>MOOZ01001012.1:518852-529989 GCA_002930495.1 Cecropterus lyciades
CGAGACATGATTCAATCCATTTTTCAAGCTGTATAGAGCGATATGAGTTGTATTATAATCATAATACTGTCATTAAATTTAAAAATATCCTTTTGGGTATAAATATTCTCTTGGAATTATTCTTGGTGTATATAATTTTTACTAGTATTCATAATGCTGTCATTAAATTAAAAAAAAAAAAAAACATCTTGTTGGGTTCATACGAGTATATCTTGCAAACTATATTTGATGTATATAATTGTTACATACTTATTTTTGAAATAAATTTATTATGTTTTATTTTGTAGATTGCAATCTTGGCAATTTTTACTTAATTATATAACCTAAACACATAACACTAATCAAATTTTGTCATTAGATTTAGCTTGCTATGGAGTTTTTCATGTTATAATTTCTAGCCTACTTTGACTTGAATCAAATACGTCTTCTAAAGTTTGTTAGTGTGTAATTCTGGTCCTGCAACCCACTTAGGTATAAAATACATAGTCATTAACCATTTACATGAAGTAATAAGTTTATTATATGATAATACAGTTTAGTCACCTACATCACATCTTTTACTTACAACACCAGATATTCCATAAAATTAAGTAGCTCTCTTATTAACTTAAATATTCTATTTCTAACACAAAATACTATGTATGTATGACTATGAGTGGCATAGATCAAAAATAAATGTAGAGGAATATTTGAAAAAAAAAGAACATTATATAAATTAACATCTTTTTAATAATTCCCAGCTTACTTAAATGTACGAAATATAATACATGTTTTACAAATAAATATATTTTATTTCAAATATTCAAAATGTTTATGTAATCCAAAGCTAGGTACATAATGTTGTAAGCGTATATTTCAATTCGTAAACAGAGCTCATTGCAAAGATAAATAAGTTATATAATTATAATAGTAAACAAGTTATTTTTCTATTTATATTAATAAATATATGTAGTTACCCATATAATTGTTGTACTATACTGTACTCTGACTCTTAAAATATTATTTTCCTATGAATCATTTTTTAAATCTTCTAAAACGAGAGATGTTATATCTCTAGACCATGTGGAAATTTTTATTTTTTGTTTCTCAAGCTTCATTGTAAGTCTCCGACTCTTAAGGTCCATGGCTTGATTAACTATAAATCTGTTAAAATCGTGTACATGTGGATGTTTCAAGAACTCCTCAATGCCCATCCATTGACAATCTTTGATCTCATTTACTGATTTGGTGATATCAGTAGATGCAGCCTTTAACATCACCACTACATATATATCAGAATTTCCAAACATAGTATTGTGTGTGTGTCGTAGTGTTACCATGGATTCATAAACAGCATCCACTCCAGTCTCCTCTTTCACTTCTCTGATAGCAGCATCTTTGATATCTTCACCTGTAATTTGCCAAGGTATTACTACTGAAGCCATTTGCAAACATATTTCATAACTTCTGATTAAATGTTGGCAACTAGTAAGTAATTCAATACTTTGATAAGTCCACATAAGAACTATAATTGATAAATTGTTATGAGATAATTTCGATATTGAATTGATAAGTGTATAATAATATCTTCATGGAATATATCTGTATAAATTATGAAAAATGTAAATCTAATGCAAAAAAGTGTATATTATAAGAAATTCATTCTATTATGTCTTCAATAATAAAAATAATAAACAATTATTTTGTAATATAAAAGTTATTATTACAAATACCTCTTTCAACATAGCCCCCAGGTAGTTTCCAATGGGGATATTCAAAATGCTGTTCAGTTACAACTAATATTTGATTTTTGTCATTTAATACTAATCCACCAACTCCCAAATTGGTATGACATGCTGGAGGTAGATTGCATGGACTGTCTTTAGGCAGCCATTTATACATCATCACAAAATTATCTCTGGAATGATGAAAGTTGAATCCTTCCTGTGAAATTAATCAAGCAATAGTATATATAATTATTTAATTCATTTTTATTATAAGGATAAAAAAGCATATATTATAAGAGCATTTCCAAGGAAGATTAGCATTCAAGAAAGCAGGTCCAGAACAAAATATTTACATTTGCAAGTATGGGGACCCAAGCTGAATCACTTATATTAACTTTAAACCAAATACATCGCTTCTTCTCACTATCCCATTTCTTTAAAGAATCTGAAAAGAAATAGATAAAGGTCTTAGCAGGTATTATAAGGGTTTATTTCAATAATATCTCAACTTATGGGCACGAAATCCCATATGTGGATTTTATTTCTGATGACATCAACGTAACATTTTTTTTACTATAAAAATAGCCTCTAGTCTTCTTGGACATCTTTAAAGTTACATGGATGATTAAAATGCTATTGGAGTGCTTTTAAAAGTCAGCACTGGAGGCGAGGAGCAGAAGTGTAGTGAAACTGTTCTTTAAAAAAGGCATTACATTTTTATTGAAGAACTACAGATCCATTGTGCTTCAGAGCTATGTCTACAAGGTATTTTTGAGTATCATAATGGAATACCACGCAGGCTCAAGGACTTTCAGCCTTCCGAACAAACACAATTCCATAAAAACTTTAGTATCATAAGCCCCATACATGACATATTGGTACACCGTGTTGAAGTGTATATATATAAGGCAGCTGCAATGTCGATCCAATTACACGACAGAAGTACGATCCCGATCCCATTGCAGTGCGATGTGGATGTGCTATGCTGTAAAACTGTTTACAGATGCATTGGAAGATGTGAACAAAGTGATGAAGTTATATTCGCAGATGACATAATCATCATGGTGGAGTCGCTGGGGCACCTTAACACCATGCTCGGCAAACTTCTCTGATGCCCCTCAATAGGTGGGTCTTAAGATGACCATGAACATGTCAAGGAACACTAGATGTGTTTGTGTCACACACATACTAATCACTCGTAGAAGCCAACTCAGCTGAGAAGCATAGAAACTTGTCTACTATCGAAGATATTACATACAATATACCTCAGAGCCTAAGGTTGAAGATATTGCAAGCAGTGTGTTGCCAGTGATGACATACGGCTTGGTCTTGCACTGTGTGCCTCATACACAAGCTCAAAGATGCTCAGCAAGCTATGGAGAGCGCTATGCTTGGTATTTACCTATGAGACTGAATTTGTAATGATAAAATCCATGGCATAACGAAAATTACCAACATAGCTATCAGAATTGAATATCATGCTGAAATGGCAATGGGCAGACCACATTGTTCATAAGACAGACAACTGGTGGGGCAGAAGAGTGTGTAAAAGGAGTGTAGGCCGTTCCTACCAGGTCGATTCATGACCTAATGAAGACGGTAGGCAACTGCTGGATTCCGATGGCATAGTACCAGTTGGAGTGGTGCTGATTAGGGGAGGCCCATTTCTAGCAGTGGACTTTCAAGGGCTGTTATGATGGATGGATGATTAAAGATTACAGATGTGTTGCAATTCCTGAATGCTTTTGATAATAATGTCTCCCTTACTAATCCCTTTAAAACAAATCATGGCAGCTCTTAACACTGCAGGCAGAAATGGATATGGCTGGTGGTGCCTCAGGAGTTGGACCATACTTAAATCTACCATCATAACATTAAGTTAAAGAAGTGACATGGTTAGAATTATAAAAATCGTCAAAGTTCAGATGCTATTTTCTACTTTGTTACTGTAAAACCTAGAACATACAGTAGATATAGATCAAATACTTACCACTTAGTTGGTTTGGAAGTTGATTAATATCGCAGGCTTCATCTTGAGAGTTCACTGTAACTCCATTATATCTATCTACAGTCCCTTGAAATGTCATGTCTTACGTATAAAATATTGTCTAAGATTATGATTATATATTACCAGGAAATTACTCAAGTGTATGTATTATCTTGTGTTAGTTACTGGCGTCACTGCTCACTGCTATCTACGTATGTCTATCATAGGCTCATATTGCGGTCTAAATCTTTACGTTATCATGTACAAACTATCACTATGGTGTAACACAAGGTCTGACGCAATTATATTGTGGTTGAATTTACAACTGTTCGTGTATACATTTAATTTAACTTTGGTGATTTCAAATATTTAAATATTTTTACAACGTTGAAAAAATATTACATTTTCCCAATCAAGTGATCTCAGGATGTTGTCCGTGTAACATTAATTTTTAATATACCATTGAATCAGTTTTACAATTAGGAAAGATTAAAAGGGTACCGTGGTCATGGTCAAGTCAATATACAATAAAAAAAATAGGAGTTAATCATAAAATTCATCATCAATGACAACGGCAGAATTAGTTAAGCAATTTAATTC
Organism: Cecropterus lyciades; assembly: GCA_002930495.1. NCBI lineage: Eukaryota > Metazoa > Arthropoda > Insecta > Lepidoptera > Hesperiidae > Cecropterus > Cecropterus lyciades. Next base: position 523,146 of record MOOZ01001012.1, read on the forward strand.
ATTTGACATTTTACTTGACGTCAATAATAATGTCAGGTCCAAGTTTAAAAAATGGCAATAATGCGAACCCTTATTTTTTTTTTGTTATTTTCATAATATAATAAAATTAATATCATATATGAATGATATAACGTTATAGAAATGAATTCAATTTTAATAAGTGATAGTACGCGTTTATACACATAATTATATATTTTTATAAAAATAAATACTTTTTTAAAAATTTAGTTGATGGATCTATGTGAATGTAAGTGCTATTTGGTTTTGTAACGTGAATGCTTAAGTTTTTATTTTTTATTGGATGTGAGCACTACTTAAGCAAATTTGAATTGACTCTTAATTATTAAAATTTTCGTCTACACTATGCAATGTGAATGTCAATCTAGTCAAATTGACTATTCCCTAAGTGAAATCATGATGAAGCATAAATAAGATAGTTAAATAAGAATGTGACGAACAGAACTTAAAGTTTATTAAAATGAGACCATCATGACCAACAGGTTTTATATCTCATTTATGTGATTATATCTCAATTATATTTGCTAAAATTAATATTGTTATGTACTGTACTGTGTTACATTTTTAACATTGTATTAGACAGAAAGACAAGAAGCCAAGGCCATATAACAAATAAAAATTAACAGTCTGTCATGTGATTGTGACTTGTCAGTCAGTCAGCTGTCAGCCTCAAAGAAAAATGATGTTATAGCTAAGACTATCGAGAAAATTATTTTTTTCTTGTAAATAAATGCAATCTTTCTAAATTAAGTAACCAAAATGTTGACAATTTCACGTAATGGAATAAAGAATATTTTTAATTATTCTACAATTATTAATTTAAGGTATGTAATTTTTCTGTGTTCAAATCATGTAATTCTTTCAGCTTAAATGTTTTACTACATTTGTATACTGTGAATATGGGTTTCGAACCCTTGACGAAAGTAAGTAAATGTTTTGAACAATTTTGTTTATTTATTACAGTTAGAGGAAAGTCTCATTATTTGTGGAAACATTACTTGCTCCTGACCATTCAAAATAACAAAACCCATTATAACTCATGGCTATCGTGTTCAATTAAGTAGAAATTGACGTACATTTTATTTTTTAAGTTACAAAAAACACATCTGTGACTTTTCGTTATTATATTTAGGTCACTAAATGCAAAAACAAAATTTCTTCATGTACATAGATTTGAGAAACAATAGTTGGCTATGTCCATTCATCTAATCCATTTAAATGTTCATCATCGTGTACTTTTTATGAGTATATAAACATTATTTTTCAGGAAGTCTTCTTCATCTACAAATAAAACTTTTGTTGGTGAGAAAGATAGATTTAATGGGATAACTGTTGACACTGGCAAAGAGAGATGTCAAAGTGGTATATTTGTTGAGAAATTAGAAGGTAAGCACTCACTGGAATTGAAAAAATATGTAACAATATATATTTGTACCTGTAAAATAGGTTTTAGGCTCAAAATACTATATTATAAAAATGAATGTATACTTCATTCTTCTAAAGTAGTATGTCTACTTTTGATACAAGGTAATTTTTAATGGTTTTTTTTTGCATATTTGTTTTTAAGATTTGAACAATTTTTTGTATGCTATATTAATGAATGCTAAGCTAAATATCTCTTGTTTTCCTTTTGTCTATATGATTAATAATGTTTGTACTGATTTTCATAGAAATTGAATAAGAGCAATGATAGCCTAGTGGTTGCAACTCTACCTCTCAAACTGCAAGTCTGTGTTGCATACTTCACCTGCATGATAGGTTACAACTCAATTCTCTCACTCTGAGAGAAGACACAAGCCCATGAATAGAATAATAATGGGCTATCAAAGACTAGTAATTATGTTTTTGTTTCAGAATCACTACAAAAATGGTCTATGGAAGGCAGAAGATGTGTGTGGTTTAAAGTTCATATTAACGATTCAGAATATGTGCCTATGTTAGCTAAAGTAAGTAAATCCAATTATTTAAATATATCTTTTTAACATATCACATCTGTAGAATTGCAATGGCGAAATATAAAAAAAATCATCAAAGTATTTAAGAATATGCTATTATTATTATTATCAGACATATAATAGTATTTAAGATCTATTAACAACTGTACAACACTATTAAATAAGAAAAAAGATGTTGCACTTTAAATAACTGTAAAGTGAAGGTGGTAGAACTCTTTGTGGTTCGACTCTGGAAGCACCACTGCCACACCTATTTCTGCCTAATAACAGCAGTGTTATGCGCTGTTGTGGTCAGGTCTGATGGGTGTGGTAAGGGAGACATACTTGTCCGAGCCATTCCATCTTAGTCCTCAGGGGTAGCAATGCATCTGTGTCTAACCTTAGGTGAGACTTTGATCTTACCTAGGGTTGATTACAGATGTCCATGGGTGGCAGTTGCTACTTACCATCAGGTGGGCTGCATGTTCGTTTGTTATTTCTATACTATTTACCATTTACTACTACATAAAAAAAGAAATAAAAGTTTACTAGGAGTGAAGTGTTGCATTCCGAACCGGTCTCAAGTTCAGGCAGGCATTCATTGTATGTCATAATAATTCTAAAGGTGCAATCTTCTACTGACATTTTTTCTGATCAATATTTTTTTATATCATATATTGGTATCCATAGAATGGTTTTAATTTCCATCATGCCAGAGATGACTTCGTGATGATGTATAAATGGCTGCCAACTGATTCAGAGCCCAATCTGCCTCCACCGTGCCATACAAATCTGGGTGTGGGTGCATTAGTAGTTAATAGAGTCAATAAAATATTGGCTGTCTCTGAAAAACACTATGAATATCCACACTTGAAGTTGCCCGGTGGATATGTTGAAAGAGGTATTTATATTTTTTTGATTTGCAATTAAGACAGAAATAGAAGACATCTCACTTCCTGCAATGAACTTAATCTGTAGTCTGAAAAACATTCAATGCTCATAAAAGTGTAATTTGTAGGTATGCTATATTATTATTAGTGTTTATCAATCTTTATCACGGCACAGCCTATGTATGTATATGTAACAATATTTCGTTTCTTTCCTTTGTTTAAATATGTAATTAATTTAGATTTTTTGCTAGATTTGTGTATTCCTCGTTATGTTTGTCCATAGCACCCATGATAGTATCCATAGAAGAAAATCCTATGAGAGTAGAAAGTGATTTAAATAGAGGTTTAATAGTTTTATTTACAATCTTTACTGCTACAAAACTTTACTTTTGACATTGTTATATTCTTAAATGTTATGATTTAGGAATATTACATCAGTAAAAAATAATATAGTCCGAGTGATATTTCATCTCATTCGTCAAACAAATGTTATCATTTCTAATTAAACGTTGCAATATTAGATATTTAATTTGCTTTATTTTATCGCGACCCATATCTAAAAAAACCTGCTATATATACATACTTCTCATTTCTAAGTATGCCCATAAACTGAAAATTGTGCATATTTTAATAACATTTATTGTAACATATTTCAGGTGAAGACATTAAAGATGCAGCTGTAAGAGAAGTAAAAGAAGAAACTGGGGTTGATTCAGAGTTTCAATCCTTGATAACATTTAGACATACACACGATATGATGTATGGTAACTCTGATATCTATGTACTACTTATGTTGAAAGCTCTTTCGGATAAAATAACAATTTCACAAAGAGAAGTAAGTGAGTGTAAATGGGTGGATGTGGAGGAATATATAAATCATCCCCATGTACATGACTTCAATAAGTTAATAGTAAAAGAAGCATTTAGATTAAGGGATGATAACGTTAGGCTTAATTTAGAAAAGAAAACAGTTAAGTGGTCAAAATTTACAAGAGAAATGAACTTTTTAAGAGTAACTGAATTTAATTACAAATAAGTTTCTTTGACGTTTGTGGCGTGTACCTAAAGCTTTAATAATGCCCCGTTTTATGACAAAAATATAATATATTAGCTCAATTTCAGATTTACTGAGTCAATTTGACTGGATTTAAAAAGTTCATAAAATGTTACAGGTACGCTTAATTTCATTGTACATAATAGATAATGTTTTAACGCAATTGTGCGTAAACCTAGTTTTAATTATAGATTTACAACTGGTTTTTGTGTGGTAAGTTAAACATTATTAGTAATAAATAATTGTACGAACATAAATGGTCCTTATTTTTACAGATGGACACCAACTACTTTTATAAATTAAAACCATGTAGTACGATTAGGTTACGGTAGAAAATTAGTTGGTTGTGAACAGCTTTTTTGCAGGTATAATATAGAATATGATTTAATAAATACTTAGATTTACAACTGTTTTTTTGTGTTGTAAGTTAAACATTAATTATATCAATGGTCCTTATTTTTACGAATCGATACCAACTATGTTTTTAGATAGAAACCGTACTGCATGAGCTGCTTTTTTGCCGTTATAATAGAACAGAGTTACTTATGTGAAGGGTTCAGTGGTGTGATTTGGGGTTGGCCGAACGACTAGCCTTATACCTGACTATGAATGTGTTAGCCATCAACTGCCTTTTTATATTATTAGTAATTTAGTATGGTATTATGTGTCAATCGTTACTAAAAGGGTTTAGTATACTAGTATATAATATATTTTTTGTACAGTCTTGTAAAAAGGTAATAAATATATTATAAGCGTATATTAATATATACCGAATTTTATATATTGTTATTGTTCAAAATAAATTATTGTCTTAAAACATTTTTCATTTTTTCATTGTAGTCTAAACATGAATGTCCAGAATAAATCTCTTTTCTCTCAGAATAAAAGCGTATTAAATAAAGTGTATTTTCTAAATCAAGAGCTTTGGAACTCACATTGGAAGTGACTTGAGATAGGAGTCTAGTTTATGTGCCGCATTAAATTTTGTATACGTACATAAAAGTCGATGCTCTAAATTATAGGTACTTTGAGTCTGTCATTTACGTAATTTTTCGGATCTGGCTATGAGCAATTATTTAATTACCTTTTAAGTATCAAATATTATTTCGGTCGTTTAGCTCCCATGAGCAATGACTGTGACCAAAGGATTGTGAGGTCTGCTTGACGATAGCCTCAGATACATTATAAACATCTGTAAATCTTAACGTCTCAAATATACCTAAATCGAAATAGCGCTAAGGAAGGCCTAATTATGTTCTGGTCTATAGTGGACCTCAAAAGATTTGAAGATGGACAGGGTATGTAAGAAAAGAACTAACTGTTTTTAACGTTCAACGTTTTATATTTACATCGGGACAGTAAGCTACTTTAGGAACAAAAATACGGGATATTTGTTTCCATTTTAACATCATCTTCTTCTTTTGACCATCTTGTTTGATATCCTGCAACAAAAGAGATAAAATTGAGATATAAGTATAATTTACTTAATTTCTAGAGTGCAATTTCATAAGTTGCGCAAGGAGAGGTATAAAAATGTATAGGCATTACGGAAACTGTTACGTTGGGGCGTTACAGAAGCAGTTACGTTGGGGTGTTACGGAAACAACCACGCTGATAATAATGTTGATTTATCGATATGATATGTACAATCATTTTGTATTTTTTGTTTTGTAATAATTTCTATTCTTGCGAATGATACACGCACTCTATTATGATTAGTTTTGCTTTAAAATTTACAGCATACCTACGTTTACACTTGTAATTTTCACGCTTGTATGTAGGTATTTAAACCTCTTTATCGGTTAAAGCAAAACATGACGAAGTCGGGTATATCTACTTACCTATATACGTACCTACAAAGAGATTGAGTACATTAGCCTATAGTTATAAATAATGTAGTTCATCGTTTGGAATTGAGAGTTATACACATAAAAAACCAACTAGCTAATTGACTTGGTATATGTTTACATAAACCAAGTCTTAAAATACCCCTAGTAATTTTTTTTTGTACTTGTGAGGTGAAGTCTGAAGGTACTAACTTACTTATAACTTATTTTGAAGAAAGTATGGAACGAGAAGAGAACATGGTGATTATTGGGTAGACCAAGGTTAGATCATAGATTGTCTAAAACGTGCCGATGTCCCTTTTGACTACACTAGTTCAATTCACATCAAGCGACACTTAAGCCTAGCGAAGGTCAACGAACTTTCAGCTAATTACATTACGCATTCTATACCTAAGTATATCTCCACATTATGATTTTTCCGTGTCGTTACCGTGGGAACAGATAAATCCACATTATAAATATTGTTCTTACGAAGGACACTAACAACTATTTAAACAGACTAAGTAATATTAGAATGATGAAATGATTCATGCTTATAAGTTTCGAAAGTTGGCACGACAAAATTACCGAATGAAACATAATAACGTGAATTTAAATAAAAACTGTCGGTCAATTGCATTACAATTGTTGCACCAAGGTCTTACTGAAATAGCCAACAACTTGCAAGAACATTTAAGGTTAACATTAGATCAGTATTAAAATTGATACCTACTAAAAATATTCAACGTATAGGTAAGTTTGATGCATATGACCAAAATATAGCGCCTGAATGGTCTCGTGGCAGTCCTTTAATATATGGTTGACACGATAATTTTCACCATGCTATTGCCGTGACATGGGTTCTGTACTTTGAAATGTAGGTATTGTAGGTAGATACAAATCAATAAGCGCAATAACTCGTTGATGTTTAAAGACATCCACTACGGAAATTCTAAGTTTATTGCCACACGTTAATGCGCCGTGCGTGGGAATAGGACCTAATAGTCCTTTACATTAGGTACCTATAAAAACTGCAGTACTTTACACGGCGGTTATGACGTCACCATGAACTGGTAACTGGTAATAAATTAAGTGATGATTATGCTAATCGCAAATTCACCC
>MOOZ01001012.1:542578-556150 GCA_002930495.1 Cecropterus lyciades
TATGAAGTTGCAGCGGTTGCAGTCTCGAAACAAAAGTTACCAAAAAAATAGTAATAGAACCTCTATTAGTCGCGTAAGTTGGCACCATCGTCGCGTCTGTTCACTGTTTTCATATTCATAGTATTTATCTACATGTTTTTAGTGTGTACATTCACATACGTGTTTCAGTTTCATATTTTTAATGTAATGTCTGCGGACAGGAAAAGAATGGGTTGATTTTTTTTTATTATGAAAATATTAATGTCTGCTGAAAGGGAGTAAATAGACTATCGCAAAGATATACGTAACGTAACACTTTCAAGTTATCATTTTATCTACTACTATTACTAAAAAGAAATAAAAAATAAATACATCTTTATTAAAACAAAAGACTGATTGCTTACAAATAATAAACTGTAAAAGAATATCAAATACTACAATAGACACTACAGGCGGGGACAATCAAACATTTCACATAAAATTATGAAAATTACCTGCAGTTATTATCTATTGTTGTAGATACCTATTTTTGTTTTTTCCCTTTTAGTTAATTATTTATTACAATTAACTAATTTTTTATTTTGTTTTTATTATAATTTATTTTATTATTTTATATTACTCCTTTAATAAGCACTCCGATGTTATGTTATTTCTATAAGTACATAATGTGATATGTGTCTACTGTATGTATCTAATTAATATTCCGAATTCCAAGCACGTCATTTTAGTTACAACTATGATCATCATTTTAAAGTAATGTAATCACTTTTAATATTACTAACCTGATTATCAAGTTTTAGTAGCGAATGCTCACAAGTTCGTAAACAAAAAGTAAACTTATGTATATTGAAAGCGAAAGGCATCTTTGTGGGTAGATAGATTTAAGTCGCAAGATAATAAAATGCGCGCCGAAAATCTGAACATTCCTTTTACTGGTCTGCTTTAAATGAGTACATAAGTACTAAAGCAATATAACGTATTTGCCGTGTTTATAATATAAATTAGTATTAAGGATAAAATATAAGCTTTTTATTCTTATAAATCCTTTCCATTACTTTCTCTTATAAATTACACTAAATTTCGAATTGAGTAAGGTCACTGATCATGTTTTAACGATGAAGCTTAGATACATAAAGATTTATTTCAATAACGACCGACGTGGTGCAGTGGTCACCATATCGGTTTGACACGCAGTAAGTCCTGGGTTCAATCTCCAGCTAGACAAACATCTAAATGATTACTTTAGATTTCTGTGTATTCGTGGCTATAAGTGTAGAAAGCGTTTAATGTTTGATAAAACGACGTATACTGCATTTTTATATAAATTTGAAGTAGCACATAACCGTTTACCTGATAATTCCTGGTAATTGTCAAATGCAATGCATGGACATCCGTAATCAAACTCACATTACACAGATAGAGTCTTGTCTGAGTGCCGTCGCTATCCTACGTCAGATGCACTGTAACCGGACCAATTTAAAACAACTTGTGTGGATCTCTCCTTTACCATTATTTTTTATTACGCGGAGAAATCCTTATGGATCCCCTTCTACCCGGGGGTGCAGAAAGGGTATGTCGGACTCCTACCGACTAAAACTACGCAGCGTTCATCTGAACGTTCGACGCCAGGTCACGAGAAAGCGTTCGCATTACATTCGCGGCCCGGCAACGTCGGTCGGCGCTGGTGTTAACGCCAGCATCGTCCTGAGAGGGAGGGGCTCCTCTCAACGGTATCCCTCATAAGATGAGCGTGCAGAACGCACACACGACATCTCGAGCCCTAATACAAGAGTTAGATTCCTCCGAATCTTCCTCCGTGGGCTCATGGGATTATGAAAGAGAGACTTTCAGCGAAAGCCGCTCTCCGGCGTCCCGTGCGTCTGCGACTAAGTGGTTGGGAAGATGCATCATCCTCTCTGGCCCTCTTCGCCGCAGCCTTCGCGAGCATCACTGCTTCCCAGAAGGATTGCACTGCATGCCACGCCCTGTCACTCTCGACCATAGCGCGAACCACGGTCGGAAGCGAAAGGTCGGCCCCTATTACAGAGCTGAGCGCGCTGCGCTCCGCACTTTACACAGGGCATACCTCCAGCGTATGCTGGGCCGTCTCGTCGAGGCAATTGTCGCAGTGATGGCACCTGGCTGTCGACTCCCGCCCGATCCGACACAGGTAACTCCCGAAACAATCATGTCCTGAGAGTACCTGAGTCAGACGGATAGTCAGGGTGCCGAATCGCCTACTCAAACACTGCTGAAAGATTGGACGATTTGCTTGACAGTCCTAAGGCCGGCGCTAGCCTTTATCATATACCTTAACTTACTATACCTTTAAATTAAAACACATCAGCGATTAACACTGCTAAACGGCAGAAAAAGATACAGCAGTTTATAATACTATTATAACAGCCTAGCTGAAGTACTCGTGCATCGCTACGAGATATAACAATAGTCGCCATATTTAACTAGTGCAAAATATTGAAAACAAAAGTAGCCTATAAGTTGAACAAGCAAATATGCTACTTCCATGCAAACATGTTAATTAGATCAGTGGGTCTTACGTGATTGGGTAACAAACAGACACACACCACCTCATTTTTATATATTAGTATAGATATAGATATACATTGATGGTATGTAAATGTAGAGTGGTCGTAATTAAATATCAATTTACATTTTGGCGAGACGCGTGGGCAGAAATTGGAATAAATTAACGATTTTATATTCCAGGATTTGCTGAAAACACTTTGCTTTGTTGTTCACAATCGTATTAGGCAGGCATGCAGAAGGCATGAGTAATGATATTTAAAAAATTCTATAAACATATGTGTATTAGATTTTAAATAAAATGTGTAGATATTTGGTTTAATAAAAAACTCTTTTTTGGATGAAAATCTTCAATAAAATAAAAGAAGTTTAAAAAAACCATTACACTTTATTGATAATCATGTTATTTCGAGTTTCAATTAATTAATATAGTATATACAACATTTTTAAATAACATTTTTTAAAATATTATAAAAGCTCTATTGAACAGACTTCGGGCACATGCGTACGTAACGCATCGTGGGCGGTTGGGCGGGCGAGGAGCGTTGTATCGCATCTCTAGGGCGCGCGCGTTTTCACTGGCTTGTTGTATCTACTTTGGCAATTTTGAAACTAATTAAAACAAAATTACAATGTGTCTTCTCTTATTTCATATTGCTACGCAATCTATATTTATATCTTAGACTTTTCATGTTAGAGGGATAAAATAATGAGACTACCTACATTTTTTCTCACTAAAAATAAAAAGTGCCTTCGTTATATGAAAGATATATCTATAAAAGTAAATTCTATTAATATAAACTATTTTTAACATTCGGTTCATTTATAAATACATTGTATTTTTTTATTCACATTATTAATTAGTTACATGACAAATATATAAAGGTACATGACAAATCGAAATCACAATACGTAAAATGTGTCTATGAATAGCTTTGGCGTAGTAACTATGACATTAAGTAAGCGGGCTTGATGAAGGGCGGCGACTATACGAGTGGTCCGCGCCAGCTCGCCCGCGGGGAGGCTGCCGCGGTATCCGGCAGACATCGCCGCCGCCAGCGCGCCACAACCAGTCGAGTGGCCGACGCGATTGCATGCGTCGCACGCTCCATCCATATCTAAATCGACACGTTTCAACAAATTCTCTCACCGCGCTTCAGTACGCGGAAACTATCACTTTCGCTTCTCAACGCAACCTTGTTACAACTATGATAACACAGTGAATTTGACTTTGTGCTACCTGGACCGACCACGGCGGCATCGGAAGGTGAGTTTGATCTACAGAAGAAAAAAAATAATAATCTACGTGTCAGTTCTGAATGCTAAGTGAAAGGCAAATTCTTTGTTAAATTACGTGGATAGGTTGACAAACAGTGTTTGCAATGCATCTTGAAAGTACTGTGTTGTGCATTATTTATAGCTTAAGTTACCTACTATAGGAAAAACTACTAAATTTACTATTATAATTACCTACAATTAACACAATAGATAATAGTAACAGTACACACATTAATTTCATTACTAACTTTGGTTACTACTGTTTAATAGTGAACTGACTTTACTGATGACGATTATTTATTTTTGTAAACGACAATAAACGACGAAATAAAGTTATACTAAAAAAATATTTTCGTAAGTGATATTTTTACCTTTTTTATTTTGTTAGGAGGTACTTATTGATATATTGCAATTATTTAAACACGTGTCAAAGCGAACTGAAATACATAATTCAAAAGATAATGTTAAAAATGGTTGCATACATCTATACCAATTTTATAATTTCGTCCTAGAAGACTATTTATCTAACATGCATCGAATTAATTAAGTAAATAAAAATAAAACATTATTAATATACTGGGGCTCTACTATGGTAGATTGAAGATATTACAATAAATTATGTGTTTTCAGACATTGTTTGGTAATAAAGAAAAAATATCAAATTTCAGATAATGTAAAATATAAATAAAAATTCTTTGTTTCTGTGCTTTATCAATCTACACTGGGGCAACATGGTGAATGATGCTCCAGGCCATACAATACGTAGAGAAATACAATGTGCTTTGTAGTATTTAGTCTCAATAATCGTTCTAGTCTTACTATTGATTTTTTTTTAATGCCAAAAACTCGTGTATTGCACTCTAATACAAGTATATTGATATGCATGTAATAAAAGTAAATTAATATTTCTTATAGCTGTTAATAATTATAGCTATAAATAAGTATTGTATAAACTTTTCTTTTTATGTTTGTCGTGATTCATGTAAGTCCATTATGTAATTAAGGTAATATTTGCTACTCGCTGCGCTCTGTGGTTTCGCAGGCGTTTCAGAATAACGTAGCAATTCTTATTATACACAAAAATCATTAAAGTTACTAAACATATGTCATATTTTATATCTTTAACCATGTTTGAAGACTTACTCTAGTTTACGCCACAAATCACGTACATACATGTTAGAAAAGTCAATTCTGACTTTAAATTGTAATGACTCCTAAAAGACTCGATGATTTTAACGAAATAACTAAATATTACCTCATATCATTTAATAATTAAATTCAGTAGTTTGATCTAATATGATTTTTACACAGAAATTTAGAAAAAAATGCAAAAGTTTATAGAAATGTCTATTATTACTTACTCTCATTCCTCCAATCATTTTTTTCGCAAATATATGCGGTGAAAACGGTGAAGTTCCGTTTTTATAGTATGATTGACGTTAATCTTCAGGCATATATTATAGACATTGATTTTCCTAACTTATACAGTGGTTTGCAAAATAATAATCATTTGATTTGGTCTTTTCCAAAGTCGCTTACTGATTTCTCTTTCTGATGGACATGCACAGCAGTGGGAGAGCAAGCGTTGATGTAGACTATATAAAGTAGTGTTTTTCAACGTTTTTCATAGCATGACCCCCTGAAAGTAAATAGCGAGAGCCCCCACCCTTACAGTTTTTAATCCGGATTTTACCATATTACCAAAATTTAATCAGTACAACATTTTATTAGTTTTTGTAATGAGGTTTTGGTTAAATACATTATAAAGTTTATTAAAGATACCTTATCTTTAATTGACTTTATCTTACCAAATTATATTGTTTTTATACCGAGGCTTAAGAACCTCTCGCGACCTCTGTTTAGAGGCTTTGTGTCCCCCTAGGGCGCCTACGCCCTAGGGGGACACAAAGCCTCTAACACCCCAGTGTCTACACTAGCATGTTGAAACTCTGATATAAAATAAGTAATGCTAAACAAATCAATATATCCAATGTAAGGTATTGGATCCTGCTTTCGTTTTTAGTTAGACAAAGATGTCACGTCAGATTTAGAAAGCAGTGAAAACCACCAAAAATACGTTAAATACTTGTATTTAAACGCAATGCTCTACATACTGTTATTTTTAGTCATTCAATTGATAAAGACGAAACTTGTCAATAGATAATACAATGACTGCTTTCCTTAAATTAAGTGGATACGTAAAATTATCTGAAAGAATAATTATTTTTTACAATATACATACTGTATCATTTAAATTATATACTTACAAAAATCATTGTTATGTTTTACTTATAAAAAATGTAAAATGAAAAATAATACACAATTTTTTGTTTTATGCATCCATTGAGTAGATTTATTATTGTACTTATTTTAACATTTAGGAGAGAAGAAGAGAACAGTATTAATCGTAATGTAAAATAATATTTTAAGATAAGACTGATTTAAAGATTATCTAAAAAACATTAAGTATGAAGACTATTAGTAACATGAACATTGAAGGAGGACTTTTAAAGGAAATAATAGAACTAAAACTTTGTTTTTGTAAGACAATATATTAGAACCTAGAGTTTCTTGTGGAGTTTCGTGTAAATAACTTCAAGAATGATTATAGAAATAATTACTATTAAAAAAAATAACATATTTTGGTTGAATCTTTATTTATTACATTTATTTATATTAAGTACTACGTTCTGGCAGGCACAAAATTATATAAAATCATGATACACGTGCATCGTTTTCATAAAAAAATATAATTAAATATACTTCACTCTACTATTCAGAATTTAAATGAATATCGATATTGCTTGTAGCGATAACTTTTATCGTGACCACTTAAAGCTAACCATAAATTAGGTAGATATCTATAAAGAAACATAAAAACAATACGAGTTCAAATAAACGTGTCCTTCATTAAGTCCCTTCTATAATTATAATTATATCCTATAAATTATATCCCAACAAAATAACAAACAATTTTGTAAACGCACTACGTAATAATATTTCATGTTAAAGGTATCAAAGAAACCTTTTCGGTTTGGAAATTATTTATAAGTATCTTCGCTAAGCCTTTGGTCTTAGCTGCGGTCCAATGTTGATATTTTGTCGTCAAAATTAGGTTTTTGAAACTAAATATGGCAACTAACAAACATATAGCCCATCCAATGTTACATAGCCACTGTCATCTACCTTAGCAATTCTGTTAGCATTCCAAATAGCAGAGGAACCATATCTAACGTCAATCGTCGACGCGTTGCTGCTCTGAATAGATACTACTTAGTGTAGTACCCACTATCAAAAATAAGTGAAGAAACGACCCCCTAAAATTTTAATTACGAGTATCTACCTCAATCCGCTAAACTCTATTTTGGTCTTCTTTATGCATGATTTCGGCAAGGAAACATTGATATACTATCCCATAGGACTCATGGATTTTTCCGGGATAAAAATAGCCCATGTCATTCTCCCTAGCCTATCACTATGCAAAAGTCATGTCAATAGCTCCTTGCTCTATGAAAAGCAAAAATTTTATTCCACGGGAACCGTTCATTTTATTCGGGATAAAGTCCTATAACGTTATTCTAGACTATAATTTTACTCTGTGCCCAATTTTATACAAACATCTACCCATCCTCACAAACTTACGCTTTTATATATAATACCAGTATGATTATTAGAATAGTCGTAGGTATAACAATAGTTCTGCCGCAATTAAACACAAAATAATAATAACTGAAAGATTCAACCACGTCACAGAATATAAAAAAATATTGAAGATAATATTATTTATTAAATAATAGTCAAGATAATATAATCTATTAAATTACATTTTAAAATCCTTGATTAAGACAATAGCCAAAACAGAGTCGCTTATCGATTTATAAAGTGTATATTTAATTAAATGTGATTTAAATGTTACAGCATGAAAATGCAGCGTGACGTACCTATAATATCATTATATTAAATTTCACGATGCACTTTACACAATGTTATTACCAAGAAGGTTGATAAGAAATGAAAATATATTAAATAATAGAATTTTCTTATCCTTAATATCACATTTGTATCATAGTAATAGCAGAAAAAACGACTATTTACTGCTACTACTAACTAATCGTAATTTAAAATAATATTTAGATACTAACTTTTAATACTTATGTAAGTGTTTTCATTTAAATTATATTTTACGTAAATCGTAGAAGAGTCATACTAAAATACAAATGTATAGAGCGATGGGCTTAGGTATTTTTAGATTATCGACGAAAGCAAAGGTACTAATTGAAGAATTTTTTCTTTTGCTTGTTGTAAGGGTGGGTTGGGGGATCAGACCACCCTCTCCTCGTGTACGCCCACGCGTACTTTTCACAGTATTTTTAGTTCCATATAAACTCTACATTTATAAGCGAGTTAATTTTAGCGGAAAGGTGTCTGAAGAGAGATATAACTACCTGTGTTTCTTATATAAGTGTTAATCGTCTATTTATATCATTAAAATTCTGAGCTGTGAGCAAAATAGGGTTTGAGGTTTATAAATAGAATGATTTATAATTGTACATATTCAAATACTAAAGATCCAAGAGTTTGTTTCAAAATTGACATTGACGATTTTCTAACAAACGTTTAAGCGCTATTTAACACTATAAGGGAATATCGACAAATTTGTCTTAAATGGAACCATAAAAAAAATTACCACATTATATGATTGTAGCTTCAGTAGTTTTGGCTGTGCGATGATTAATCAGTCAGTCAGGACAACTCTTTTTATATATACTTAAAGAAGATGTTCAAGCCTGACAAGTTTTCCATGTCGCCTACGTAGAAATTTTCAAAGGTGGTAGGACCCATTATGATTCGTCTCCAGAAGTACTACCGCCACACCTACTTCGGGCATAACAGTTGTGTTTATCGTTTCTGTTTTCTGGTTTGAAGGTGTGGCAAAGGACAGACACTTATAGAAGGCATATCAAGGAAGGCTGAAGCTAAGCATCAGTGTCGACTTCAGTTACGACTCCAATTCTGAGTTTCATTACAGATAACACTTAACATCAAGTTCTACTTTTATGCATATTATAAAAATAAAAGATAAATAGCAACGGTTTACGCCAGCAACATTATGCTTGTTTAATGTTGTTCAAGTTACTTTAGTTTCAAAGTAGTATACGTAATATCTCATTATAGACACCACGGACATAAATGCTTCGGAATAGTGAAAGTAGTTTTAAGATAGAAATCGGTAAGATACAAAAGCGTATGTGGATTTGTACAAGTACATTCTAGTTTTTATAATATCTATGTACTTACTATTATTGTGATTTATCTATACATCTATACATAGAAATAAAATCGAAGGGTCTGTTTGTAACATCAAAATAACAGCTTTTTACCAAATTCATATCGAAGTAAATACAATACTGATAATAAAACATCAATTACTAATTTTTTTTCTGTCTCTCCGTGTATCTGTCTGTCTGTTTGTTTTGGATCTTCCCTAATGGATAGCTGATATCATAAGGCGTAACTTAGGCTACTTCTATTTTAGAAAAGGTAATTAGGGTTCCGCAAAAAAATTAAAACCTAAGAAACCGCACGCGGTCTACGTGCACGCAGCCATAGTCACTGCCGCTAATGTTAGTTGCTGTCAGTCCTCTCTGAAACAATTCTATAATGTTAAAATTGTATAAAGTCTACAATTTCGGCTTTATGTTACCATGTCAAGTTACATTTTTAAGCGCAGGTATAACTGCGGGGCTCAGCTTGTATTATCATAATATTATGAAAAGCGTAAACATAGTTAAAATTTCTATAAAGTGGAAGTTTTTATGGTTAGACCGCTTCGTCTTATAACGTAGTGTTAAGCGCTGATTGTTCTGGTTCGAAGGAGTTCGCTTTTTGCTCTGGTTCGAAATAAGGGAGACATACTTATTCGAGGCATTCCAACTTAGTCCAATGTTCACCAATTCATCTGTAGACATCCCTAAGTAGGTCTCTAATTTTATTTGGGGTTGACTACAGATGTCCATGGATGGCAGTGGCCATTTACCATCAGATGGATTGCATGCTCGTTTTCTATTTTATATTATAAAAATAATAATAATAATAAATAAATAAATACTACAATATGTGTTAAATGCATGACATCAATGTTTTATCCGTTATAATAATTTACGCATTGGTGCTAAGTGTTTGGGACATAATTTGACAAAGTCGTATAAGGGAGGTAACCCGAACGACAGCTCATGTCAGTGACCGTCAACGCCTATTTTCGACTGTCGCTGGCCGTCGTTAGCCGTGGTCGGTCGGTTTGCTGACGACAGGCGGCGACAGTTGGCGACGGTTACTGACAGCAAGAAGCGACACTTGACGATAGCCAGCAAGAATTGCTGACAACAGGCAGCGAAAATCAGCGAATGTCTGTGTAAAGACTGGCGAATTGTGCTACTCGAAAGCGTAATCATTTTTTGATTTATATATAAATGCATTTATCTCATTTGATGAATTCATGATTTACTATATCATAATGTATTAACGTAACATATTCATACATCAAATTGAACAATATTGTTGTCACTTATCGTTATTTGGAAAACATTCATGCCGTCGGTGATAACACTTGGATTAAATTCGTAAAAATTATGAGTCCTTACTGATAGTTGCTAACATTATGTAGGGTATAGCGAAAGCAGCATCATCGTCATTTTTATCTTTAAGAAGTCATTAAATTCTGATTAAGAACAAAATACACCTATATACATAAGATAAAGCGGGCTATATTTATCAAAAGCAGGGTCACACATGTTAAATAATACACAAATGTATTTTTGTTCGTCTCTCCCGTCCGTATCACACTAATATTTGTTTTTTGTTTTAGTATGTTTTATGATGTTTAGTTGATTATTTAAAAGCTGGCGAATTATTTGTAATGGTTTATTTACTTATTTGATCCTTTAGTTATGATAAAATTCCTGTCCCCTTTTGTTTTTCTTCTGATGGCGGATATCATATTTAAAAAAAATATTTATATTATATATTATACCAATGCACTTTCGTAATCCTTTATTCCATTTGGGCCGTGGGATAATACGAAATGATACTTTAAAAAACTACAGAGGAATACGTTACTTGACGACCCGCGTGGCGGAGCGGTCACCATACCGGTTTGACACGCAGTGGGTCCCGGGTTCGATCCCCGGCCAGACAGACATCTGAATGATGAGTTTAGATTTCTGTTCTGGGTCTGTGTGTTGTGTATTCGTCTTTGTGTGTCCATGGCACCCACGACACAGGAGAAAATCCTAGTGTGGGGCTATGAGTGTAGAAAGCGTGCGTGTGTGTGTGTGTGTGTTACATGCCCATAGATAAAAATTCATGGAAAAGAATATAGTTTTATGTTATAAAACATACTCGAATGTATATATATCTTCAAATTAAGCTATATAGTAATATATAGTATATATAACTATTTAGTAATATACGTATTACATATCAACAATATACAAGGCGATGATATCAATACAATTTAACTCAATTGTTTAACGTGTTCACAGCTGATTTTGTGGTACACGCAGAATTAAAAACTGTGTGCGTGTAATTAATTAAAACACATTGATACACGTACTACGTACTTGAGCACGCGTACATATTATCGCACGTACAAAATAACAAAAACAAACGAAATTATAACTGAAGCTTGCATTATTATTTGGACTCATTGATCTCTTGTGTTATTCGATTTTTTTATTTCGTTAAAATCAGCGAAACCGTATTAAGATATGCACAAAACCCTATTAAAATATGCACTACCACATACGTGAGTTGTAGCTTACAATTCATCCATGAGCCTTTTTGTTACTGTTTTGTGGACATAGGCCTATCCTAATAGAGGCCCATCCTATTGCCAATAGTCACCGCGCTGGTAACCGTGTTGGCAGCCGCAGTGGTGTTAAAGTTACGTAGGAAGGTGGTAGAACTCTTTGTGGTTCGACTCTTGAAGCACCACCGACACACCTATTTCTGCCTTATAACAACAGTGTTATGCGCTGTTGTGTTCTGGTCTGAAGGGTGTGGTAAGGAAGACATACTTTCGAGGCATTCCATCTTAGTGCTCAAGGATAGCAACGCAACTGCGGCTAACCTTAAGTGAGACTTTGATCTTACCAAGGGTTGATTACAGATGTCTATGGGCAGCAGTAGCCACTTACCATCAGATGGGCTGCAGGCTCGTTTGCTACTTCCATACTATAATAAAAAGGAAGACACTGCTGCCCATCTCGATATTGTATATAGAAAGCGATTCTATGACCAGATGTTAGAACCAGTATAGATCAACCGGGGAAGTATCAACGCCATACCTAATTCTAGCGTAAAATAGCTCTTGGGTTGGTGGAAGGGTGTGGTTGCCGGTTCACTTATACACGAGGCGACTATCTTGGTCCTTGGGAGTAGCAACGCATTTGAGATCAACTTCAGATAGGACTCCTGTTTTATACGAAGTTACTTACGGATTGTCATGGGCGGCGGTGGTCACTTACCATCAGGTGGACTGCATGCATCTTTGCTACTTCAATCTGATTAAAATAAACCTAGGGAAGGGCGGAATGGTTATATTTAAGAGCGATTCTATACGGCACTTACATTATTTTTATGTGTACTATACAGTGGTTAATACAAGTACGTATACTTATACAAGTATAGCATGAATCCAAGATACTAATAGTTTGACTACTTAGTGTGTATTTACCCTGTGGCTTTACTAAGTTGTTATAAAGTATAACTATCTTCGGAAACTAGTGAATGGACAACATTTCCTCACTCGGCCGGCTAAGTCTAGATAGTTAAGCACCTGATAAGCGGTTATTTCGAAACAGTGTGCTCAATATTGCACATTTTTAGCGATAGCTGCTAATTTTGTTAAAGTTCCATTTTCATATTTTGTACCTGTAAACATAAATACATAAAAACATATATATAAATCTGAAATAAGCATGTAGTACGTTGTAATACTTAAGTCATTACTATTTCTTACATCCTATTATCCACGATCATGCGCCTTCACATCTCATGTTAAAGATTTCATGATGAGTCAAAGTGAGGTATGCCTTTGTATTGACTCATCATGAAATGTCTGAATATTAGACGCCTAATTTTATTATTAATATCATCAGAAAGTTGCATATACTATATACTTATGTACTTACGTTAACTAACGTGTTTGTTTAATACATTTTTACAAAATGCGCCTATACAATCCATTATTTATTTCCGATTATACATATACGTTAGTAATATTAACAAAATATGCATATAAGTCTAGTAAATGGTTTATCAACTTGATCATGGACGTTGCCTACCGTTGAGCCAGGAGGTAAGGGTTAGTTGGTATTTGGAGTATTGGAATTTGTATTTTCAGGCGGGGCCAGGTTAGCTGTGTTTGGGTGACGTCAAACGGTAGAAATCTTATGCGTCAATTTTTTTTTAATCTCTTGGGGAAGAGAGGAGCTGCCCCTTCCCTACTTCCCATGGCGATACCCCTGTAGAGATAATAGCAATGTAAATATAGAGCGAATCATTTTTCGAATTCAGTTAACAATTTGTTACTTTAACTCTACATAGATGTTATTTCAGATTATTTTTATGATAAAGAATGATTTGTATTCATAAATTCAATATTTGATGCCTTGTCGAGACATGTAGGCGTTAATACTTTATGGGGTATTATCAATTATCAACGATAAATATCAAAGGTATTATGGAACCGTCGGAGGAAAAATATATTTT
>MOOZ01001012.1:572470-592299 GCA_002930495.1 Cecropterus lyciades
AGACTATGATCTTACCTAAGGTAGTCACTTACTATCAGTGGGCTGCATGCTCGTTTGCTATTTCCATATTATAAAAGAAGGGAGATAGCATTAAATCAAAAAATCAAAAAAGAAAATCAAAATGTACCGACCTTAGACGTATCATACTCTATAAGCACATATTATTTTTACACAGATTAGTAGGCATAGACAAATTACTAAATACCGACATGGAACCAAAATATTTAATTAAATAAATTATTACAATATAATCAAAATTCGCACTACTTAAATATATTTAACGGAAAAGAGCAAAACAAATGACTATTATTTTAACATTCACAAAATAAAATGTTATGTTAAAATTCAGAAGTAGAAGCCATAATAATTGTTTAGGCAATGGAACAAGATGATCAGAGTAATAAAAGCAATAGTTTACAAAATCACCGTCTACAGATTTTTTAGTTACCTCCAATTTATAACGACAAAATTAAGCACGTGAGGTGCTTTCGCTCTCCATCATCACCAACGTTGTCATAACAACCTAAAAACATTATGGCCAATCTCCTAGTCCTCAGTGTTCTGTGTTAAGTCGTATAAATAAGAATATTTGAAAAGTAAACAATCGATACTAGTGACATCTAAGTATATTTTTTATACGCCGACAACTTTTCGTTTTGATTTCAATTATGCTGTACTGTAATTAAATAAAAACAGCAAGATATTTGTATTAAATATGTTCCAAAGGCAATTCCTAGTTTCAATAGAAAGCAAACTTGAATGTTTTTGTTATTCGTAAATTTTCATTCGATTATTGAAAGGTCGATAATTTTGAGTGTACGTCATCGTAAACTGTCCCCTACTAATAAGACAAAATCCATTACTTTGTTGGTTAATTATTTACATTCATTATACATTATGCATAACTCCAAAAGTATTTTGTAATATCGTAAGTAATTCTAATGTAAACTGCAAATCTATGGAGTTTCTATTTAGTATTTTTATGAGGACAACACTGGTTAGTTACAGTCTGTATTTTTGTATCCAAGAATGAGATCGAGATACAAAAATTCCTCATAGATGCGTGTGTTGTGCTTTACAGTGTGTTGGAGTAACTTTTCTGAAATTTTATTGTGAATAGAACATTTTATATATTATAATTTTAATCCAGAAACCGTTAACAAATGATTGTTAACGATATATAGTTCTTTGCTAATACCATAAATAATTACACAGTTCATTCAAGTCGAGTAAAGATCTGATCTGCGTCTAGCGCAAATATGGCCGTCCTGTAATGAATCAGTGGTCAGTGATATAGTTATTTCATGTCAGTATGCAGAATTTCAAAATGGAACTTCGTGTCGGTAATAAGTATCGGTTGGGACGTAAGATTGGCTCAGGATCCTTTGGAGACATTTACCTGGGTGAGTACAGATGGAGATGGTTGTAAACAAAGAAAGATGGTTACTATATTCTAGGCCAGCTGCGTTTTTTTGTTTCGAAATAGATAATAGGCAATCGTGATAAATCTATTTTGTAAAAGAATTACTTTCAACTTAATATTGGTACATTTTTTGTAAACAATATGCTAAGTATCTGTTATCAATATTAGATTAGCCATCATATTTATACTAACAATTACATGTGGTTGATGTTCTTGGAGCAGTGTTATTATAAAAAAGGATATTTTAAACTAAAGTATTCATCTATTAAATGCATAATATTCTAATATATGTGTTGCGTATGAGATTCAGATAAAAAATAATACAATTATATATTTTTATGTGCAACCTCAACCATGAAAATGCAAGGGCATCTAATTTTGCGTAGATACGTCTTGTTGGTGATATCGTAAGGTTGTTCCTTGGTTTGATATTAGTAGGTGCTACTATTTTATTAGTAGGTAATTGTATAAAATCCCACTTTTGGACATTTTCTCAAACTATAAATTCAAGTTAATTAACCATACATGTGTATTTTGACCATATTTTTTAAAGATTGTTTTTCAATATTTCAGGAACCAACATTGTGACAAAGGAGGAAGTAGCTATCAAATTAGAATGTATAAAGACAAGACACCCTCAGTTACACATAGAAAGCAAATTCTACAAAATTATGCAAGGAAGCAGTAAGTGTATATTTTACACAATAACAGATACTTGTTCGTACTTATTACACCAATTTATACATGTAATATAAATGTATATAGATTGAAGAACCTATTAATTTGATTAAATTTAATTATATTTAAACTTAGAATATCTAGTATTTTTTTTACTTATTTCCAGTAAAATTTAAGTACAGTTACTTACACTTAAACAAGCTCCCTACCTTTGATGTTAAGGATAATTAGAAAAACATTATCCTCACAATCAACCTGATAGTGTTTTCATCTACTTATAAAATTGCATTTTATGCATATACCCATTTTTCATAGAGCAAAGAAGGAAACTTATGCAGTTTTTATAATAAAACTACCAATAACACAAATGCTTGTGTGTATAGTCTATAAGTAGTCAGCTTCAAGTTACATTCATACTATACATTACTAAGTAATGTACATGTAATTAGACACAGGGAAGGAAAATAATATGATAACAATGAATTGTTGAATTAGTATAAGTTTGGTTGTTATTATTTTCTGACTATATGGTATTATTTATTCAATCATGGGATGAAGTAACAGTAGATATTGACTAGTGATATCCTTCTTAATAAATATTTATTTCTGTCTGTCTTCTCCACCCCTAATGCTCAAGTGCTTCATTGATAAATTTTAATAGACTGATTGTATATTGCCGTGCATACCTCTTTATGCAAATTAGCATTTTGCTTTATGCAATACATACCTGAGGAATGCGTACTAAATTCACTTTTTGTAATGTATTCCATTTTAAATGGTATTTTCTCTGGCTTTACTAATTGCAATGCAATGTGTCTCTAATCTTGATAATTGTTATTCAGTCCTTTTCAACTTTCTTCATGATAAGACCCCATTATTATGTGAAAATATTTCAGAACTACTCTCTGTCATTTCTAACATTGTATTCTACAGTATGGAATCCATGCATTCTTATTTATTTGTATATAAATAAGGAAAGACAAAACATTTAAGTAGCACCTTATACAACTTTGTGACCCTCTATAACCTCTGATCAGAGAGGGTATCATGCTTAAAAAAAAATATCCTTCTTGAGTGTCCATGAACATTAATTATATACAATATGCTATTTAAGCATCATTTTCTTACTTTTGATGCTTTTTGACAGAACATATTACATCCTTGCATAAATTGAAGTTGACATTTAATTGAGAACAATGCTAATCACCACTTAATTTTAATTTAGTATTCATGTTTACTTGTTAATCGCTCTGGTATAGTTGGGACCAGTGTTTCTCAAGTTCTTGTTAGTAGACATTCTATTAAATATAGAGATTTCCTTGAATTTCTAGATTCTTCTGTAACTATAATTTATCTCTGGAATAAGTAGGCAAAAAATGGTCCATCTATTTTTATTTCAGACATAACACAAATCAGTCATTATCCACTAAACAGTTTCAAGACAATATTCTTTCGACCCTTCATCAATCGCTGTAGACCTCCTACTAGGGGATATTTTCGTCAACTTTAAAAACAAAGCCGTAGATCAATACCAATACATCATTAGTGGTACAGTGATGGAATTTTTGGACATGATAGTTAATTCTAATTATATGTTCTTTTGTTATATTATTTGTATTTAAGTACTAATGTCCCAATGCAGTAGTTTGGGCTCTAAAGTCAGATTATTAAAGCTTCGTTAACATCATTAATGTGTTCAACAAACAAAGTAATTATCATTTTAACGGTCAAGGAAAATATTATGAGAAATTTGTATATTTTCAAAGTTAAATGTGAAGTCTATACTATGCATATATATAGAAATTGGTCTACTATGTGTCGCCTCATATAACGCTTTCTACACTCATAGCCCCACAGTAGGATTTTCTCCTGTGTCGTGGGTGCCATGGACACACAAAGACATATACACAAACACCCAGACCTAGAACAGAAATCTAAACTTATCATTCAGATGTCTGTCTGGCCGGGGATCGAACCCGGGACCCACTGCATGTCAGACCGGTATGGTAACCGCTCCGCCATGCGGATTGTCGATCATAAAATTCAGTGTTGATTCCAGCAGCAGTAATAACATTTTGTTTTCTATCACAGTTGGTATTCCTGCAATAAAATGGTGTGGCTCAGAGGGAGATTATAATGTAATGGTAATGCAGTTACTAGGCCCCTCCTTGGAAGACCTCTTTAATTTTTGTTCACGTCGCTTCTCCCTGAAGACTGTGCTCCTTCTCGCAGACCAACTTATTTCTCGCATCGAGGATATACATCACAAGAGTTTTATCCATAGGTACGTATAGATAACAGTATGCACTCTTGTTACGTATGGTCATGGCACTTAACGGACACTAGGTCACACAGG
The DNA here is from genome assembly GCA_002930495.1 of Cecropterus lyciades. Classification (NCBI taxonomy): domain Eukaryota; kingdom Metazoa; phylum Arthropoda; class Insecta; order Lepidoptera; family Hesperiidae; genus Cecropterus; species Cecropterus lyciades. The sequence continues at coordinate 576,928 of MOOZ01001012.1, forward strand.
GTTAAAGATAAGGTGTAACCTGTATGCATTATATCTATACTGAATGTGCAGCTAGGATATAAATTTCTTGCAGTGTTTTGATAAGATTATAAGTTATTGCAATCAAAACATAGGCCTAGATAGTCATATTTCTTATCATTTCCATGGTATAAATAAAATTCATAGGACACGGCCAGTTTGTGCCTACTTGTTTACGAATGTGTACATTTACAATAATGTAATGATAGTTAATCTAAAATGTATTAATAAATTGCCATATACTTTATTTTTACGCATAACTTGGAAGAAAGATTTAAGTCAATAAAGTACATAATTTATTTGTGTCCGGTTTATTGAGACCTTGATAATATTTGTGAATTATAGATTATTATAATTAATTAGATTTTAGACTTTTTGTGAATACATTATTTGCTCCTGTCAATTTAAATAGCTAATCAAACGTAGAACTCATGACTGTTGTGTTTTAATTATATTCTTATCATTTACTAGTATTTTTTTATATACAAAAACCCAAGTTCGAGGGCCATGAAACATTTTTATTATTGCTTTTAGTAAACTAAAATTCTAGTACACATGCACTTTGAGAAACTAGGCAGAAAGCTATATCCAAGTTGGCTATGTCCTTTGTAAAATTCTATTTGAGCTTGTAACTTGTTACTCATTTAAATATTTTCTCTTACAGAGATATTAAGCCAGATAATTTCCTAATGGGCCTTGGTAAGAGGGGCAATTTAGTATACATAATAGACTTTGGTCTAGCTAAGAAGTATAGAGATCCACGGACTCTTCAACATATCCATTACAGAGAAAACAAAAATTTAACAGGTAAATATCCTAGATAATAATAAAAACCATATTATATCCATTATAAAAATACATTTTTTTCCTAAGCACATACAGTCACACAAAGATTATAAACTATTGTCTGTCTGTATAAAAGAGTCTCGATAAGGCTTGGGTTAGTAACCCTGCTACTTTTTAAGGCATATTTCTTTTGGATAAAGTAAAGCTGTGAGTGAACAATGGTTCAAAGTGTCAATTACAGAATTATGTGTTATGAGTTAATTATTTTTCTTGCAATCTACTTGTTTTTGACAAATTATATGACTTACTAATATTGCTATGAAGTTAAATTTTTAGTCAGTTATACATTTGTAAATTGTCAATTTTCAGGTACAGCTAGATATGCGTCGATTAATACTCATTTAGGTATCGAACAGTCCCGACGTGACGACTTGGAGTCTCTCGGCTACGTGCTCATGTACTTCAATCGTGGCAGCTTGCCTTGGCAGGGTTTGAAAGCAGCCACCAAACGCCAGAAGTATGAGAGAATATCTGAGAAAAAGTTATCTACACCTTTTGATGAACTATGCAAAGTATGTAAAACTGACACCTAATTCTGTTTATTGTTCAATTAAACTTATTATATCAAATACCCTTTGTATTTTATAGAATATTTTTAATGCCCAGTAAGTGGATAAATTGTACACAGTTAGACCTCAATTGACATTTTTTACTTTATTTATTTATTTATGAAAAATTACTTACATTTAACATTACAGGTTTCCCTAATGCGTTAGTGTATTGAATAAGTTATACATATATAATACATATATAATTATACATATATAAACATAAAATAAAAAAACAAATCCCATAATTCTTTACTATATAGTCCTAAGCACTCATAAATAAATTCTTATTGGTTGTAAGTGATGACATTGGCACTGGACTATATTATACTATCAATATATACTCTTCTGTTTTGTGTATTCCTTTAGGTAATAGTGAAAATGCTTTATTTGGGGTTGAGTACAGATGTACTCTCAACAATAATTTGACACCTAATGGACTACATCTTATATCATGCCATTATATAATGGTTCATTCTTATTCCTTTTACCAACAATAACTATCATGTTTGCAAAAGTTTATATTTTTATCCGTTAACAATTTGTAGTTCAAGGGGAAAGAACCATTTGAGTTTGACTAGTGGCATTACCGTCGCACCTATTTATGTTAATGATGGCACTGTTAAGTGCTACAGCTTTCTGGTTTAAAGACTGTGGTAAGGTAGATATACTTCTCTGTGGCCTTCCAACTTTCTCCTCAAGGGTAGTAATTGAACTGTGGCCAACCTCAGATAAACTGTCTTATCTGAGGTTGATTACAGAAGTCCGTGGCAGTAGCCACTTAACATTGGGTTGAGAATATGCACATTTACTACTTATACATTATTAATAAAAGTAATTATTTGACCTTAACATTACAAAAGTTTTAATAAAATGTAATAATATAATTTCAGAACCACCCGATCGAGTTCCAACTGTACCTCAAGTACTGTCGGCGACTTCGCTTCGAAGAGCGCCCCGACTACGGCCATCTGCGTCAACTATTCCGCACACTCTTCCACCGACAAGGCTTCACTTATGACTACGTATTCGACTGGAATATGCTTAAATTTGGTATGTAATATATTTCTGTAAAAAATTGACGTCGTATTATGTGTAACTAAAGCTTTTAAGATGTTTCTTTGGCATTCTTGTCTGGAATAGTATTTAATTTTTCAATCACACTTAACATGCTATATAATAAACAGTAAAATATTTATTTTCAAGTATATACCAATATTTATTTATATTCCCCAGAAATTTAAATAACCCAACATTAATTGTACTGGCATCATGAATCACTTTTTAAAGCATTAGAATTACTTTATATGCTAAAAAGATTTGGAAGATAACAATATACAAATTATATTTGTAAGCTGAACTTGGTAATTTTATTCCTTAGGTGCATATTACATATTTAATTGCAAACGAAACTTTTCAACCCAAGTTATTTTTTTCACAATCAAGTTTTTAAATTTTTTATTCATGCATCGTATTTTGTTATACTTCAGGAGCTCAGCGTGGCAACTACCAGTCTGGTACAAGTGACCGCACGCTCAGACGTCACGACCAGACAACAGACCAGGAAAATAGTAAGTTTTATATTTCTAATTGTATCGTTTGTTTTTACCTATCTCGAAATTTTGAATATGACCCATTACAAGATTTTATTTATATTGCCTTTATCTTGAATATTATATCAGTTAACGCCAACTGAACTTGAACTTAAATATTGCATACACATTTGGTTTGTATGAAAAGACATTTTTAGCATAGTGACGTCATTCTAAATCCAAGATGGCGGACCATTATTTCTTTATGCACCCTCGTGATACACGTATAGCAACATAGATTTATCTTGGTAATTTCATGTCTCTCTAATTTCCCCGTTCCCACCAAAATGATTTGTTTTAAAATGTATAATTTCGTGATCATCATGATTTTTTCCGTAAATCAGTAACATGTTTAGCTTCTATCTGAGTTTGGGCTATGTTTGTTTGGTTATGATGTGAGTGACTCTGTAGGAAGTAAGAGACAAAGCATGCTTGGAAGAGTTTTTCTTAATGCATTGTCTTTTGAACTTACTATTTTCGAGTTGTGAATGAAATGGAAATGGATAATAATGTATATGTCCAATAATTCGTGAGATCTAGTGTATATAGTAATTTCTGTTGCGTCCATGCGAAAAATGATGTTTACATTTACATTTGCTCCCTTTGAGGATGGTTAAACGGTCCGTGGCTAGAATCTGGACGCACCAAGTTGAGCATATATATATTGATTAGATTGAAGCAGCATGCAGTCCATCTGATAGTAAGTGGCCACTGCCATGGACATCTGTGAGCAATTTCATATAGAACAAGAGTAGGGGATATGTTTGAAGTCAATCGCAAATGCTTTGCTACTCCTGAAGACTAGGATGGTCGCCTCATATGAAAGTGAGCCGGCAACCAAACCCCCTTCCATCGAAACCAACAACGCTAGTACATACTAGCGTTGTTGGTTTCGGTTGTTGGTTGGTTTCGTTTGGCGGTGGTACATCCTCGGCCGAACTACATTGGTTCTACTACCTGGTTGTTTTTGTATTGTGGGACGTTTTAACCTCCGGGTCTCATATGCTACGGCAAAGTCGACATAAGGACGGTGGGCAAGGATGTTCTGGTGTCGAGGGGTACCCTCTTTACCCGGGCAATTCTCAAGGAGGTCGAATATCTCCCGGATCGATAATAAATACCTCCGGATCCCGGATCGAATACATAATAATACAATGTTAGTGAAAACTTTGTAAATAATGTACAAATGAGAAAGACATATTCCCTTCCCACTGTTTATTGGGTGGTTCGGACTTCAAGCGTTGTTACACAACGGTCGTCCTCCTGTTGGTCGGAGGTCACCAGGCCTGGGAGGTTCCCCTCAGGTGGTCGTTCGTGTAAGGGCGCGAACCTTTTTAGGTGTGAAATAAAATGGTTCTATCACCTTAATAATGTTCGCGTATAATTGTTCGCGTGTTTGAGTATATTTTGCTTATTGCTTTTCGGTGTTGTTTCAGCGGCGGCGGGTGCGGCGGGCGCGGCGGGCGCCACGGGGTAGCGGCCGCCGCCTGCGCGGAGGAATTGAGGAGTGTTTCCGCTGTTACGTGGTTCCGAATACGAGCTCTGCTATTTTATTTTGTACACATTACACGGGAACGTTACGATGTAAATTATTTAATTTTAGACTTAATGCCGGCCCGTCCGATCGGTCGCTCGCGGCCCGCCCGCGTCTGTTATGTTTCATGCTCAGTTATATTTAGAGACTAATCGAGTAGGACCGTCATATTGTACTCGTGATGTATGAATTCGATCAAATTTTGTTTTAAGTGCCGTCGTTGTGGTGGAGTTCGATGAGGTGGGAAACACTGTGCCGATTAAATTTTGTAACCGAGCGTATGATTCGTGCGCTAGTATTTGGACACATTTTGTTCGTTTTGATTTATGTCCCGTACGCATCTTAAAACGAATAAACCTGCATTTATTCTACTGGTACGCGGTCACTTTTCGAGGTGATACGATATTGAGTGTGGACTAAACTCGGAGAGTTTATATTTGTTTAATTAGAAACCATTAGATTATTTAGATGTAATTTTATGTTAACGATGAATAACATGGGTGTTATGCCGCGTATGCGTTTCATTTGAACGTGATCATTATCCAATTATATGAAGTATTATGTTTAATAATGTGTTCGAGTATTTAATACGTTTCGAATAACAGGATTTAAATAATACTACGACTATGCATATCGATCGTTGATTTGAGGTAGTACATTAGATCAACGCGGTAGGGATATAATGATAATTACAAACGAAGATGTTTGCAATTATTTAAATGCATTGTGCAATAAATTTGGTTTTCTACTTTTTCTTAAGTCTCTTTTTTAGTTCTTACAAGACACAACCAAAAAGTTTATTGTCTTCCATTTTTTGTTACCTGCGTTCTCATTCAATATTCGCAAATATTACAAATATTAAGGTAGCAGTTTTTTTTTTAATTTGTCACAGTCAATTTTATATCAATACTATGGAATCTTCAATGGGAATGAACCTTGGATGAACCATGCTGAAATATGATTGATTTTTATGAAAGACCATCAACTGTAGATAAGTAATTATTTTTTGTTTACAACATTTTCTAAAATCATTATGACCTCATTCTGAAGTTACTGGTGTATAATAAATAACCTGTGTAATAAATAGTATTCTAAAAACACGGAAATGTATAGTGCTATATATTATGCGGATTATCAGCTTGACTCGTCCAGTCACTGCCATAGTTTTAATTAGGTAAGTTTGATCTGAAAAAGATAATTCGTCTTTTTTTCTTCGAAGTCTTTAGACCTGGGCTTGTTAAGTATAGCGTAATTGATTTTTGTGGAAGACAATTTGTGTTGATTTAGAGATATTTGATTTTTTTAGAAATACAAAGTTACACATTCCTATTAGAACGTTTTTCTGTCTTTACACAACTGTGATCTAATGTAAATTGCTAAAGTCCTCTCCTTTACGACTATGATTTTAAGCCAAGACAAAGAAATCATCAGACTTCACTATTTTAAACGAAGGAAATATAGTTTGGAAATGAATGGTATTTTTCAGTAGTGAACAGATGTGACGCAAGATGCAAGTCTGTAAATATAACCTATCTTAAGAGCTGTGTATTTTTATTACTAACCGAATATATTTCTTATATGGGAATGCGTGGAAACCTCATTGTCATATGGTCTGAATGTTGGACCGTTCATCTCTAATATGACTGAGAATTAGGTTCAATTTTATGTAAATATATTTAATTAGTGTTGCGTTAAAGTATTGTATTGAGAAAGGGATATAAATTGGTCCAATTGTCATGATATTCCGTAAGGTTTTAGTTATTAATATCATTTATCTAGGTTTTAAAATCGGAATAGCACATCGAAGATTTATTTTAATGGATCAGTAATCTAATGCCATTAAATATTGAGAAGTTGGAATATGCCCGTGCGTCATTAAATGTCATTTAATCATAATATATAAGTTAGTCAGCAGTATTTTATAGCATTTTGTATAATCATTCACTTTCGATCGAAACTTAAGGCAACGTCGTATGAATATTTTTCCCATAATCTCTCGTGTTCCACGGATATTAAGCTGAGGTGCCAATTACTACCTATTCATCGTTTCGGATGACATCTCGCGATAAGAAATTTGTTCATAATTCATCTTCAATGAATGATAACATTTTAGTAATATTTAAGGATGTGTTTATTGTAAGACGAGGGAATGGATGTTCGGTCACGCTGTCGGCGCGTTCAGTTAACGCTTAACGCGGCAGATCATAGCTTTTCTAACGTTAAGTGTCCGCTTTGGCCGACGAAAGACTTTATGAACTTAATTTTGTATATAATATTTGTAAGGTAATTAGATAAGCCGACACACTGTTTTTTACAATATCCTAGGTAATGGAAATAATAAATACATAACTGTTGTAGTGTTAATATTCTATTATTTGGCTTTTATTCTTCGATATATTGAATGTTCCACGTTTACGTAGCTGATGTCGTGAACACCATGCTATATAATATCCGACTTAACGATAATTCGTAACGATGGCTAATTTGGGAGAAATTTATAATAATTTACATATTGTTGTTAAAGGAGGGAACGAATCAAATTGGTAGTTGTAGAATAAGGAAATTAGGAAATGTTCGCAGCTTTTATGGGATATGTAAAAGTATATTAAGGTCCTGGGAATGTGTTAGAGTTCCCTCCGAATATAAAGTAAATTATGATAAAAATGCGACTAAATTGTTATAGAATAGCACCATATTATTTTAATTTAACGGTACAGTTGTTCGCACACAGGATATATTATTTAACAATGCTCGCAATGGAAATATAGCTATTATCATTTTATAAGGAATGTATGTCCCGAATTATATGGTTGTAAAGTATACTTCGATAACTAGCCAACTGTACGTTTTCAGTACTGTCTTGTGTGCTGGTTGATATAGCTATATTATGCTTCTAATATATATATTTATTGTTATGCTTGCATTGTTTTCTATATCCAATATGTATCAATTCATTTGGCACAATAAACTGAGTAAAATAAAATGGTCGTTTTATTCAATATTTATTAAAATCAAGTCATGTGGCCAAGAATCCTCCATCAACTGGCAAGTGTACTCCATTTATCATGCTAGCACTGTCACTCAGCAAGAAAACAATAGCATTTACTACTTCACTCACTTCACAAAATCTGAAAAAAGGAGTAAAAAGCTATTAGCTCAACATTATTTGCTAAAAAGAGGTCGCGGAGTTTGTCGGGAAGAGTTTGACATATTGCTGATTGATGTGGATTTCTATGCATAAAAAACGGGGAGTAGCTTTTCAGGGAATTGCTTGTTAATCTAAATGTGAATCAAAATAGATAATTTAATTATTTAGCGGTATAGATAATTTTTTTAATTAGTGACTAGTAGTAGTAGTATTTTGAGGTTTCAGTGTTTATTAATTTAAGTAGGAAGTAGAAACAGTAGCTTATGGTAGCCGTGTAGGCAGTTCTTAGTGCTAGCGGAATTAGCAATTTTTTGTGTCGTTTCTTTTGGTTAGACTAATATTTGAATTAAAATAAGGATGATTACCTGCCCAGTGGTATTTTTGATAACATATTTGCAGACTTCTCAGGGTCTGCCCAAGCCCTGCGGCCTAACTCTGTAAGTACTACCGTTGGATTGACAGTATTCACCCGGATGCCGTGAGGCCCCAGCTCTACAGCCATTACGCGTGTTATGGCATCTAAAGCTCCTTTAGACGCACAATACGATAAGTGATCTTTGAAACCAACCTGTAAATGTTAGGAATTTATGATAAATATTAAGATATTATGTTACTAACTAACTATACACTTTTTTGTTTAACATTTAATCTTACCTTTGAAGCTTGTGATGAGACGTTTACAATGCAACCTTTAATTCCGTTCTCGATCATTTTTTTTGCTACGACTTGACTGACATTGACGATGGCTTTAGCATTAACGGTCATGGTGCTAAGAAAACAAAGTATCATATCTTAATTAACTATATTACAAAGATATAGAAACAATGTAGTTTAAAATGCAGGTAGCATTTTAATTGTGACATGTGAGTTATCTGGCTTACTCGCACGGGTTTTCTTTCAGAATAAGAGGGGCTTAGGCGAGTCCGAGCAGTTTAGTCCACCATGTTGGAAAAGTGAAGATTGCTAGACTTCACACAGTGGTCGTCGCCAGCCATTAAGATAAAGAGGGCAGTTAGTGTGGAAGATTGATTGGTTTTTGAATTTGTGGATTATAAAATTATAATACCCGTAACAATAGTAATATTTCTTTCTAATCGAATAGCAAAAAGGATATCAAATTAATTAACTTTTACTCACTCATCAAAACTTGTTGGTTTGCATTCCAAAAATGGCTCATTTTTTATAATCCCTGCACAGTTGACAAGGCCATAGAAAATTCCTAGCGAGTTAACAGCTTTAAAAGTTTCGTCCCAATTACGTAGATCCACACAACATATTTCTATCGAAGGATATTCGGTTTTTAATTGATTCAACAAGTCTTTTTGATCGGATAGAGCTACAATGTCTGCACCACATCTCCATAGTTCTAAAACTGTACTACGGCCTATACCTGTAAAACAAGTGAATATAGAGGTAAAATGCCAATAACAAGAAATCAGTTTTTTCTAAACCTGCAGGAATGACTACCTGTACATCCTCCGGTAACCAATATTCTTTTTCCTTCAAAGAACTTGTCCATTTTAAAAGATTTCAAAACATCCAAGAACGAATTCCGCGACACGTATTTGCTTTGTTACATTTAAAGCAAGCTAAATGTTCTCAAGCGCGAGACTATCTTTTTCTTATCAGCATGTTTTCGTATCAGCTCACGCCACTAATAATGCCTACAATATGCCGGTTTACTGTAGCTACACTTATAGGTGTTATTAAACAAATTACGTAACTAAAGATAAATAGTGTTTTTAAACATTTGTTCGTTATCTTGAAGACAATGCGATAACCGTTAATTTTTAGGGGTAATGTTTTAACTACACGTAGAATGTATACTTTTTGAACATAATATACAGTAGGTATTTTGAAAGTTGGAAGAATCAGTATGGTTTGACTGGGGAGGTACTAAAACCTCAACATCTAACGTGAAGCAGAAGATACTTGCGATTTTCCATGGAAAGGGTGTGGTGAATGCCAGCTGTTTTACATATAAGGCGACCGACTTAGTCCTCTAGAGATACATATCCCAGTTTCAGCTAGAAACGCTGTTCTTTACGAATCTGGTTACATTTATTGACGGCTATGATCAGCTTCTTATAGATTCTAGCTACTTATCATTTGCTTTTTTATTGTTATATAAAAAAGTAAAAAAAAACAATGGTCTCTTAAAAGAATCTTTTGCACATATGCGGTAATCAGGAAAAATAACGATCGGTTTAGATGAGTTTTTTTTAATTTTTGGTAGTACAATTACTTTGATTTACAGTTAAATATATTTGGGTTTGTTATGTTATAAATGATCTGTCATTTCAATCTCAAACCCAAATAGGTAACGCCCGTAAATAAAATCAAGTCAAAGTAAAAATTAATCAAAATATCAAGGTAAATGCTAGTAGATTTCGAGATTTTAGCGTACGTAGTACGCGTAGCATATCGAGATTTTGTCGTACCTCACTTATCTGAAATGAGCATACATACCGAAGAGAGTAAAGTCAGTTAAAAAAACAATAGGTACGTACAATACACGCGTCTTTCATGACATCACGTATCCATATATGTATGTATTTGTTAGAAATTTGAATGCTAGAATATTAATTAGAATATGTCTGAAAAAATGTTAGAATATTGAAAAATTGTTGGAATATTTGTCTGTCAGAATTTGAGGTCGCATCAAACTACACTGTACCTAATTTAAATAATTAATAATATAATCATGGTTATTCATGATCATTATAAATTTTCACAGTTTTCATCTTTTTTTAATAAATTGGAAACTTGATGCTCTAACTCTACTGTGGTCAACAGGCTTAATTTTTTATTATTTTAACATCATTTATTAAAATGACAATAACATAAATGATTATATATTATTTTTACCTCATTATCCTGTAAAATTACCGGTATTGTGTTGTTATTATTAATGCAAAGCAGCAATATAGATAATTTTTTATTTGAGTTGTAATTTTATGTTGAAATTACATATAGCTTTTATAAAATCCATTTGCTTCATAAAAATGTCAAAGGGGTGAAACCGTGGGCCACAGTTAGCATATAATCAATGTAGATATATATGTACTATCTATGGCAATTTATAATATTACTTTAATTGAATTTAAACATTTATATTATTACCAGGGAACAAAACAACTTTAAAGTATGAAACTATATTTTATTCGAAAATTATATATTTTAACGTCAACAATATTCATGGCAATCAATATTACATTAAATATTATTTTATAGAGGCGCTTATAAAAATTGACAGGCTACATTTTTATATAAACTGAAATAGGTATGGAAAGTAAATATTAAGAATCAAAATTTAAAATTTTATGGAAACATCTTATAACATAAACACTAAATGCATTCGGCAATTGATTGGCAGTTTCTGCATTTCACTAACTTGCAAAATCTGTAATGATGCTTGAAATAGTTAGACCTAAAGAAGAAATATTTTTTATAAAGTTGAACATAATCTGACCCCTTATAATTCAAAACCCATTATAATACGACAACCCAAATCTTCCATACATTCCTCCATGTATGAACATGAACAGGATGCTATTTATATTAATATCAATAATTCTTTAAACCCTGTGTTATCTATTTTTTGGTTTACGACTAAAACCCATTCAAAATCTCTGATACATACTATGGTATGAATGTATGTAACAAGGTAGTTATGTTCAAAATGTTTTGGACTACAATGGGTCAGAGGTCAATCTATAGTCTGTCAATATTTGTTATTCATGGTATTAAAGAGACACTGTCTTGCAAAAATATTGGCAAGCATTACCACAAGTCTATTAGTGTTATAAAACTTCATAGTTACATTACAGTAGTTCGAGGATTGGCTAAAAAAAAGACTATTTTTGTTAATTAAATACAAGAGACATTCACAATATGAAAATTAAACATTACATAACATTTCTTTGGTTTTTAAATCAACAAAAAGTGAAGTACACAGATCTTGTATGATAAATATAAAAATGAAATTTGTAATATTAGCAACAATATAACTTATTATCGGGCCTTGATTATGGCAAATTCATTGATGAATTATTTTAATTATGTTGCAAGGAATCCCCCATCTATGGGCAACTCTACACCATTGATCATGCTAGACTTATCACTCAAGAGAAACAGTACTGCATTAACTACTTCTGATACTTCTCCAAACCTGCAAAATGAATAATAATTGTTGAATTATTCACATATAACATAACAAGCAATTAAATTTGTTATTTTCCAGTTATCTTTATTTATAAACAAAATTGAAACCTATCAACCTAAAAGGCCACAAGTTGCCCGGTAAGGTAGATAAAATATATAATCAAGTACACTAATTCACAAACTAATATGGAAACTACTGAACCAATTTTTAATAATTTTAACATGAAAGAATGACTTGTTTAAGGAATCTAGTTTTTAGCATTTATTCAAACACTGTAACAGTAAATCAGGAAAATGTCTAACCTTCCAAGTGGTATCTTAGATTTCATTTCCATAGCTTTTTCAGGGTCAGACCAGCCAACCTTGGCCATTGCAGTCATGGTAACAGTTGGGTTAACAGCATTCACTCTAATACCATGCGGCCCTAGTTCCAAAGCCATGGCCCGAGTGAGTGCATCCAGTGCAGCTTTTGAAGCACTGTAGATTGCATGATCTTTCAATGCTGCCTGAAATTTATATATAATGAATAAATTTTGTATTTTCATACAATTAAATAATGTAAATGAGCAGTGATAGATAGTGTCTTGGGCATATCAACATGGGGGTTTGACGTTCAAAACTCAGCAAGACATCTAGGATATTAGTTGATGTTAGTAGTGTCTGACCGAAGGACGATTTTTGGCTGAAGATGAAGTTGATTATTTGCCTATCATCACAACCTTCAGCCGATGCCAAAGTCGAAGGTTAAAATCTATTTAGCGTAAAAGATATTTAGTTCCAAATTGGATAAAAGGTAAATTTAGACCCATGCAGAAGGACAGTGCATGGTTGATGACTAATACAGTAATATAAAAATGACTTAAAATGATAATTATTTATAACTTGAAAAAAGCCACAATATCAATATAATCTGAACACATGTAATCTAGGGATTAGGGTACATGTTAACACATCAAAAGTATCCATAGTCTAGATAATGCATGCTTAGATAAAACAAGAGCTATAAAAATATATTTATGCAGTATACCTTTGACGCTTGAGAAGATATATTGACTATTGTACCATGGGTCTTATTTTCCACCATCTTTCTTGCAACTACTTGACTTATATTCATAGCAGCCTTAACATTGACATCAAAAGTTCTGAAAGAATAATTTTTAATGAACTCACACTGGTTGACTCAAAGGCAGACTCTTGTACCCCACATGCATTACAAAGTGAATCAGGTTTTTATTTTAACATAAAAGATGTACTGTGTATGTATGTAAAAGATGTGCATAATTATCATGTAAGGTAGCAATAGTTAGTCATTGTATAAACATAAAGCTAAAATTTATATTTGTAAATGATGGGGTTACGAATCGAATCGAAGTAAATAAACTTTCTATGGAATTGAAAAAACCTATTATCCTTTTTATATTTTACTGTTTGCAACTATTTTAAAAGGTGCTTTGTTCGTACTTATCAAAATTAGCAGGTGAACATGTGAGGAAGGGCTCACATATCGCAATGGCCGCATTATTTACTAAGGCATCAAAATGTCCTAAAGACTCGACGACATTTCTAGTTTTTTCCCAATTCGTAATATCAACGTCTACGATGTCTATAGAAGGATATTCGCTCTGCAGGCTTTCCAGGTGAGACCTAGTTCGGGATAGAGCGACTATGTTAGCTCCGGCTCGCCATAACTCTACAGCTATTCCACGACCAATACCTGTACAGAACGAAAGAACAGTAAAGATAACAGCAACAAACTACCAATTATTTTCCAGAATGTTAGTGATAACTTCAACAGAGTATTACATTTCTTACTAACCTTGTCCGGCACCGGTGACGAGAATTCGTTTGCCTTTGAATGAGATTTCCATTATATTAATTTGTTCGTAAACACTATATTGAATTCGCTAGACTCTTATTTTAAATATTCATGTGAAGAACAGCGTGTTTTACAATTTACACGAAGGCTAAAAACGTCTGGAGTTCGAAATATATGTTTATTCTGAGTCTCGACTCAAACGTAAATGACGTAAAAATAAATGTCGCAAGTCGCAAGTCAAATCAGTCAAATTTGCAAATCTTCAGGTCATATGGCATTTCATGTCAATAATGTCAATCTGTGTTGTCACTATGACAGCACTACAGATTATATTACACGTCTCACGTCTATGATTCACGTAATTAGTACGTCTATGGCTTAATGTATAATTTAATTGAGCAAGTGAGTCTAACTTCTGATTTCGATTATTAGAAAAAAAATGAGTATATTGCTAAAATTCTACGGAATCTTTGAATTAATTATAATTCGTACGTGTGTCGCATATTAATTTCAACCGAAGAGTATGACGTCAAATTAATGAAATAATTAATCAATATGATTAAAATTAAGTCATAGACCGTGGAACATCGTTATACATACGAAGGACATTTGAAGGTGGTTCGACTCCGGAAGCACCACCAGCACACCTATTTCTGCCTTATAACAGTAGTGTTATGAGCTGCTGTGTTCTGGTTTGAATGGTGTGGTAAGGGCGACATACCTCCATATTTAGTCCTCAGGGGTAGCAACGCTTCGTGTGCGTTACCCTAGCAAGCAAGTTGTACCCTAGAGTGATATGAGTGGGACATATAATTAGTGCTCAATCTGCTGTAAATGAGCGCTGAATAAAAATATTGTGCATGTTGTCGTTTTGGAAATAAACGGAAAAAATGCATATCGTGAGTACCCGTAACATATTAAAATGTATCAATTCCGCGATAATATTAGTCTAAAATCATATAACGGAAAAAATGTTTCCTGCTGGAGTAACGTTGTTCCAATAGGAAAATTCTAATCAAATTATCGGAGAGTTAAAAATGCGCATGAGCAGAGAGCTTATATTTGTGCAAATTTCTGCCCTAAAAATATAATTTTTGTGTCTTCTGGTTTTTGAGATATTGCGTTTCTCAGATATTATTGTATGTGCGCCTGTAGAATAAAATAAATTATAGTTTTCAAGTAATCGCGGCTTTTTCAAAAATCAAAAATGTATCATAGCGCCTAGATAGCAAAACATATAAGGTCACCGAAAATTGTATTCGATCAGGTGTGAAATATTTCGCATTTAGTAAATTTAAACAAAAACCAAAACAGTAACACAAAAACTGGTTATCCGATTAGCCTAAGCGACGGTTTCATACATACTAATGACCTTTTTAACATTACTCACCAACCGATCGAAACTTGCTATGCCTGAGTACACTGAAGTAGAAAATAAGAATAAAAATAAACTGAAGTAGAAAATAATAATAAAAATAAGCTGTTTTTTTAACACTGCCACTTGTATTTTGACCTTAAACCGGGCTCAGCAGTATCTAATGCTACCAGTTACTGTGTTATTGGTTTAAGGACCGATAGTATCAATAATATCGATATCATCAGCTAAAAGTGATAGCCGTGCTATCGATATTAGACTATCAAGCGGCAATACTTATAGCTACACATCCTTTGCCATTCTCAGAACTTCAATCTTGAAATGAAATGAA
>MOOZ01001012.1:592331-610135 GCA_002930495.1 Cecropterus lyciades
CACTACCACCGGATCGGAACACGACTCCAACTGAAAAGATCCGGCAAGAAACTCAGTGGGTTTATCTTTTTTTTCCTTGTATTACTTTGTATATATATTTTTTTAACCATCTCGTTTATTACATGGGCAATAATAGCTTATAGTAACTTATTTGGGAAGGTCGTAGACATGCCCATGGCGGTGATATCCTATGATTATAATGGTACATACTCGTTTATGTTCAGTAAATAAGATCGGCTGTTTCCATTCTAAATAAATTATTCGAATATTAGGAAGGTACATCCTTTTACTATTAGGATAACTCATTATTAATTAACTTTAAACAATTAATGAAACAATGACCGTCAATCATAATCGTAATGAAAACATGCCATGTGCTAATTGATTTATGTATGGTAAGATTGTTAATAACGTGTTGATACGATATCTACCGTTTCCTACCTTATGAGACCACAGATTTAAGATGATTCGCATTATAAAAATAACTCTAATTCTGTGTATTCTAAAAACAGTTAGTGCGGAATACTCGCGTTATAATAATTTTATTCCGCTATCTTCTTATAAAGGTGAAAGTTTTCCTACGAAATATTTGGTACCGGAAGAAGTTATTCTTAGAGTATCAGACTTAGAATATTACATAATAAGTTTGCAGCGGATAGTAAAATACTTTTATAAAGAAATAATAAGAAGAAATGAAACAGATGTTAATAGGTGCCTTGGAATGTTTTTCATGAAAGGTAACAGCTATTTCTTTTAAATTGAGGGTAGACATTCACTAACAAAAACGGTAGGTAGGTGTCGAAAGCAGATACCATTTAATATCATAAAATCTTACACCATTTTATAGAAAAAAAAATGTCATTGAAGGTAGATTTAGGTGATATAAAAAGTAATCAAAACTGGATTCACAAGCGATTATGTTTTGTTACAAAATCATAGCACACATTTCGAACCAGATTACAACAACTGTTAATGCTTTTATTATTATGCAGAAAAAAGAAAAGATGTGGTGGCCTTACCACAACTGACCTGTACGGTTTTTCAGATATGGATTCTCTCAGCAGCCAGGCTATACTACCCAGTATAGCAGAGACTACCCAGTCTCTGCTGTTCAGCTTTAGGACAATGGTTGTAAATTGTGTCATTGTGGCACAATTGTGATTGTGTTGATTTATCTTTGATTTTTTGTAGCTATACTGAAAAGGACAATTCGTGATTATCGAGACAAATTGTCAGAGACGCATTACAGTATTTTAAAAGATGTTATTTATAAAGCAGATGAGTTTGTTTCTTACTACGTGCATAAAGTTAAAAACTTTTACGGTTCTGGCTTAAGGACACTTGAAAATCGAGGTTAAGTAAATAACTTATTGTAATTATAAATATTATTATATTTACTTAATTATACATATTAGGTAATTTAATGTTAGTTGTTAATTGTTTGTCGAGAAATAAAAATAAAAAAGTAGGTAGGCATGAAAACTGCCGTCAGAAGTGAACGCGTAAAAACTATGTTATTCTCGAACCACCATCTTCCACCACCACAACTACCACCACTAATCCATAACAACGACCCACGTGGTATAGCGCTCGCCATACCGGTCTGACACGCAGTGGGTCCCGGGTTCGATTCACGGCCAGACAAACATCTGATGAATCTATTCTGTGTCTGGGTGTTTGTGTATTCGTCTTTGTGTATCCATGGCACCCACGACACAGGAGAAAATCCTATTGTGGGGCTATGAGTGTAGAAAGCGGTTTTTAACTTTACCCCGTACTGTAAATCGCTCAACGCAACTAAAGAAATTTTAACTTTAATAATTATAATTCAATAAAATCTATAACTGAAATTACGGCACTATTATTCAATATCGTGCTAATTGTTTTTATAAGATGTTTAAGACTCAAATTATTAATTTTTTTTTTACTGTATTTTCTGTGTAATTTGCATTTGTGGCGCTCTTTCGCTCCACTCCCGTGGCGCGGTATTTTTCATGTTAGACACGAAGTACTTGACATTTCCCTTTCTTGTTGTATTATCGAATCATTGTCTAAAAAGTATCACTACAAAAATCTTTTTACATGCATGCATGTTAATGACGTGATGACAGCATTATACATGCTAATTATTTTTAAATAACAACCTTTTTGACTTAAATTTAATTCTATAAATAAATTTATCAATTATGACTTTGTATTGCAGTTGCTACATTGCTTAAAGACGATACGGTTCAGGTGTATTCGATAGAAAAATTTAATAAAGGACGTATGCTGAAATGGATTCACAGTAATATTCCTATGCACTCGTATGTTGAGAAAATGGATGATTTAACATTTGCTAAAGAAAAATACGCTTATATTACCGAAGTCATGGAAATGTTTTTTGTGAATGTGGCAGAGTCAGGTAAGATTAAATAATTATTTGTATGCATGGTAAATTTACAATTAAATTCCCCTGTTTGTAGTTTGATAGAAAGGGACAAGGAGTGTACCTACTAGTCTTTATTTATGTAAAAGAGCAAACGACAATAAAACAGTCGTACTGATTTGAGTGATCTTTCAGACTTCTGATTTTACGAATAAGTATTCCGTGTTCGGGAATTGCAAAACTGCTTACTGCGCTACAAATCATGTCATAGTCCTGAAATGATTTTCTTTTATATAACAATCATTGCGGCCTAAAAATAATTGTTAATATCAAAGAAATTAAGTTAGTAACCATACAATTATTATCTTCTTATTCCGGTATTTAAATGTTGTACAAAATCCATATATTTTTAAATGTTTATCAAGTAATAATGTTAAGTGTCACATGGTGTTGATCTTGACTACTTCCTCTCTTTTCCTTGCATAGACGAGTGCATTTCACGTGTCATGTACAATCCGGAGCCTATTCACTTATCTGAAATGCGACCGTGTCGACCTGATCCCTATTGCCGAAAAGCCCTTCTGTCGTCTCCTTCAGCTGCATATGCTCTAAGCCATAGGTGAGATGGAATCTTAAAGCCTTTAGCCTCTTTATTAAGTTTGTTGATCTTAGAAACAACACATTATTCACCGATTCATTATTATCGATAAAACAACTTCAACGTAATTTAGATCATACAACATAACATACTTTTTGAAAAGTTGAAAAACTAGTACCTACGGTTAGATCCTGTAGGTACCAGCGTCTCATCTATTTCCAACGTGAAGCAGTTCATGCGTTTTAATGTAAGGATGTCAATGACAAGTGACTTAAATATGGAGCAAACATCTTTGCCTCCAGGAGTGCCAACTCATCTTTCATTGACTCCAAGTAGAACCGCTGTTTTATGTTCTATGTGGAGTTGCTTACAGATGTGAGCGTCAGTGACCGCTTACCGTTAAGAGGACTGCGGTCATATGCGAAAAGTGCAGTCCACCTGACGGTGCTTATTATCATCATACAGTAAGGTCATAGAGCTTTTCGACTCAATACGATTAGTAGAGCCCGTTTGCAACTTCAATAAAAAAAACGTCGAACATATATGTATTTACTGCCACGCAAAATTTTACAGTATCTATCGGTGCGATACTGTTTATTCACAGATGGGACTTTACGACTTTTTTCCCTTTTAAGTTTGACTATTAATATCTTATGCACTGTACTAGTTTTGATCTGTGTCCAAAAAAATATGGTATTGTTTTGCGGTCAGTGCTTATTAATTATAGTTTATATTTTGTTTTGATAAAGCTAAACTTATCTTTACTATCTTAGTTTTATATTAGTACATACGTTTGTATCTATAGCTACATAAGTGGTATTAATTTCTGACTTATGAACTCAATGCGTCTTTATTATTTTTATTTATGTTCTAATCATTTTATCTTATTGTTGCATAGCGCGAAATTCAATTTTGGCTCCCCCATAAAATGTAGATTTACATCTTTGTTTCTGCAATTTGATGACCGAAAAAAGGGTCGCCAAAATATTTGATAATATTTGACGGTCCGAGGGCCGACCTTCATTAGTACAAATTTATATATGTACTTTATATATATGTATATATAGTATGTACTTTAACACGTTTATTTTTAGACTTCTGAACGTATTACTCTTGCACCAGTGCCGAAGATGTTACATCCAATCAGAGAAGGAAGATGTTGAATTGATGGACACTCTCTGCGCCTTTATGTACCGTGAAGCAGTTTATCTGGCTCGTCGCGGATATTTTGCTAGAGATCTCTTCTTAGAACACGGTATTCTGTACTTATTATCCATTTTCGTTTAAAGTAATTAAAAACTTGGTTGCCTTATGAGAGATTTACCTGCTTAGCTATGATTCTGAGAGCTGCAAGTTATTTGTTATCAAATATATATAAAAATCTGAAATGGTTCAGAGGCAAGATGCTACCCAAAAAATTCTTTATTAGAGCGTATTATGTATGTCTGTTCAAAATTAATTGCAACCCTCGAACTAGAAAGTAATGTTGTATATACTATATAGTGTATAAGTGTAAAAAATGTATCATGTTTTATGATATATGTTTTATCTTAAATTATGAATGAAATTTTATGACTTTTTATTTATTTATTTATTTTGCAGTGGCCTTGTGTGGTTTATTAGGATACGAAGAGTTTTTCCGACATCAGTGGTTCCGTAAAACTGCAAGCTGGATGGACGATAAAGGGTGCATTTTTGAGTCGCACAACTTTATCATAAATCAAAGCCGAATCGAAATACAAAGAGAGGCGAATCTTAAGGAACATCACGGAATGCGTAAAAGACTGAAATACCTCATACTAGAAGAATGCCACAGCCATCCAATGGCCCTTCTGTTAATAGTGTTGGCCCATGCTATTAGACACACATTGAATTTTATGACACAATAAATAATAATACACACGGGCAATTATTATTTGTTTATTTTTTACACTATTGAAGTATAAAACACCTGTAATCAAATCCAGATGAAATCTGATACTTACTTGAGGTTGGCCACAGATGCGTTGCCATTCCTAAGGACTAAGTTGGAATGCCTCGGATATGTATGTCTCCCTTACCACTCCCTTCAGACCAAAACATAGCAGCGATTAACACTGCTGTTATTACGTAGAAATAGGTGTGGCGGTGGTGCTTCCGTAGTCGATCCACAAATAGTTCTAAACCTTTTGATGTTTGTTGTTCACTGCATTATTTGTAGAGACTTATTTAGGTATTGAATAAACTATTATAATATTTAATATTATTTTCGTTGATATAATAAGTTCATAAGAAAAGTGATGGTCGTCAACGAAAAAGCAACTGGCAGTACATTTGTTTTTGTACGTGGATTTGTACAAGTAGTTTATTAGGGTGGAGACCTGTCCCAATTTCCGATATCTAGCTCCACAATTTCTATGTATGAATATGCATTGTGCAAAGTCTCTAAGCGCGATCTACTTTTCGGTATAGCCACTACATTTGCACCGGCGCGCCATAAAATAGCTATTTCGCGGCCAATTCCTACGATTTATTTTAAAATGAGGTTTAGGTACATGTTTTTTATGTAATTACGGATGGAACATGGGAATAGTTCAATTGATTTAATATTAACTTTTTATATCGGTAGCCTACTTATGAATGTTGTCCAAATTTATAGGCAAAATTAACGAAATTTAAGAAGTCGTTTAAAAAAGAGTAATTAATATACATTATACGTATTATAGTATAAATATAAGATATGGTTGCGTAGTACTTATGTATGTCTTCAACGTTACACTATAGTAAAAAAATTACAGCGCAACATATAATTTTGTCTCAAAAATATATTATTAAAGTCTTCACTTTTTCTATATTAATTGTTACATAACATATAGTCAAACCATACATAATTTAACCTCGTCCGGCACCAGTCACTAAAACCCTTTGAACGAGATTTCCATTTTTGCCAATTGCCCTCTATTGTTTGCCCAAAATAAGACAGTTACCGGATACTTTTCAAACGCTTTGTTCGAGAAGTCGTGAAACATTATCATATTATGAACTTATATACTTACGTAATAATTAGTTTTCTGTGTGAACCTTATATTTGCATAAAACAAGCTTCTTATCTAATCATTATTTTTCCAATTAAGTAAATTGGGTAAACGAGTTTACAGCTCCTCAACATTAGCTTTTAGCTGAGATAACGCGACGCGTGCATCGTGGTGTGGTGGCGTACTTGACGCTGCGGTAATGTCGCGTAAACGCAACGTTGCCGCAGCACATGCGTTCATTGAGCGCCTCTAGTAAGAAAAACTTGTATATAGGTGTCCTTAAAATGTTCCGTCACTTTTGTATCCAATAATAAGATCCAATTACATATAAATATATATCCATTGTACATATAAGAATTATTTAAATTAATAATTATTTTATCATTTTGAATAAGAACTTATTCAAAATTAATGTTAATAGGTACTGTGTATTCTACTTTGATGATTTAAAGCGATTGGTGTTATAAAACAAATATAAAGAAAAAAATGGTAAGAAGGAAAATAAAACGCCGCCTTTAAAATATATATGTAATAATTTTGAATTATAAAATGCTTTTTATTTAAAACGAAACATTGATATAAATTAATAATAATAAGTTACTTACACATAAAACATATTCAGGTTTTGGTAACTTAATACATTTAATATAATGATAATCTATGTATAAAAATAAATTAATATATTTATGTCTAAAGTTAAAAGTTAAAAATAACAGATTCATTTATAACGTTATAAAAATAGAGTAAGCCAAGGGTTACATGGTCAATAAACACACGATACAATATCGCAAAACCGACCTTTATTTTATCAACTTTGACATGAAATGAATTACATTTATAGATAACTAGCTGAGCTCGCGGTTTCACCCGCGTTTAAAAGAAATGTAACGTGACATACATTAACCGAAATTTTATATCTCATTAGAAAAAACTACCCCCGATTTTGAAACATTCTTCATCGGTGCTCCGCTCCTGTTGGTCTTAGCGTGATGATATATAGCCTTCCTCAATAAATGGGCTATCTAACACTTTTTCAAATCGGACCAGTAGTTCCTGAGATTAGCGCGTTCAAACAAACAAACAAATTCTTCAGCTTTATAATATTAGTGTAGATTGTGTACAATATAATGCGGACGAAAAGAACATTGCCTTAGTCGTGGCTATAAATTTAGGAAAAATAAAAAATAAAACGTTCCTTGAGGTTTTTACCAATAGTTACCAACCAATAGTAAGAATGGGAATGATGCTATTTATGATCGATGCCACACAGCTCACATAAATGGAACATGACTACAAAAAATATTTTTGCATAGATGTATCTTTCTTTGAAAATTTACCTGTAAAAAATTATACACATCGCTAAACAATATTCACGTAAATATTATATAACAGCTAGAGAAAAAAATATTCATCATCAGAGTTGCTGACGAATTACCATATATTTCCTTTTTTCACCGAGTAACCCTCGGCTAAGAGTTTGGATAAATCGCCTCAAAAATCATTTAAATTGTACCAAAACTATAAGTAGACTATGCTGGAATACTCTATCAGCCAAAAAATAATGAGTATAGAGAGAGTGTCTAAAAATACAATTTCACAAGTTTGATTGGGTGGTATTTTCTATTAACTTTCAACTAGTTAGATAGGTATTCTAAGCATTTGTAGATTGCTGAGTATTTGTATAGTTCTTTGTAATAAAGAAATTCACAACAACGTAATTATGGTTGACATAATAATATTCAAAGTTGCTAGACAAATGCATGTAGCATCTACGTTTGAATAATTCACGTTTCAATTTTCAGAAGATTTAAGTTACTATGTAAGAAGTTACTACGTTACAAGACTTCATTTTGCAATGAAAACGGATGTATAGTTATTTTTCAGAATAAGATACACTTGTTGATATACATTCGTTTTAATATGAATAAAATAAAATTAGTTAATCAGTCAATATTAAATAAATTCATATTTCACACAATTAACTTCCGCGCCTTAATATTTTCTTGCTAAAGCTTGCATACATAAATTTTGCAAACATATTTTTAATTTTCCTACTAATAGGCATATTTTGTTATTTATATTTCATCAAATAAATTAATAATAGCAGTAGTTATGTTATTTGTTCTATAAAAATGTTACCTTCGTACCGTGTATGGGTACATCAAAAATGTACGTAAGTATATAACTTTCTATAAACTACTATGTTACGTAAATACATCTTTTGTACTTTGTATGATAAAAGTGTCATTAATAAAATTAAATATCTTTTATTCTAAAAATACTCTAAAATATATATTTTATTACATTTAAAGGCGCCTTTCGAGCTTTTTCCTCAACAAAAGATTTCATCGAGACTCGAACGATCAAGTTGATAGGTATTCATCATATATATCAGTAAATCACAAGGCACATACATTGAAAAAATATATAATTAATTGTATTTGTATTATGAACTACAACAATAATATTAGGGATCGTTGAAAGTTATATTTAGATATGGCAGCACTTTATGAATCGAAAATTGAATTGTAAATTTATACTTTAGTGTCCGCAGATGCCTTAGGTTGGTTTCTTGTGTCGTCTTATCGTTTGTAAGGCGCCTTACGGTAGCGGCCACGTTCCTCCTCGTCACGTACTTCCAAGTAGTGACTGAACACTACCGCCCACAGGTAGAGATATATACCTGAAATGAAATATTAATAATTAACAATAAATTTCGTACCATAACTTTTATGATATGGAGATTGAAAACGAGCATGCAGTTCATTTGATAGTAAGTGGCCATTGCTGCCCCTAGACATCTGAACCAACCCTAGAAAAGAACAATCTGAGATTGGTCACAAATTCGTTGCCACGTTTGAAGATTACGTTGTAACGCACCGGATATATATTTCTCCATTACCACACTCTTCAGACTCTGGTCTGAACAGTGTTGTAAGTAACGCCGCGGTGCTTAACTCAGCTGTTATTATGTAAAACCCGGTGTCGGTAGGTACCTCCACAGTCTAACCAAAGGTTTGGTAGAACCCTTCGAATGTTCTGTAGCATGAGCTTTTCTATGCTGCCTACTGGGAAAATCTGGATAGAGTTATTGCTTATTGGCGAGTTGAACTAATAAATGTATTTGTACTCTTGTAAAATTTGACTTTTATTGGTAGATGTGAATAAAATCAACCGAGAATATTGTGCTCCAAATTTATCGGAAATAAATGTGTGTTTCACGAATTATCATTTCTATTTTAATCCAAAGAATTAGTTATTTGTTCCCATCTTTGTATGCTTGTAATATTCTATAGAATATTACATATATATGATGTGATATATCACATCATATCCAAATACCTAACGACTGTTAGGATTTTGATATATTTGTCTTGATTGCTCGTTCTAAGGTTATGTTGAAAATAAACACATCTGATAGTTGCCATTCTTAAAATCCCTATTTTGAAGTTATTTTTTCTTGAATTAATCATAAGGCTTTCTAAAATAAATAAAGGTTTTAAGCAGACTAGTTTGGTTTTTTAGCTTAGTTTACTATCTCGAAACATTAAGAAGGTATATTTGCGTCATTTTAACTAGTATATTTGCGTAATTTGAAGCCTTAAAGTTTTTCGTTTTATGTTCATAAGTTTGCCATAATTTTAATAAAAATAAATAAATCCAGATAATTTTAATAATTTACTTTTGTTTGTGATACTAGATATTACTATTAATAATTTACTCTTGTTTGTGATTCATGATAATTGTAAAAACCTTACTGTAGTTAAATTACTTACTGTCAGCTATCAAATAATTTCAAATTAATAATGAAAGTTTAAGGCATAAAGATTTCTTTTCTCTTCCCAGACATTGCCAGAGTTGCCCATTACACAGAGTATTCTCGTATATTGTCTGTAAACCTAATAATTGGCAACCCTGTACACATATGTTACTGACCTCTATGAATCATTGTTGGCTTCGAATTTTACGCTAATTATCATCTTTGAGCCTGCTATGCGTAATGAACAAACATTTTCTGGACTCATTAAAAAAGAATTTCACCTAGGACCGATCGAGTTTATAGCCTGAGTCACAATTGCTCTACCGTGCACCGATTAAGACTATGTTTAAATGTACATGTACAGACATATGTATGTATAACGTTGCAGACGCGTGGCATAGCAGACACTGACCGACAAAAACAAAATAAAAA
This sequence comes from Cecropterus lyciades, assembly GCA_002930495.1. Lineage (NCBI taxonomy): Eukaryota > Metazoa > Arthropoda > Insecta > Lepidoptera > Hesperiidae > Cecropterus > Cecropterus lyciades. The sequence continues at coordinate 602,504 of MOOZ01001012.1, forward strand.
AGACGTCTGTTGCCTTAGAACATAGAAATTATAAGGCTATAGAGTCATTGTCCCTTTTTTTTAAATTAAACTATTCCTTACTTATAAAATAAGAATTTTTTATTATTGTAGATAGATATGATTGTACCAGTACTGCTGTCTAGAGGATGTTCTAGTTAAAGTCGATAACAGATGCGTTGTCATTTTTCAGCACCAAGATGCTGGTCTCAGAAGTAAAACTGCTGGCGTCCTCTGCTTTTAACCAAAATTCAGACGTATTTCGCAAGAAATACGTGTGGCGGTGGTATCTTCCCAGCCAAACCATACTTGCTCTACCATATTTCAAAGAAACCTTTTTATAAAAATAGAATTTCAGTCGTGATTTTATATACTAAAATCCTAAAATGTTTATAGTATAAAGACACTTACAAAGATATATAAGACCCCCGACGAGTATAAAAGTAGCGATAAGGACGTGATCTTCACCGTCGTCGAGGTAGTACGTGATAGAGGTGTGGAGCACACTGATGAGCAGGCCGATGGCCAGCACGATGCCAAGTACAACCCATGGTAGCATCAGCCATGAGCGTCTCTGCAATTGACAAAACGGTTTAATGTAATGTTTACTAATTATTTATTTAAGTACAGTTATATTATTTAGAAACTGTGCCCTGCGGTTTCACCCGCTACAACATAAGAAAAAATAAAAAAAAACGCAGTGAGATGTTACATAGTCTATAGCCTCAATAAATGGGCTATTCAACACATTTATTAATTAGTTCCTGAGATTAGCGCCTTCAACCTAACAAACAAACTCTTCAGATTATATCAGCGTTATAATTATAATACTAAGTTTAGATTTATTTATTATTCATAGCTAGACTCAAACTTTCTTCTGACTTAATACTACATGAGTTTATAAACTACGAATTCTTAAAAAAAAAACTAAACTAGAAAGTTAATAAAGAAATAGGAAGTAAAGTAAAGTAGGTAATTCTTCATTTCAGTTAAGATATTATTTAATGGAAAGCGAATTTTGCAATCATTCCTTCACATTCAGGGTGTATTATACATATGTAATCTAAATAAAACCATATATTACATACAATAATATGTTGCATATGTAATGATTGACTATAGTAGAGTTAGTTTTATGTTATAAATATTACAACTGTCTTGTCAAAAGTACTATAAAAGTGATTCTAGAGAGTATATTATAGATTTTGCGACAATGGTTGCTTTTATTGATGGATTAATATGTTTTCTCTAAAATGTGTACTCAATTCAACTTACCGAATACGACGTCTGGGAAGCACAACAGAATAATATTAATAATTTTGTTATAATAACTTATATATATATATATACTTTAATACGGAGTTATCTATTAAAACAAGTTAAACAATTTGTGTTTACCTTTAATACAGCCACAATGAGAAGTCCGCATATTAAAATAGTAAAGCAGAGATTCACTGTCAATATTATCCTCGGAACTGAAAAGACAGAACAAAGAAGTATTTGTTAAATATGAATGTGAATGTTTTAATAAACATATAATACAGAAACAGCCAACGAGCATGCAATCCACCTGAGGGTAAATTATCATTGCAGCCATGGAAATCTGTAATCAACAATCAGAACTTGACGCCCATCTGAGATCGGCCACTGATGCGGCTACCCCTATTGACTAACGTCTCATGTGTCTCTTCCTTGTCAGAAGTTTTTAATTGGAATTTAGTAACTCGTAACATTGCAGTTACTAGGCAGAAGTAGGTATAGCGATCGTGCTACCGAAATCACTTCCACTTACTAATTTAAATTCATAGACACTTAACGACAGTTATTTTTTATATCAGTCGTAATGTAGACGCAAAAGGCGTCTTCTTAGAAAGCTAGTGTGCATTTCTTAAGAAACGCGTATAACTCCACGGCTTGTGTAGAACATTTATATCGAAAATTTATTTTAATGTTGTATAATTGATTAATACTTACTGTCCCTATCTGCGAGATCCTTATCGAATTTTTCATCAAAGATGAAAGTTCTGTACTGAACGTTGTATTTGTTTGTTGCCCATATTGTGATAATAGTGATAATTGAGAGAATAATGCCCAATGTCCCAGTGATGATGGATCCTGTTCGCGTTGACGCACAACAACAACATTTCTGAAGTCTCTTCATATTGAACCGATGTTTCCACTCGCAATAACGTGTTATTCTTTACGTGTTCTGCCGGCTTTGAATTTCACCGCCTCATAATTTCTGAAACAATAACAGAACAAGTTATATTCACGCGTGTTTTGGTGTCGACGAATTTCAAACATCTTCATACTATCTTCTTAAACAAGTGTTGTTTTAGATAAATCCACCATTTGGACGTTAACGATATATACTTCTTTACATTTTATTAATTTACATATTTTACTGTATCGACAAACTTGAACATGTTAAATTTCTTGTTTTTCCTTCTCATAATCTAAAAAATATATAAATTATTGATGCAAATGCAAATTAAATGAATCCGGAATAGTTGTTATTTACCTATTTTAATTATATGCTTAAAACAGATTTCAAACATAGAATTAGAATGTTTAATTCATTGTCTATCCCTGGAATTCTGGAGAAAACGATGGAAAATTATTGGAAATGGGTAATTAACGACAGGAACGCGTCCCATTGAGGTCACTTCCGTTAGCATTCTAACTGCTTGGTTATTATCTTTAATACTGGGTGCTATTTTTGATCATGAACGTGGTTAGGTAAGATATGCCATGACGCCGTGACGTCGTAACGTACTCCTAGCGTACGTCTAAAATAATCTTGACTACCTGTCAACTACAACGCGTTTAAAGCTTACGGGAACGAAAATACCAGTATAGTTTGTTTACCGACTACTAGGCCCCTCTTATATTGGTTAAATCCACAAACTATATCATTGTGATCAGTAATAAATGGTGGCGATGTAGATTTGAATTTCATATAGTTTCTCTTGAACATCAACTACTGCTTACAAAATTAAATAAGTTGCTTACAATGCAAGAAAAGTTGTATTTGGGAGAAAACAATTCAGAAATGCGAAAATTATGCAACTCATGAATGAAATAATTGATTATCCGAAAATTAACCAAATGAGGTAGTGCAAATAATCAATGAATAAAATGTATATGATACACGGTCATCTGGATATGTAAAGATAGACATATATTTAGATAGTATGAAAAAATTATGATGGTTTCTACTCATCTGGTTACAGTAAACTAAAGTATAGGTAATAAATAATACATTCGTATGTAGGTTACAATGAAGACAACATACTGGGTTAATGGAAGTTAAAAGAAAAATCAAAGCACAATCGATGCGATTACCAATGGTCTAATTCTGGATCGCCATTCCACATGTTTGTGGCATAATATTACTGTGCTGAATGCTTATTGCGAAACGTCCTCCGTAGTCGATGTGTGTATATAGATTATTTAATGGATCTATGGGCACAAAAATAAAATTATAGGACTTGAAGTCTAAGAGTAAACGAAGGTTACGAACTAAAAGAATAAATGAAATCATTACAAATAGGTATACTAATTTATTATAATATAATTTTATCTTATAAATAGCTAACTTAAGCTAAAGATAATTGTCCGGAATCCGTTGTCCATTTAGACCACTTATTACTATTAAGCTAATTTTTCGAGAGTAGCGTCATTTATAAGGCAGACGGACTAACTGATAGAAATAAGTCACCATCGTGTCTGATATTTGCAACACCAAAAAAAAAAAACAAAATTAAGAATCCATATCCAGAAGGAAATCAAATAGTCTGTCTTCGCTGGTTTTGAAGAAGAACTATTTTAGCAGTTTCTTTTTTAAGAGCCCCAATGCAGTGCATTTTGTTTCTTTTTAACCGACTTCCAAAAAGGAGGAGGTTTTCATTTCGACTGTTTTTTATAATGTTTGAACCTTCGATACTTTCGACTGAATGAACCGATTTTGACATTTTTATTTATTTAAAAGCTGGTGGCGTGCTGGTGCCCGTGGTGTCCTGTCATTTAATTTGATTCAATTCTGACAAAGGCATCCATAAGAAATAAATAAGTTGGAAATACTCAATAAAGGTGCTAAAACTCTTTGTGGTTCAACTCCTTAAGCACCACCGCTACACCTATTTCCGCCTAATAGCAGCAGTGTTGTGCATTCTGTGTTCTGGTCTGCAGGGTGTTGTAAGAGAGATATACTTATCCGAGGCGTTCCAACTTAGTCCTCAGAGGTAACAACGCCTCTGTGGATAACCTCAAGAAAGACTGATAGATGGGCGGCAGTGGCCATTTACCATCCAGTGCATGCTCATTTGCTACTTCCATATGATAAAAAAATTGTGACATATACAATACACAGTACCATAGAACATACTAGTAGGAAGAGACTTTAATTTGAAAATTGCTGTGAATCTGGTTCAGCAATGATAACCCGCGCCGACTATCCCTGCCCTTCGCGTGACCCAGATTGCAGATAGCCTGACCCTAATAGCATCACTCCTTTATTGTACCTTTTTGCAATACAAACGGGCACGCCTTGGCATTTTACACCCTATTCTTTGACCTTGAGCGACCATTACTGAGAATGGTAAACCAAAAGCTAAAACAAAGATTCATAATGGAAATGATCGTTAGCCAAAGGAAATGATTTTAGACGACCCACTTGGCACAAAGCTCACTATCATTTGTATATAACTATAATACGAGATACCTATATTTTTTAACTACAATACGTAAAGAGCTCTCTCGACGCATCGTGTGCGGGAGAGTGCCATCAGCATTATGATTAGTAATATACCATATTGTAGGTTTATAAGTAACTTGAATTTTTTATAGAAATATACAAAAATTCGATAACCATTTGATGGTAAGTGTTCGCTGCTGCTCAAGAGCATCTATGTATAATCAATTTTATAAAGAACAGGGTTTCTACGTGAAGTCAATAACTAAGATGTTGCCACTCCTAAGATGGTTGTCTCGTAATTAAATCGGAATCTACACCCGTTTAACACTGCTGTTATAAAATAATAAATTCATATGTTTTTCTTCTGATACAACAAATATTAAGGTTTTGTTATAGTTATTTACGAATATGTTTCTATTGCATTTTATGTCTTTACACTTATTAAGCAGTAGTCTGAGTAACTACGTAGCGTACGCGGGTTCGGTGTCGACTTAAAAGTTTTTTTTTTTACTTTTACTCATTTTATGCAATTTAAAAATGATTTCGGGATAGAAAGTAACCGGTGTTATTCTCTGTAATCTGTGATCCACTACTTTTTACGGTTACATTATTTTTTACTTATCGATTATTATGACTACTAGTACTAAGGTATGAATCGTAAATATCTGAAAAAGAATATAACATTGTAAGTTATATTCTTTTTCAGATATTACTCATTCAGTTTTTATTACAATTGGTACTTAGGCTATCGACTAACAATGTATTATCACTCGTTACCGAAACTAGTTTTTTTCAAATGCGTACTCATACAAAAATGTACCATATAATGTCTATATAAAATCATGTAAACCTATTTAAAAATTTTATTAATAGTCTATTCTTAAAAGTTCGTTTATCAAATCTAATATATCGTGCCTCGCCTATTTGATAAGTCTATTGTTATGTATTCATTATAAGGTCACATTACAGTTACCATATTCATCCGCGAAGTAATAAATCAGTGCTCGCTCACGCTATTTCGGGTGCGGCCTACACTGAGCCCTTTGTTTAATTATTGCGTAACACTTGATGACCATAATGGCTACTGTTTCCCATAGTATACGAAAGCAATGGGATGATGTGGCAAATGTATTGTGTATTTATTTTATAGGAGTTCCTCTGAGTTGTTAATGACTTTGTGATTGGTAATTTGTATTAGATAGGTATGGGAAGTGGTAGAACTGGGATGGTTCGGCTGATGAAGACCTGTAGCTGGCAGTTCTGCATTTCGGTAGATGGGTGTGAAAGCTGTCTTACATATGGCTGTCTTACACATGAAGCGAAAATCTTAGTTCTCAGAAGCGACAACGTAACTGTTATTGGCTTCGAGTAGAATCTTTGTTCTACGTAGCGGTGGTTACAGACCCAATGGGCGATAGTAATCACTTATTTTCATGTGGACTTCATGTTGATATGCTTCTTCAATATTATAGACAAAGGTTTGTATCAAATAAAGTAAGAAACACAAAAAAAAAAGATTCAATTTTCGGCTCATTCCGGGGGTCGGATATTCGAACCCGGTTATGAATGTATATTTAATTTTTAATGTTGTGTGCATATTAGTTATTACTTACTTTAAGGTTCAATTTAAACCGCTATGTCTACGTAATTGTACGATGCTGTGTTTGCGTTTGAAGCGTGACAGAAATAAATACGTAACAGTTCACCCAACATAATCGATCTTTTGATCGACTCATATCAATGAAATCTCCTACTACTCAACTTCCAATCTTCGGCTCTTATTCAACCTCTCCATACAAGGTAGTTATGCAAGAGTAACTCTACGATACGTACTAATGTCTTCTCTTCTAGTCATTCGTTGCTTAATGATTTCTAAGTGTGACGTACCTTAATAAGAATTCTTATCCTATTTAGGATTGATTATGTATGTTTATTACTTGTATAAATTAAAACAATGTTGTCATTCCCACATCTCTTTGTTTGTATTACGCAATAATGTTTACTAAAATGGTACGTTTGGCGCTTTGCTGTATTACTCGTTTACATTCTACACCCATTAAAGGAGAGCTATAGTCAAGAACTTATTTTATACGACGTAATTGTTCTGTTGGTTTGATGGCAAGTACAACTTCTTTCAAATTTAACATACTTACATACGTTTTATACTTAAACCAATAAGGCAAATGGGCTATCTGATGGAAAGTTGTGATTGTTTTCTATGAAAATTTGTAAATCCAGAGTAGTCGCTAATACATCGTCTGTTTTGAAGAAGAACTCTTTCTACACTTTTCTTTGAAGAGTCCCTGTTATAACGCTCTGGGAATAACTCGGGCGATAGTTCAATGTGAGAACCGAACAGAAAATGACTACCACAAGTGCTGTTGATTTGTAGAATCATATACTTACATTGTACATCAACTGGACTCGGATAGTTCCGTGTAAGAATGTCGTTTTTTTTAATTTTTGCTATTGCTCTCTACGATATCATTAGCTCCTCCATAACACCACAGTAATACCCCGAACTTACGCGACTTAAGTCGAATTCGCGTAAGACGGGGTATAATATATACGGGGTATATAATTATTTTTAATTGGGGCTGGAAGCTAAAAATAACAGCAAAGTAGACAAAAAATATTAATTAAAATGTCAGATCTAACAAATACAAAATTTCCAACCGAAGTAATTTAGATGTAGAAGGATTCATAAAATTTATCAAATTAGTTTGATTACTCAGAGTTTTTTTCTCACACAAAATATCCTCATAACATTGTAACATTTTTTTTTATTCCATATAAGTTCGAGTGTATTTTTTTGTAAAATTTGTAAATTTAAAATCGCGTAACTGAAAGTTTGCGTAAGTTGGGGTATTACTGTATTTTATTATAAACACAGAAGGTATTATAAATAAGCCCATTAATTCAGATCAAAAGTGTAAATT
>MOOZ01001012.1:610352-621566 GCA_002930495.1 Cecropterus lyciades
TGATTTGTAGAATCATATACATACATTGTACATCAACTGTATTACTGTATTTTATTATAAACACAGAAGGTATTATAAATAGGCCCATTAATTCAGATCAAAAGTGTAAATTCAAGATAACGTCCTATCTTACAGCCGAGAAAACTGCAGTTCAGCATAATTATCATACTATTAGTTAAAGATCGTTTATTTTTTAAACATCGTGACAGTCGAGTTAGAATGTTTCTTTTTAACTGTAACTGGCTCAAAGTCAGCGTCCATGAAATGAGACAAGTCCAAGTCATTCACGGACCGCGTAATCTTGGCAAGGCGTCGCATACCGGCCAGGTTCTTGTCGCTGGCTCGCTCTTCAAGGTTCACGATTCATTTCTGAGAGCGCAAGTTTACTATGTCATTGTCACGACTGAGAGGCTAAACGGCATATAGATAGAAATATCAAGTTGCGAAAAACTTAAAGCTTTATAATAATAATATAAACCTACATGCGACGGATAAATAACTTCTTTTCCTTTAGGAAGTTGGATAAAATTAATAGTATGCGTTTTTAATTAGGCAATTTTAAATTTTAATCAAATATATTTTGTCCTAATAGTAGGTATCTCCACAACTGTAATACAAAAAAAAATACTTATGTAATTTTATCTTAGTAATGAAATATTTATTGAATAATACCGAATGCGTTTTGTTCCCAAGTTCAGTAGGTACACAGCATTTTTATTTATTTCAATTAATAGGTGCCTAATTATTTTTCACAATACTTTACCTTCAAAACAGTACGTCGGTTAGTATCCGTTTATCTCTAAAATAGAGCTTACTTGGAACATGATATCACATGGCATGAGTCAGTAACACAGTAGTCTTATTAATAAGACTGGCCCATATTCTAACCAAAATACATCTAGCAAGATGATTGACGTTATCTTGTAGGCACGATTGGTTTAATTAACAAAATCGAGGATAATATCCAATTCAGAGCGATTGAGATGTGGATACAGCGGTGCCTGCATTCTGTGTCTTGCATTCAGGGTTGCCAGATGTCCGTTTTTCGACCGGACATCTGACAACCCATCAGTTTTTGTCACGTTTGTCCGGTTGAAAAAAAAATCTTAGAAAAACGGATTAGAGACAGTCGGTTTTCATGAAGTCGTAGAATACGTGTGCAGTGTTACAGTATCCAACGCTTTTCATATTATAATTATCTTTAGTTGTGATTATTCACGATTTCTAAGAAGACTGGTTGATTTCCCATAAGATTTTTTCAGTTCAGATTTCCGGTTTTTTAATACATTTGACAACCCTACTTACATGTCGTACAATACATGCATTGTATTGCCGTCAAAATAGAGTAATAAGTAGGTTCTATTATAAGAACGTTGCCTATAAATATTTTGTAAACCTAATTGAAATAGAAATGAGCTACGTATTTGAGATTTGAGTTGACAAAATAGACATCTTATTTCAAAATACACGATAATTGTTGTTTTTAGAATTGTTTTACCAATGGTACACGTAATTTGCGTATAATGAACTTACAAGTTTGCTTAACGTATCTTTAATCTTACTATCTTTAAGCTTACACTCATAGCATTATTTTGTGGACACTTACAAAGAGGATTACGCCATCATCCAGACCCAGAACAGAAATAAAAAATCATCATTCAGATATTTGTCTGGCCGAGGATCGATTCCGGAACCTACTGCATATCAGACCGGTAATGACTGCTCCACCACACGGGTTTCAAATTGTTATAATCATTCGATTAATTACGCGATACTTATTTCACAGTCGCTAGAAATACGATTTATCCACATTTATATAAAATATTTGTATTCCGCAATAGGCAATACGATTGACTCATCTAGACTGATTCATTAACATTATAACTATTATATTATGTACATTTAGTTACTATTTATCCAAGAAACGAATGTCATCGGTTTTATATGCATTCATGCAAACGGTCATAAGCCTTTATAATAAATTTTTAACCACTATTGAAGTACCTAAGAAAATACATATTTTTTTATTACGCCCAAAATTGTTCATTACATAAGCATAAGTTATATTTTATTTTTATTTATAACTTCTTTTTATTACATACAATTACGTTTAGATATAAGCGCGTCTAAACGAACAAAAAACAAAGTCTTTCGCTTTATTATATTAAGTACCTAGTATATATTTTTTAAATATTGAGGACATTAACTGTAAGGATTATTTTGTGTAGTTAACTTATGGAACATTGCTCCGTTGTAGCACTGTTATGATATAATCTCACTGATATCGAGTTACTGACCACAGAATGGTCCATTTCCAAAGAGATATGACAGCAACGCGCATCGGGTTACACCTTGGATGCAGAGTGAGAGATTTTCTTGGATCAATATAACTATAATATTTATATGTGAGATAAATCTATACTATTTATTCTTTATTGAATGTTATAAAGCTGAAGAGTTTGTTCGTTTGTTTGAACGCGCTAATCTTAGGAACTCGCGCTTTGAATGAAAAAAATACTTTTGTGTTTAATACTCCATTTATTGAGGAAGCTTATAGGCTATAAAACATCACGTTATGTTTGTTTGTTTATTCTTTTCACATGTAACAGCGGGTGAAACCGTTAGTATCGAATAAATGGCAAACAGTGATTCAATTAATGTATTTATTGATTGTAATGCAATAAAATTAGTTAGTTCAGTCAATCAGTTCAGTCTCGATTTTTACTCTTTTGGCAATGTGTATGAAACATCCATCCATCTATCAACCCTTGAAAGTCCATTGCCGGTCATATCCGCCGCCTTCTTTAGGTATCAGTCCACCGAGTCGGGAGGCGGCCTGTACTCTTTTTGCCCAGACGTGGTCTCCATTCAAGGACTCTTCTTCCCCATCGGATGTCTGTCCTACGAACAACGTGGCCTGTCCATGAAACATGAATCTACGTATCTCTATGTTAGGTATGATTTCAGCTTTTTTAATGTTTTTATATATTTAAAATATTAAATCCATAGTTTCAAAAGAAAAAAAATCTTTATTTCTTTACAATTTAACTTAAATTAATTAGGAACTTAGACTTTAAAACGTAACAAAAGTAAATACTATCGCAAATTATATATTGCATTAAGCTATCTAACTATGTATGCACTTTTAGCTTTGTCATCAGAACAAAGCTTATGCAGTTAAACAAAATTTAAGTACTCGGAATGTTAACTATATAGTTGAGCTGTTAACTATTGCAACAATCAAGTAGAAATGTAGACTAGTCTTATCATAAAAGTAACAGATATCGTAAGAAAAAGAAGATAAAAGTTCCACAACGATTGGAATATATTAATATCATCAAGCAGCTAGGATTGGTATTATTTGCTTCAAGGAATGTAGCAAAGGTAGTGTAGGAAGGTAAAAATGGGGATTCTGGAGTGCGTCCACCCAAACAATAAAAAGTAAGAAAAACATTTATTAAACTTGGATACATTGAATCGGACAGTACATTTTCTGGGATCATGAATTAGATCATAAATATTTTGCTGCCCTTGAAAACCAAGTTAGAATGCGTCATGGTCATTTAAGTCTGCCTTACCACAAACCTTCAAAGAAAAAACAATGCGAACAATAAATTAATACCACGCTACATTCTAAGTATAAGAATTAAACCAGATAAGAGTTAATGAGTAACAAACAAGTCCAAAGAAAATGACATAATAGTAATGATAAATAGTCACGATTTATGTGTGATGTCAACTGCATAAAATAATAACATATTATATGTTAGTAAGTAAGTTCAGTAGTTCTCAATTCTCAAGAACATTGAATAGTAAATAGCTGCATTATTTATAACAAGTGATATTATTGATCGTGGGTAGTCTTTAAGTTATCAATTTCTTTCCTGTATTTTAGTAACTTTAAGGGCTAATAGCATGTTTGTATGTCATCAATTTAAAAATATTGTTTACAAAAAATAGATGTTGAGCAATTACTTAATTCTTAGTAGGCCTATCTTCAAATATTTCTCCGTGCACTTATTTCTGCCTTATAATACGGTATGATACGCTGTTGGTTCTGGATCGTAAGGGAGAGACACATTTACGATTAGTTCTGACTCAGTCCCCGCAACGCATGTATGGTCAATGTCAGGTCCGATGCTAATCCTATCTGGGTTTGACAACCTCACCAACCAAATATAGAGATTTTATTTATTAGCTTGAAGTAGTAAACGAGCATGGAATCCAGCTGATGGTAAGTAGAGACACATGCATTGCTACTCCCCAGAACTAAGGTGGTCGCCTCATACACAAGCCGACAGTTACATTCTTCCAAACGAAACGCAAAAACTGCTGCACGCACAAAAAAAAGGTGGCGATGGTACCTCCCCGGTCAAACTACACTGGTTCTATAGCCAAGTGAAGTTACTATTATATAGAGTTATCTTTCACATAATGAATTTTAAGCCCGTGAAATCACAAGACACAAGGATACACGTAGCGGCAAAAACAACAATGACGTAACAACAGTACAAGTCACGCAGGGTCAGGGAATGATAAATATAGTTAACATTGCACTCAACCGAGTGTCATTCATTAACATGTTAACAATGACCTTGTAAGACTAAAATTACCCATTCAATATTATTTCTGTTATGTTATAGAAGTAGCAAATGCAGTCCATCTGGTGGTAAGTTGCCGCCGCTCATGGACAGCTGTGATTAATCCTAGATAATATTAGATTCCTTTTCGAGGTCGACCATTGATGTGTTTTTAATAATGAGGACTAAGATGGAACGCCTTGCACAAGTTTATAAATGTTATAAAATTTAACTTCCGCCTCTATCTGTCCTCATCCATCCATCAGCCTTTCGAGGTCTACTGCTGGTCATAGGCTTCAACTAAACGGTATCACCAACCAGTCCTATGCCATCTAAATGCAACGGTAAAAATTCATTAAGCTTTTGGGTAAGTTTGCAGAATTATGGCGATAATCGTTGAAAATTACGGATAAACCAGCCGAACTTCCAGCCTTATCGCTGTACGCCGCGTGTACCAATGGAATTATATATAAAAACTGACCTTGCTACACTACAGTCTATAAAGTGTATTATTATATAATATACTTTTTATAAATATTACCTAGGGTTTACATAATCATATCCGTAAACTACAAGATGCAAGTTTTTATTTCTTGTCGCTGACTTTTTAAGTGTATGTATTTCTTGTCTTAGCACCTATATAGAAGGTCGGCGCAAATATACATGACGTCACTCGCACTGTGTGGATGTAGTCACTCTGAGTCTCGTACGACGACCAAAGAACAACTATGTAAATATTTAACGCAGTTTTAAAGTAACAAAGAAATAGTCTTGTATATAATCGACTTCAGTCAAAGAAGGTTATCCATTTGTTGTACTATTCGCACATTTTTTTTACAATATGGAAGTAGCAAACTAGCATGCTTGATGATTAGTGGCCATTGTATCATCGAGTTAAAGAAGATTATCCATTCATTCTACTACAATTACATTTTTTAATTATGTGGAAATGGGAAGTTAATATGTATGTAATATGTATGTATGTCCAATTGATGGTAAGTGGCCATTGTCGCCCATGGATAGTTGTAATCAACTCAAAATATGATCAAACTACCCCTGAGGACTAAGTTAAAACGCATCGATTAAGTATGTCTCCTTTACCACACACTTCAGACATAGAGATGGTGCTTTCGGAGTCGAAGCACAAATAATGACTACTAGCTTCGAATAACCAAGATACGCCATACTAAACTGTTCATATTATACATGTATTTTGATTTTTATTCACCTATAAGCATGATTTATTTATCATCAGCTTCAATATGTCTCTGATTTGACCTTACACCCCATATAAAGCTAAACGTCCATTTTATAATGTAGAGACATATTAAAAATATTTTTTAGTCTTTACTACCATAAAAATAATAACGTGAACGACGTACGAAGTGACGAGCTTATATTTAATAAAATTAGAAATAAACAATTTTTAAGATTTTTTGATTTTCCTAAGGTGTTTTTAATCTTGTGCAGCAAAAAAGTTAATGTTTTATCCTTCGTGACTCCTTAGATATTTTTTCTTTATTCATACCTTTAAAATAGCAACACTTAACACTGTTGTTATTAGGCAAGTATAGGTGTATCGGTGATGTCTATACATCATAACTTCAGATAAAAAAAAAAACGTTAAAATTTATTAATTCATATAAGTTCATTGCCATCAAACCACTGTTACCATGATGTAGTGCAATTGACATTGACAATAATTACATTAAGTTCAGTATCTCTCAAAATCCATATACAGGCACCAGCCACACAACCTCATACAACGTAACATTGAGGGGAGATCAAGGTCGACCACTACATAAAGACTAGTTACATACAGTTATGAAAAGACTTGTCCGGGTTTCTTATTCATTGTTTAAGTAATGTTCCGGGCAAATTATATAAAGAATTTGGCATAATATGTGTTTTTGGTTTTTCGAAAATATCTCTGGTATAACTCAACTTAGGTATAGTGATTTGTTTCGTCTTTGGTTGAGCATAATTTTATTGTAAAAATATTTTGTATTATTATTACTAGCTTTCATTTAACTTGTATTTTAGTTCGATAGTGTGTGAGGGTCCAATTTTGCAATTGAATTTGAAACAAGATAACCTCAATCGATTGAGCTGACATTTTGCATACATCTTTGGTTTGGCAGTGTTTGATTAGCATAGTGACGTTATTTTAAATCCCCATGAGATGTAGGATTTTTTTTTTTTGAAAAGAAGGAAACAAATAAAAATAAGTTCATAAAAATCTTGTTTTTAAAAACTTTTTAAATGTAAACATATGTATTATACTCCGAGTATCTTGTTTCGACCATATTGTACAATAGGAGTATTGTACAGTAAGTAATCAATTAATATTTATTCCACACAATTCCAGTCAAGCGATATGTATTCGATTCATGAATCGTAATTGGATTATACAACTTATGACATCACTTCTCTGGATAACATTATAGTGACGCGAAGTTAAAAGTGAGTCACATATAAACAAAATGGTTTAAGGTCCCTTCCAAGGAATATTATGAGTGAGTCAGCACTTCGCAGGTTGCATCAAGATGAATCTATAGTCACCATAAGAACATGACTAAAGTAATATTTTCGTAAGACTTAATAATAAATAAATAAAGTTTACGACACTTACAGCCCATAAAAAGTGTTTATATCTTGTGGGTGCCATGGACACATACAGATACAAAAACGCCTAGAACAAAACAAAAATTCAAATTCCTTATTCAGATCTGTCTATGGTTAATTAAGTAAAGATAAATAATAATTTAATTTTGATTATTTCGATGTGTTGTTATTAATCTACTATAACAAAAAAAGACGAAAAGAAGGTGAAAAATATAAAATCTCTCTAATATATAAATTGAACAATTGACAGTTTGAGAGTAGAATAGTAGACTTAGCAAAATATAGTAAATTAGAATAGGTGATGTATGTAACGATAAATATGCCAAGATTTGAAAGAATAAAATGAAAAGATTATTTACGAGTTTATTAAGCAAATTCGTCACCAGACAGTTCCGACTGCCGCTTTCCAATATTTGAAAGTTATAATAAAATGCTTCTGCATCACCAATCTGGCAACTAGAATTCGTATTAGTGCAAATCTAACTAATTTATCAATCGTTCAACTGTAAGTAAACTGTCAGAAAAATAATTATCAAATACGAAATTAAGACTTAATACTATACATATTATTTAAGCGCTTAAAATTGTTCTTTCTTTACGCACTAATAGTAGAAAGAATTGAACTAATTTTGACAAATTAATATATTAAGATTACGATACTACAATGCAGTCATAAAAAATACTTTTTGAGTCAATAAGATACATAGCTGGTGTAAAGTTTAAGGGATTAGAAAGCGTAGTAAAACATGAACATACGAAACGATGAGCTGTTTACGTTAGCACCTCCATATACGTAGAGAGCCATTTATGGGAACTCGGGAACAGAAGCGTGTTCTCACGTCCAAGCAGCTTAGCCTTAAGATGCCGTGTTACTTACCGCCCACAGTTTCTACTAACACCTAATTGGTATAGAAGTTCTCTGTTAGTGACAGACTAAAACATGTAACATGGGAAGAAGAGAAGGAAATTATATGATTAGGTAAGTTGGGGAATATCGGCGCTGAAGTAAAATCATATGAAACAAATTACAGTCTAATTTGGTCATATTTTTTAGTTCTTGCAACATCATACAGATAAGTACGTCAATTAAAAGGTATGTTGTATGATGTTTTCAATTTAAAAATGAACCAATTAACCTGTAAATTCAATCATACGTTTTTATCTCAGCGCCGATATTACCCCAACCTACCTTACGATTTGAATTAGTACTCTTTCCTGGTACTTTATTTCCGTTTCATTTGTAAATTTTAAAGTGCTCATACTAAATTGTTTGCAGTACGTTCACATAAAACTGATTGGAACAATGTTCAATACAGGAAATAATAAAATTTCTATTAAGTAACGATAACCCGCTACGATAGGAATAACCCGCTACGATACCATAACACGTACATGTATGTGTAATAGGGTTGTCATGTACTACATCTTGTTACTACAGTTGTTATTACACATTCTATAGAAAAAAATAGGACGCAAGATGTTACAATTTCATCGCTAATTCAAAGTTTCAAATCAAAAATGCTTTCATAAGAATTACTTACGTCGAGGAAATATGAAAAAATACTATGCAGTGTTAATAGTAATAACGAAATAAAAAGAGCGCTCGAGAAATAATGAAGTAAAAAAATGTATATAAATATATAAACTACCAATAAAGTAAATATAACGTATAGACTAGTATAAAATTATAGCTAGTCAGCGTAATATTACATAAAAAATATCTGTACCATATTGTTTCAGTTTTTATTTTTTAACTTCTTTAAAAATAGGTGGCGACCCTAATGAGTGGGTAAGTATGTGTTCATAGAAATGATTCGACTTCGAATAGGTAGTTTAAACAAGCGTTAATTGCGTGGGAGGTAGGTGCTGGGTAATAAAAAACTGAGTTATTTACATACTCGCACCAAATTTTTAAGTATTAAGGAACCCGTTACAAAGATACTTTATTCTGTATAACATACCTATGGATTAAATATATGTTTTCAACGTGTAGTTCAACCCCCTGGGGGTAACAAAGACTCTATGAAGGGCTCGCGAAGTCATAATAAAAAACATCGTGAAGTTTAAAGCAATATTTTGACGATGTAATTTCGCTTGAAATCATGCATATATTGTTAAATATAATCTTTACATATAAATGAAATTGAAGTGTCTGTTTGTAATATCAAAATAACAGTTTTTTATTAAATGCATATTGAAATATATACGATACTGATAACAAAACATCAATTACTAAAATGTTTGTCTGTTTGTTCTGGGTAAACTCTGAAACCTGGACCAAATTTGACGGGATTTTCACTGTTGGATAGCTGATGTTATAAGGCGTTACTTAGGTTATTTCTATTTAAGAAAATGTAATTAGCTTTTCGCACAAAAAAAAATAAAAACTTAGAAACCGCGCGCAATCTACGTGCACGCACCGCACACCACTGTCACTGCCGCTAATGTTAGTTGCTATCATTCATCCCTGAGACGATGATATAATGTTAATATTGTATAAGGTCTACAGTTTCGGCTATATGGAACTATGTCAAATTACATTTTTTAAACGCGGGTATAACCGCGGGGCTCAGCTTGTATATTTTATAATTAAATTTTTAATCGATAGAAATATAACTTTTACGTTGACAAAATATTGTGCTTCTTAATCCAAAAAATGTAAACTTTCAAATCATATTAACAACTAAGATTTCCAATTCAAATCCCTAAATAAACCTAAATTCACCCATAAAAGAGCTAGATAAGACAAGCTGCATTCGTTATAGTACTTATAGTTCGCTGTACTTAGTAAGTGAGACCAATCGCCCAAACGATCGATTATTTCTGTCACTAATTGTTTAATGGATACAGCAAGCGTGGGTTCATACTCTCCCACACTGATGTTACCGCTA
The DNA here is from genome assembly GCA_002930495.1 of Cecropterus lyciades. Lineage (NCBI taxonomy): Eukaryota > Metazoa > Arthropoda > Insecta > Lepidoptera > Hesperiidae > Cecropterus > Cecropterus lyciades. The sequence continues at coordinate 620,449 of MOOZ01001012.1, forward strand.
CCCACATAACAAGTGTTTCCCGTCTTATACTTACGACAAAGTAAACAAATAGACTCTTAATGTAAATCACTTTCTGGTCAGTCAAGTAGATCCAATGTAAAAAAACGCTAAAGTTAGTACAATTGTACCGGCTATCATCGTGAATCAGTACATTTTTCTTTACTCGCGTTTCCTTTCATTTATATTACGCATGTATATTTCTTTGAAAAATTATGACACATTTGGTGTCTATTTTGTTACTATATCTGTACACTATGTATTGGACAAATAGTAACGGCGTTCATGCTCGTGTTCATAAGATTGAATACTAGCGAAACAAAAATAGCGCGAAAATATTTGCAAATTGTGCGAGTGAGAATGACTAAGACACTAGATTTAGTTACAATCTTACCGAAAAAATCTACTTCAAAATACCAGTTATATGCGTTGAATAAATTTCTCAAATGTTAAAATAATTTACCATCATTAGATGCTTAAAGAATATTGCGAGGTAAATGGCGTAGGATAGTTACTAATTGGCGTAAAGTACTCAAATCTATAAGAGTATGATATCATAGCTCGAAAGAGGCATGAGTGAAGAAATAATCTAAAACATCTTCTAACCACTCATTGTTTTCGACCAATATGAAGCATATGGTAAGCTTTACCGCTTTTGCATCGGATTATATGGTCATCAGCATGAGTGCCTTTTGGCCAATCCATACATTCGTAATAGAATAATTGCTAAATATTTTTAATAAGATTCTGCTGATATTTTTACGCCAAATTGCCAAACGAGAGTAAGATGCTGGGTATCTATAATTATAAAAATAACCTATGACGAAAGCTCCTCAAGGTAAGGACGTAACCTACATTATATATTCTAAAATCAAATCAAGGCCTCTGCAAGTAAACATTGGATGAATCGACGCATTCTTAATTAATCTTACGGTATGCGATATATAATTAAACAGAGCAGTTAGTATTGACATTTCGATTAATGAATATACTTAAATTTATGATAATTACCTTGTCTGTTCACAAGTAGAGCGAATCACAGAACACTCAGAACAATATACAACAATGAAAGGCACAAAGTTTGTCGCGTCGCGGAAAATTCGAATAGAGAGCGCACACAC
>MOOZ01001012.1:641304-670994 GCA_002930495.1 Cecropterus lyciades
GTATATATATTCATCTCATTCTTTTCTCGATTTACTGAAGTTTCACTTCTATCGTGTGTGAATCGCACACACACCTTTTTTTTTTATTATTTTTTGTAAATACTTATGACGACTCTTTATTTATACGTAAAGCATTGTTCGAAATGTATATCAGTATGTTTTTACTTCAAACAAAAGCATTTACCCTCTGCTTTGGCATTAACTATCTAAGAACACGGATTATTGAGATAAATCTAACCATCATCTAATTGTGAAAATCCATCTACCTATTTGAAATAATGATGTAATAACGAATACTATGAACAGGAAAATAGGCGCGATAAACATCACTTCCTTCCGGGCGAATAAAAAAGAAATAATTTACATAAGTTACAAAATATAGCAACTCTCGCGCTAATTGCAAACTGTAATCATGCTGTAGAAAGTTAGAATCAGACTAGTTTGGTTAGCTTTCCAATTAGATTCGCAGTTTTATCTCAGGTTTTTTTTATCAAGTATTTAAATATAAGCAGACAGGAACTTAAAACTTGTAAGTTACAGGCTACAAATATAGTAAGATGAATTAGTAGTCGTAAGAAAAGATAGCAGAAGATTGATTTCTTTTGCAATGAAAACTAATGATATTCAACCGGTATGTAAATTCATAGAACAAAAGTTGTAGTATACTTATGAGGCGAGTTTATCTTAATTCTAAAGAGAAGTTACGGATCTGTGATCGGCTTGAGGTAGAAACCTTGTTCCTTGTTCGTAAAATTGACTATTTACCATTAGGTCGTATATAGGCTCGTTTGCTAGTTTAAACTAGTAATGGTATAGTATTTTATTTCCCTACGTTTCCAAGTGGTGTTGGTGGTAAAGATGTTTAGATAACATTAGATGTAATTTGATAGTTATTATGGTCAAGATAGACAATATTAATGTTGGATATTTTTTTTAATATGGAAGTATCAAACGAGCAAGCAGTTCACCCGCTGGTAAGTGACCCGTGCCGCCCATCATCAGATCAGAACACAATACCGCATAACGCTGCTGTTATGTGCAGAAATAGGTGTGGCGGTGGTGCTTTCGGAGTCGAAAGACAAATAGTTCTACCACCTTTAACACAGGTTTAAAAATAATGCAATATTAAAATTATATCGGTTTATAATAACCATTTATGACAATTTATTTGGCAGTAAATATGCCATAAGTCCTATATCTGCTACAGATATGTACTCAACATTCCACTCCTATCTTTAATAATTTCGGAGGAATACGTTGAAACATCATGATGAATCATCATCATCATGAAATCATTATGGAAAGAGATGTAGCGTTTTTTCTTTATTTTTGCAATTAAATTATCATAAGTTTTTGTTAATTTACTTTATTGGACTAAAAAAGGAACCAATATACTTCTATTATAATAAGTTTAAACGAAAATGATATTTTCGTTTTCTTTGATTTTAAATATTATAATGATTCAAAGATACAGTTCATTGAGTACTCCGTTTAGCGCTATCTATCAAAGAAACACTTTCTTTATTGAATAAAAACGTAACTTTTTTCACTTACGCTGCATTATGGTCACTTGATTTTTAAATAAGTAGAACAACTTTCTTGCAGAGTTTTGGATTTAAATCAAAATAACTCGAAGATTTCCTGGCCGTAGAAGAGATAAATCTTGAATATACTTGATATTTAACTTTTGATGATTAAACTTAAAATTAAAACTATATTATGTACAATTATTTTATTTTCTGATTTATTTTTAATACGAACGATTCCCAACAAAATCGTGAAACAGTGGACATTAAAATCTATTATTGATTTTATGGAAGCAAATCAATTAGAGCGGGAAATGTCGGGTTGAAAATTAACTTAAAAAATAATTTGCACAGGCGTAACTCCAAGCAATGAGTCGAAAGTACGTGCACTTTCTAATTCAAACTATTATCTTTTAATCATAACAGCATTACAACTATGTATGGTTTAATTACAGTTTTGTATTGGTTATGCGCGAAATAAATTGCAATTATGCCGTTGTTTTCGTTACGGTATTGCTTAAAAAAAGAGATTAATGTTTGACTTTTTCATTTTTATTTGATCTTTAAGGCACTTATTTGAAAACATAAGACACTTAATGATAAATAAACTTTAAAGTTATGATAATTATGCCGTAACATTACCTAATCGATGATCATTTCAATTAAATATATGTCATTATTATTAATATATTTTAAATTTAATACATATCGTCATAAATATGTAGATAACTGTATAGCATTGTCGTTTTGAATCAGTGTCATGATGATAAACATGACTGAAAATTACAATAAAATATTTCAGCATATTAACTACTTGAAAAAAGAAAGTCGGAAGACTTGTTTGTCAACAACGAGACATACTGTTGTTTTATGTATCAAATTAATTTGTACTCACGAATTCGCTTTTGAGTATAATTTGTTATTAATTTTTAAATTATATGGTAAATATTTCAAGAGAACACTTAACTCACCAGTGAATGTCAGCATTCCTCATGTAGACTGATTCCGACAAAATCCAAAAAAGTAATGTCCATTGTTTCATAAGATTAATTATCAAGCTGTTTAATGAGAAGTAATACACGGAATGTTTATAAAACGTTTGACCAAGAATAATGGTATTATAAAAACATTCACTACGCGATAAAACAGGATTTTATGAACTTACACTGGTACAGAGTAATAATTTCATAACATGTATTTTGTGTAACTTCCTTTTTAGTCTGCCCGTGACACTTGTATTTTTAGTCCCTTTCAAAGTTTAAACGGTTGATATATTTGATACAAAAACGACACGTACACAATAAGACTAATGAAAGTAAGTACGGAGTTTGACTTGTGGTCAATAGTGGCTCATACGTATTAAGTACGTCCATGTATATACTCACTATGAAATCGAGACGATACTTTCTTTTGAGTACTATAACAGAGGCTAAAGTACTAAAGCTAGAACCATATAATTTGGACAATAGGTTAATTTTGTGATAGAAATCTCCTAAAAAAGAATTTTTCATTGAAAAGGTTAAAAAAGGATAGAAAATATCTGTTATTTTGTATCATAATATGCGCAGACGAAGTAGGATACGGTAGTATTGATGAAAATAATGTGAATTTACGTTTGTAACTAACGTCCCTTTATTATTGTGGGTATTTTAGATGACAAAATGTTTGGTTGTACATAGATAAAATTATGATTAGGATTACAAAATCAAAAAGTAGGTCTTTTAGGTATTTTACAAAACAACTCAACAGCAATTCATTTGATAGTATTGAGAAATGTTTAAAAAAACCGACGTTTTATTTATTATGTATTGAAATGTCTAAAAAATAATTACTGTTTAATCTTTCTTTACTTTTCTAAAGCAGTGATCGATTTCCGTCAAGCGTGACGGTGGATACGACACAGCAGGCATTTACCAGCAGAATAATTAAAATAGTGATAATAAATATTCAGAGGTATCCCCGTTAAAAAAAAGCGTAATATTAACTGGGATTTAAATGTAGTAAAAATATTTGTTTATCGTCATCGTCCACGAGTTGCAACGAGCTTTAGTTGTATTTGGGGTTTATAGTAAACCTTTACAGCTGATACGTCAAAAAATATACGTGACGAATAAATAACCTTTTTGTTTGGAAAGTCGGTTAAAAATACAGTTTACCGAACCGCACAGCACGTAGTACTTTTTATAGCGTCTCTTTATGCTGAGTATATAATTAAAAAGTGTAATATATATTATTAAAATTTTGTAAAAATATATTTTTCTTATATGTCTTATCTAGATGAAATAAAAATTATAACAAAGAAAGGTGGTAGAACTCTTTGAGGTTCGACTCTGGAAGTACCACCGCATCGCCTATTTCTGCCTATTAACAGCAGTGTTATTGCTGTGTTCTGGTCTAAATCTAAAGGGTGTGGTAAGGAAGATATACATCCAAACATTTCAGCTTAGTCCTCAAGGGCAGTATCGTATCTGTCGCTAGCCTCAGGTAAAACCTGATCTTATCTGGGGTTGATTTTATAGATGTCCATGTGTTGCAGTCGCCACTTACCATTAGTTGGATGCAGCCCAACTTAATACTTCCATATTAAAAAAAAAAACAATTTTATTACTTTAGTGTCGTTGAGTCTAAAAATGTGTTACTATTTAAAGGTACATTTTTCAAAACACTACCTGAAATACTTGCCCGTGCCTCGTTGCGGGATATAAAATAGTCGCCTTATATATAAATCTTTATAGTGCAAAATATCGAAATTAAAAGTAGCCTTTAAGTTAACCAGATAAATAAGCCATCCATGCAAAATTTCATGTAAATCGGACCAATGGTCCTTGCGTGATTGAATTATATACTGTAAACTATGATAATATGCGACACACATATAAATTTCACATTTAGAATTTATATGATTTTATAATGCATTCTGTAACCATGATCTGCAAGATGAAATGTTCTACGAGATTAATGTACATATTCAACACTGTGGTTACTATCTTGTGGCCATGGTCTGTCATAGGGTTTGAGTCTTGGTCTAAACACGTTCACATACGAAAGTCTTAATAACTTCTCTCACCACTCTTTTCACTCATCTTAATAGTAACATAAAATTCCGTGAAGCTGTTTTGCCCATGAACGTTTAGCTCGCTTATGAATAGTAATACCGATTAATACTCGTATGTCCAAACTAATCCACAATAGCAAATGCTTATTGACAATGAAATTACATAGGTCTTTACCTATGAAATTACCGTTCTGCCATACTGGCCTTTTCAAATCAAAATATTTTTTTTGGCCGATAATTCTAATTTCAATTTAATTTAATTTTAAAAACATGGAATTCTTTTTTCTAAAATCGTCATTTGTTTAATAGTTAGTGTTTTGTTTTCATCGCATTCGAACATTTTACGTCATCATGGATACGTTAAAAATTCGAGTAATTATGGAGTATGTTGCCACGACGGTACTCATACCGTCGTGGTAACAAAGCGGCACAAGCGGCACGTAACATCAACGACGTTTACGGAGCGAACACTGCAAACGAATGCACCACCCGTTATTGGTTTTCCCGCTTCCATTCTGGAAATTTTAACCTGAAAAATGAACCCCGTGGTCGTCCGAAAACTTTGGTCGACAATGACGAGTTAAAGGCGATCGTGGAAGCTGATGATACTCAATCTACGGCATCTGAATTAGCAGCAGGTTTCGACGTTAGCATCAAACAATATTGGTCCATTTGCGTCAAATTGGCAAGGTAAAAAAGTTTGACAAATGGGTACCCCATGAACTCAACGATCGCCAGCGCGAAGTACGTGTCGAGACGTGCCTTGCACTGCTCAACAGGCATATAAATGAAGGAATTCTGAACTGCATTGTTACTTGTGAAGAGAAATGGATCCCGTTCGACGATCATAAATGCTCAGCAAGTCGGTTAGACCCTAGTTCAGCACTCAAACAATGCCCTAAACGAAAACTTACTTCTAGAAAAGTGATGGTCACTGTTTGGTGGTCTAACGCGGGTGTAATTTATTACAGCTTCTTACCAAACGGGATGAGCATTACTGCAGATGTGTACATGAAGAACTAAAAACAATGACGGAGAAGCTCGCACTTCTCCAACCAGCTCTGGTCAATCGTTCGGCTTCACTGCTCCAGCACGATAACGCGCGACCTCATACTGTACATCAGACGGTCTCCAAGCTACAAGAGCTGGGGTTGGAAGTTCTCCGTCATCCACTGTACTCACCAGACCTTGCGCCTACAGACTTCTACTTTTTCCAGAATTTGGATAACTTCTTGGCGGGGAAAAAATTCAATACCCGAGAGGTAGTACAAAATGCCTTTGAAGAATTTTTTGCCTTAAGTCCAGCTGATTTCCTCAAGAAGGGCATCAATAAGCTACCAATGCGTTGGCACAGATGCATTGATTGTATGGGTGATTAGTTTGATTAATAGAAATAAAAAATATAGAAATAAAAATACTCTTCATTTATTTCATGAAAAACGGCAATTTCATAGGTGAAGACCTATATAGATATAATGTTATGTACACATTTATACGTGTTATATATTTAAATGTTACAATGCCTATTCTGAGAGTACGATAATGCACACATTGTACAAAACGAGATGGCCATACCAGGGGGCCATAAAACATTCGTTTCAAGCGTTTTTCGCTTATCGCTGCAAGCATTCATATAAAGGGTTCAAAATAAATGCATGTATCCGATCTTATGAACTTAAGAAATATGGCGAAATTTTGCAAAAAAGTTTCGTGTGCGTCAGATTAGGGTGCTATGGTTACTGTCCTGTTCAATTCGGTTTGTCTTACAGTGTTCTTTATCTAGGACCTATAAAACTGCTCTTGTAAGCCACGTAGACTCTACTAGGCGGCTTACGAGAGCAGTTTTAAAGGTCCCTTACCTGCGGAGACTCTTTATCATTCATCTTATTCCGCTGACTTCGTTCAGTAACCTAATTAAGCTTCGTGACTCGCTTTCGCGCGTGAGCGATAGGTGTCACGTTTAGCTCACAGAGTTTGAAAGATTAATGTGTCAAAACTTCTTACATACATACATTATTCATTACTTTGATAGGTATATGATGGTTGCGCAATAAGACCTGAAGGCTAGGATTAAAAAACCTTAACCATTTTTTATGAATAAGAAATTGCATGCATAAATTTAAAACATAGATTGATGAAGGTGCTTCGATAGTCGAACTATGATAGCGAATTATGTAGTTTGCCTACATGTGTTTTTATTTCAAAATCCACGTCTATTAATGGATATTGGCAGTGAAAACGGTAACATTGGTGAAAATTGCTACATTTATTTTATTACTCCACATATTCGCTGAATTATTTCCGCATATGTCCAGTAATTGACTTTCACCATGGTATTAAACTACTAGTAGCGACAATTTGTGGTATTTATGTTATCGTAGATATCTATAGAGTCAACTTTCTTTAAACATTGTTGTAGTTCCAATAGCTAACATTATTTCACATAATAAATGGAGTTTATTAAATGTAACGTACAATATACAAAAATCACATAACTAATTAGAATTAAATTTAACACGACGAATTATTTTATAAAATCCCCATAAAAGGTATATGAATTAGAGATAAAACAAAGATACACAATTTTATTTTGACACGATCTATAACAATAAAACTTCACTTATGATGATAAAAGAGTACCTATAGAGCCGAAGTATTTAAAATAATGTCCTATGGCATTGAATTATTCATTCTATTTCATTTACATGTAATTGGAATATCTACCATTTTTTTAACTAGAATATACTTAAAATAATATCTAAGCTTCAGATTTATAAATTCACAATTATATCAATACACATAATTATAACTACATTTTTTTATTTTCTATGAAATGAAAATAGTACAATATATTTTACAGATTTTTTTTATAGTAGGGAAGTAGCAAACGAGCATGCAGCCCACCTGATGGTATGTGGCTACTGCCGCCCATGGACATCTGTAATCAACCCTAGGTAAGATCAATGTCGCATCTAAGGTTAGCCACAGATGCGTTGCTACCCCTGAGGACTAGGATGAAATGCCTCGAAAAAATATGTCTCCCTTACCACACCCTTCAGACCAGAACACAGTAGCGCATAACACTGCTGTTATTAAGCAGAAATAGGTGTGGCGGTGGTGCTCCCGGATTCGAACCACAAAGAGCTCTACCATCTTCAAAAGAATATAATTAAAACACTAATACTCGTATTTACATAAATAATTATGATTTTAAATCTTACCATCATAATAACCGCCTGTTTGTGAGCTGGGGAACTTATGATTCCTTATCTGTGGGGAAGCGTGAAAGGAATCCTTATAATTATTATTTACATCACCGCCTTCTAATGGGTTAATTGACGTAGGGTCATAACTGTTCAATCTCGGGTTTATATTTTCGTAATGTCTTGAAATATCCGCGAAGATGAGCGGAGGCGGGGACCACTGTATAAACCATTGATGAGACACTGCCATTGTTTATGGATAAAATTAACACTGCCATTAACTTATTGATTTCACTGTTATATTTTTTTAAGAAATTAAGAATACTATTGAAAATAATCGGGCGAAAGAACGAAGCCACCGCATCGCAAGATACGTGTAAGCGCAATCGATTCAAAATTTATCTGTTCGGTGCGCGTGCGCAAACGCTCTTTCCTTACAGTTGGCCCCCCTTGCAAATTCAAATTTATATAGGGAGATGAACTTTAAACGCTCACTTCACCTTTACCGTTTGGAATAATTAAATCTAAGATAGTTAATGTATAATTTACTACATACCTCTGTGTAATGTAATTCTTCCATGATTGTTGCAGGAAATTATCAGGATTTGTTTGACTCAAAATAATACATTTATACAACAGCACGACATAAACGCGTACAATAGATGTGATAAAAATACATGTAATTGAATTTTATTTCCAAACCATCGAACTGCTAAATTAGCTTGAAATTAGTTTTTTATTCTGTTCTTTTATAAAAGCTTATTGTATGAAACAAGGAAAATAAAAAATATATATGTCACAGATGTAGGTAAATCGTTCATTGTAATCACCAGTTGTAAAATAAATAACCCGAAACAAATGCAATGCAAATTGTATCCATGTAATTATTACCACACAGATATAAAACTTTGTTTCGAGTTACCATTTAATACGGAGTCATCTATTTAATGTTTATATGTGAACTTAATGCTTTAAAACGACATTATGTGTCACGATAATATTGTATAGCTGAAGTTACGAAATTTTATCTTTAATACAGTCCGGTACAGGATTACTTACAAAAGAAAAGTACTTTTTTCTGGACCAGATGTTATGGGAGTTGGCAATAAAAGTTGTTAAAATATAAAATTAATGCGCATGCAATAATCTCAGGAATTAAAACGGCTGTAGTTCCTTTTTAATGAGATAAAATTGCAAACAACCACGCAGTTTACCTTAATATTGTAAGTTGTTACTATCGCCCATGGATACCAGTAAACGAAACTTTACAGACAGAGGTTCTGTCTAGGGCTGCCACCTTTTTTTAACAATTTAAGTGTATTGGCAACTAAAGGTAGGAAAAAGAAGTGCGTAGATTCAAAATAAAATATATATATATTTTTTTCATATTTTATTGACCCGAGGCAACTTTTAAAAAGGGAGCGTGTAGAATTTAATTTGCAAAAGGAAAAACCATCATCAAATCTTAATATTTTACACCTCCCTAAATGACGTGCTTATAAAAACCTTGTAATAATAAAATGTTTGTTTCACACAAAAATGCTTATGACCAAATGATTTAATCTCATTTCATACAAAATTAAGTTTTTTTTAATATAGTATGAAAATAACAAACGAGCATGAAGCCCATCTGGTGGTAAGTGGCTATTGCCGCCCATGGTCATCTGTAATCAACCCCAGGTAAGATCAAAGTCTCATCGAAGGTTAGCCACAGATGCGTTGAGGACTAAGATGGAATGCCTGGGAAAAGTATATCTCCCGTACCACACCCTTCAGACCAGAACACAACAGGAATATCACTGTTGTTATTAGGCAAAAAAGGTGTGTGTGTGAATAGAAATAAGTATTTTATAAAATAAACTACAATACTTCATTATAAAGTACGGGTAGCAAACCTAGTTCTATCTTTCCCATAACAGATTTGGTAACACTCCTGACTGACCTGACTAAGATGGTCGCCTCTTATCTAAGTCCGGCATCTACAAAACTTAACATCAAAATATAAAAATAAATAATCTACATATGTAAGAGTTCACCAAAATGAAATATAATAAATACACCTACAAAATGTGAGCGCTATATTACATATTGTTCTTTACGTGTTTTTAAGGGTCTTTTGATAGCGTTACTTATTTCGTCGTCGACCTAATTGTTCTTAACAATACGTAAGCAATAACTTACGTGTAACTAGAGTACCCAATCAGCGGCAAACATGTGGTTATTTTCTTTACGATTGAAAGGTATTTCCTTTCTATAAACGACCAGAGTAGTGAAAAATGTTCAGAAAACTCAGCGTTGTCCTAACCCTATTCTTGGGGACCACTTTTAGTATTTATCCGTACTTTGATACCCAAGATTTTATTTACAATGTCCCAAAAGTGTATAGACTCTCCATTACGCTAGATAAGTTATTGGAATACTACGAAAAGAAACCCTCAAAAGATCCGGAATGGTACATCGCTCTTGGATTGGCACGAGGTACTTCTTAGTATTTTTTATCGTATAATAATCTATATTTTTAATGTAATAGTATTAGTAAAGGTCTGCAGATTTAAAGTAGTAAGAGCTTGTAAACGTAGGTATGTATACCAATTTAATTTTTAGTTAAAATTTACATTTTAAAGAATTTATCGAGAGAAAAAATGACGTAGTTTTTATGCAATCGAACTATGTTCAATCGTAATCGTTTACAAGTCAAACCCCAAAATAACAAACAATTGATAGTGCAAAAATGACAGAATCTGAGATTTTTACACCGTATCTTTAATAGGTAGTTCCAAGTTCTCAGTAAGGTATTTCCTTATATTTGTTGAAGTTTACTTTTTTCATTAGTCATAGAAAATGAGTTAGTAGATTTAGTTTTAACAATATAGGTCGAAAGACGGCAAGGTTGCACTTTATTGTTTGAAGTATGGTTAAATGATTTTAAAATTAATACAAGTTCTCTTTAAAGCTCCATTTAGGAAAAACGACTTTTTTATTCCTTTAAGTTCTATACAAAACGCAATTTTGCAAAAACGCCTTTCAAAATGCACACAAAGCCTTGAGCGATAAACGGTGTCGAAGATGGTCAATTTAATACTCCCTATAAACGCACATACCCTACGTTGACCTTCATACCTGGTCTTATTAATGAAAGCCTAAAATATCAGGTAACAGTTACTCGTTTAATAGGTCATTATAATATCAATTTCAGAGAGATTTTTAGGAAATGATCGACCTTTAACATTCGCAAAGTCGTGATCTACCCACAGTCGAGTGATTATGTAACAAAAAGAGCCAAGTTAGTAACTTTTGAATATAATATTAAACGTGTAGATAGTTAGTTACTTATTTGGTACTTAGTGTCAAGTAGATATAGTTTGCATAATTTTGACAGGCGTTTGCTGTTATCCACGTAATAAACTCGTTAATTTATAACTCTTTTGCAACTATCTGAGACGGTACCACCATATGAGTACGTACTTTTAAAAATTACGAAAATACCGTTCTGAGATTATTAGGTACTTATAGGTTTTTTACTAGTGATATTTCATATTGCTAAACTATGTGTTTAGTGCTGCGGTTTGTGACTTAATTATATTAACCTTAGCTGTTCAAAAATAAATTTATGAAAAAAGAAAGAATTTAAAACGTTGGTACTATGATGAAACCATATGAGGGAATATGATGAAGGCAGCAAATCTAAATGAACATGTCTTTTTATAGTACGGAAGTTGCAAATGAGCATGCAGTCCACCTGATGGTAAGTGGCTACTGCCGCCCATGGACATCTGTAATCAACCATAGGTAAGAGCAAAGTCTCATCTAAGGTTAGCCACAGATGCGTTGCTACCCCTGAGGACTGAGATGGAATGCCTCGGAAAAGTATGTCTCCCTTACCACACCCTTCAGACCCGAAAACAGCAGCGCATAACACTGCTGTTATTAGGCAGAAATAGGTGTGGCGGTGGTGCTTCCGGAGTCGAACCACAAAGAGTTCTACCACCTTCAAACATCCTTAAACTTTTACTTCTTTGTGAACTGTGTTTCAGTTTCACCTCTTTTATAGTGTAAATAGTATAAGATAGTGGTATATAATACTTAATATACTAATAACCTACAGTTGCCGCTTGACATTATTACCAGGACTAAAAGTTATTTAATACAAACTTAGGTCAGTTGGAGTACACGATCAACGAGCTGGACAAATCGGTGCCGGCAAAGCTGAAGGAAAACTTACAGAACATCACGCGTCGGATGGACCGCGTCCGCAACATTACCGACATGACCAAGTTGTCTTACCGCAGCAAGGATTATGAATATGGTATGTTTTATATTAGGAGTCTCCAACTTGAATGATAATTACGTCTGCTTCTTAATAATACATTTTTTTCATTATACTTTTCCTTCCCTTGCCACGCTGGACTGCTCGTCTGGTCGGTCACAACATATCTTACCGTGATCGACCAGAAAATTGCGATTATATATATGCTTTATATTATATTTATTTGACCTATTTACTTTTTGCCCCATGGGTAAAATTGAACTGTAATCATAAGATTTCCATTTAAAAGGTTTCGTACGGAAAGCTTACAAGAATCGGTATCGCTTGTGACTGTCTTATAAAATCATGATGAAGTACAAATTAATGATCACTTAGTATTAATATATACATACAAGTATGAAGCCTGTTTATTATGTAAATTAGCAATGCTTTTTAAATATGTGTATTAAGTACTTGAGTAGCCTGTTTGCAATAAAATAAATTAAATCTAGGTCAATATCATTATCGATCATTAAAGTGTCTTATAAATAGGTATGAATAGTATGTTTGGACTTTTTTCCAAACTATTTAATTTCTTATGATGCTTAATAGCTATCTAACAAAACTAAATATATCGGTTGACAAAATAAAGTTAGTTTAACCGTTTGGTATAACATATTTGTATAACGATGATGTTAATTGGTGGTTAGGGAGATATACTTTTTCGAGGATTTCCATCTTAGTCCTCAGGGGTAACATCGCATCTGTGGCTAACCTTAGGTGAGACTTTGATCTTACCTAGGGTTGATTACAGGTGTCCATGGGTGGCAGTAGCCACTTACCATCAGGTGGGCTGCATGCTCGTTTGCTACTTCCATACTATTAAAAAAAAGTTAATCACGATTTTTAGTAAAATTTACTACTGAAGTAATCAAAACCCATTACTCAAAAACATCATCAAACCCGAGTATAAAAAGATTCAAGGTGTGTAAGGTTCACTTATCCGCAGTTGTCAAAAATGGTTTACCCTGACCTTCTGATTTTAAGAGAAGATATATATTTTTAGTATCTACTTAAGTACTTCAAAAACAGGTCTGGAGGATAAAATGTATACCTCTGATCGCAATTATTACTTATTTGTTTAAAGCCCCTGTTATATCTACAGACATGTAACGTAGCAGACGCGTGCTGTGGCAAACAAATAGTATTCTTATAAGCCAGACTTTCACAAACTTTATTATGCTGAATTTTATTATGCCGTGGCCCGGTTATAATTATGTTTTCAACCGCACATGGTTGAAAACATAGTCGGACTAGTACACTAAGGGTTCTATAAGTAAAATATTTTTTTTTTTTAGAATATTTTGACTCATAATTTGTTTAAAGTGCACTTTAAACAAATTATGAGTTTAAGTGTATTTGTTCTTACAATTATTAATTCAATATCTACGAAGACTGCTCATCGTCCTAGCAAATTCCGTGTTTTGATCACAGATATTTAAATAAATGTGTACCAAATTTCAATTAATTGATCCAGTAGTTGCAGATAATGTTAACTGAGACAGATGCGTAAACAACCAGACACGTATAATATAGATACGCGAAAAAATTGTTTCGACGCACGAAAACCCTAAAAAATTAAGTTTTAACAATGAATAAATCTATCATATCTTCGATTTATTGTAAAATCATAATTAAATTGGGATGACAACGAGGTAGCCTTCGCGTCGACAAATAGCGATTGTGGTTAATTGAAACAAAGAGCATTGCTGCGACCTAGTATTAACAATTTTTTTTTATTTATTTTATTTTATTTATTATAATTCTGCCCGGTTCCGGATCTAGATGTAAGGTTTGGGAAACGGGCCGGGCCGTACATGAATAATCGTACCGTAAAAAAAATATTGTATCTTTGTTGTATCTGCCACGGCACGATTGTATGATACCTGTATGTAAATTAATTGACTTCAAACAAAGTTTTGTATTCATGAGGTAAATAAATCAAATTTAAAACTAGGTTTTACGTCTATGTACATCGTAAAATATGTATTTTATATAGTGCTGTTGTAGGTTAACAGCATAGTAAAATTAAACAAGGCTTTAGATGTTGTAATATTTTTGTGTAATAAATTGTGCAATATCACCTGGATACAATAATGAAAGTCAGATTTCTTATATAGGCGTAGTAAAAATATGAATAATTTATCGTCCTTAAGAAAGCTAAGTGATTTAAGATAGTAACCTAACCTAATAGCGTAAGATAGGAGATGAAATTTTTAAAAAAAGTCGTCACTGTTAGTCCATAATTTATTTTGTACGTAAATTTGCTCACTATCACACAATACACTACAAAATCTAGCTACAAGTAAAATTAGTTCTCACAAGTAAAGCCTATTATTTATCTGAATCATGTAATATAACGGATAAGGATTTAACTTTGAGCTGAGAATTAGGGCACGTAAAGGTGAAACTATCATTTATTTATTAATTTATGCCTAATCGTGCCAGCTCTACACTTGTGCCAACGACTTACGTACTGACCTTATTGTGATTGCACTTAATAATCTTTAGACTAAAAATACATAATTATTGATCTATTTCTTCATACGATGCATTAAATTTTGTCCTTCAGGCAACAAATATCTTCAAATTAAATATTGGTTGCTTATGCATTTCATCACGCTTTTGACCTATTATAATCAAAGTGGTATTGTTAAAGCTTCAAAAAATTCATCAATCAACTCAATTAAGTAACATTAAAATCTTGATATGATTGCATCATAAAAGCTTTATAAAAGTAATACTAATAAAGTGGTGTAAGTATATATGTAGCCCCACATCCTATACGTATATACAACACGTCTATAGTTAGTTGAGACCTAAAAGTAATGACGGCACATCGGAATGTTAACAAAATAAGAAAGATGTAACAATTATAAGATGTCTAATAGGCCCTAAAAGATTTTTAACAACAGTATAACTCTATGTAAATAAAAAAAAATTGTACATCAATTAAATTGTATGATGAATTACGGACGAGGTGTCGTATTCCAAGCAGGCCTTTAGTTATCACGCACGGGTTGTACATGGATTTCTTAAAAACTCCGAGGTAACATTTTTATTATTTTCATATACACCAAACTAAACTTTATTAAACTTTATTTTTTTTTAACTTTATTAACCACCCAAAGAAATACATATATTATCTTCAAATTAAATGAAGATATTAAGGCTGCTCTCCATCTAGATATTTTCGTTATGGTATATCTGGTGAATGATATACCCAAGTACTCGTATATCTGGAAATCAACCTAAATAATAAAGACGATAACAGAATAATCAAATAAACAATTGCCAAAGTGAAGTGGAATAGATTATTTTAAGTATCCCAGCACGTTTGAGAGACACGACTTGCAAGCCACACGAGCCGACAGTCCAGTCACGCGTTTTGTCTGTAACATTTATCATTAAGTAACTGTCTTCGGATCGAACAAGACTGTTTCATCTATATTATGTTCTACGTCGATTATGTAAATGATATGAATCCAAATGGAAGTGTTGTTTGTTCAAAATATTATTATAACGTCAATTACTTATTCGATGACGAGTCTCTTCGTTGTGGAAAATAATTTAGTCGGTTAAAAAAAGCAACAGTTAATAAATCATAGAGAGTATATTATCAAAATCTCTGCTATTACTTTAATATCTTAAATAAGCAAAATAGGGAAAAAGTGTACCTATTGCTGACATCTGTCACTGAAAAAAATTTCAATCCTATATGATAGTAAATATTATATATTTACAGCTTGAAAATATAACATTCGTTTCGCCATCAGTGGTTGCTCCTTTAATTTTTCCAGATTCGAATTCCTCCTTACGATTGGAGGAAGCGTAGAGCATACTCTATTCGGCTGCAAAGTAGCAAGGATGTAGCCTACCGGAAAATAAATGGTCACTGCCACCCATAGACATCTTTAGTACAATCTCGTCTTATCTGAAGTTAATCAGACGAGAATTGTACTTAAAATTGGGTATTTATTATTCCTGAGCACTTTCTTGGAACACTTCGTATGTATGTAATTATCTTACCATACAAATCAACCCAAAACGTAGCAGCGCTTAACATTACTGTTATTATGCAAAAATACGAATACATACGGTTGTACCACTACTTTGGTGGCACCACCGAACCACAAAGAGCTCTGCAAACCTTACTGTAAATTGTATTGTATTGTTACTATTAACCTTCATCATTTCATAATAAGCTACTTGAATAAATACTTAGTATAGTGCTTTATTTATTATTTAATCTCAGATAATAAATTATTGCAAAAAATGTGATGTGATCAACAGACCTTCAGCGGATCTGTGTCAGCTTTTCTATCAAGAAAAGCAGCTGACATAGTTTTATGAAATTATCTAAATCTAAATAAACTACACTAATTACGTAAGTACCAAAACCTAGGTAAGCGTAGAACAATGATGCCTCTAGAGGTCAGGGTTCGAGACCGAAGACCGAAACCATCTAATTTTGGAATGTCTATAGCGAAATAAAACATTATGAGGAATTTATTTGCAATTCATAATGTCCTGGTACTAACGGAAAATGGGATTTTTTAAAATTATAAATAATGTCTTATAAAATGCTTTGTATGTAATATTTGTTAGTAAATTTTCGCTCCGATTAGCCACTAACCCATATCTCTACTAACCTGCATCATACTTGGGTGGAGTTTGTTTCAGGAATCCTTGAACCGTAGGAAGAGATATGTGTCAAAAAATTAAATATATAAATCGTTCTTTTATAAAACTACCGAATAGCTACTTAACTACTAAATACCGATATAGGAAACGAGCATAGAGAATATCTGATTTTAAGTAGTCACTGCCGTCCATGAAAGTAAGCCGGCTTTCCATACCTTTCTAGCGCAACGCAATAACTGATTCACGCTACAATTAGGTGTGGCAAATAAAACACGTAGAAATATTTATAGGTAATTATTACTTTAAGTACATATTGTTCTAAGAAACCATATACCGTACAAGCAGGTACAACACGAAAGCACTCTGAGGAATATCTCCGTTATGAAGATCGTGAAAAAGGGCGTCAAAACTAAAATATAATTTTCTGTTATGTTTTTTGCCATTGATCTATCTTGGCGTTTACGTCAATACGATTTGCGATAAGTCGCGAACGTTTTTACGTCAATACTTTCCTGATAAGTTAACGACAGAGTTAGATAGATTGGTTGTGATGTAAATTTTCTCTTATTTATACTTTCACTCTCGTTTCTCTAGTGGACAACTAGCTTTATATACATTGTAGATACTATTAAGATAAGGTTTCAACATCTATTGTGCATTAAGTACTCTATATTTAGAAATCTAAAAATATGGCAGTTAGCTTTTACCTATGCAAGATATGAAAATATTTTGAAATATTTTT
Organism: Cecropterus lyciades; assembly: GCA_002930495.1. Classification (NCBI taxonomy): domain Eukaryota; kingdom Metazoa; phylum Arthropoda; class Insecta; order Lepidoptera; family Hesperiidae; genus Cecropterus; species Cecropterus lyciades. The sequence continues at coordinate 658,781 of MOOZ01001012.1, forward strand.
GATGCTTTAATTTATTTGAAGAATTAAACTTAAGTTGGTCAATGTTATGCAAACTTAATGTGCTCTTTAATATCGTAACTACCGGTAAACTACGGTGAATAGCATTGATATTTAGAGTTTAGAACTCCTTTACCTTATTTAGTGTTGCATATTTACAAAAAACATTTAGAATAAAGGCGTTGTACATTCTATTAAACACGTTACATTTAAGCTGGAGTAAAAGTGTAACATAAACAAAATGGATCACATATCCACTAAAATATGCCTTTGCAAACTATCTGTTTTACGGGGTCATTAACGATATAAATTATATAAGTGCAATACAATAGCATAAGCTTTTGCATACAAGTTATTTAAAAGCCAACTGTCAATTATTTTAAAAATTTGTCACAGTGTTATGTGTAGGCAAAAAAAAAACAAAAATCTCGTCGTCGTCAACTCCTTATTGTTCCACTGGTGACTCTGAATGAGAAAATTTTAGGCAAGAGTCCACAGCTGACCAAACGCAAATTGGTAGACTCCATGTACAATTGAGAACTATTTTATAGAGAACTCTCAAGTGTACTGGTTTCCACATGATGTGTTACTAATATGTACATGATTTGACAAAAACCAGTGGTGCGTGGTATTCGAACCTCGGACCCCCGATTGATACGCCGAGATTTTACAATTCGGCTATCACTGCTCTATCAAGCATAAAGAACGTATGATATTTTTATTATTATATCCAATATACTTAATGTTATATTTAAACGATGGGGAATTATGTATACCTACATATAAAAAAATATATTAAACGGATTTGATATCTGTAATATAAGGGATATTTGTAATATGAGGGAAGGGAGTATCGCTATAATTTTTCTGGTCCTTTTTTTCGTATTGAGTTTTGCTATGAAAAAGGTCGAGCACACTGCGATAGAACACCAGATATTTTTTTTATAAGCCATGATGTCACAGCCCGTTTTCTAATACATAATAATTGTTATGTTTTATAGTGTACCGTGATCTAGTCTCGCAAGACTCGTAATTGCATTCCGGACCGATAAACTTTCACGAACATCGCTCTAATGGTTAGTGCTTAACGAATGCGATAGGTATTTTTATTAAACTTTTACTCAATTATGTTTAATTTGATAATATCCTACTTTTGCGGAAGCTATACGAACTTGGAATACATGGAAACCTATTGAGATGGATGGAATCGTATCTCAGCAAACGCTCTCAGCCTGTAGCAGTGAGGGTTTTCGTTCAGACTTTGTCGATTTATCTTCTGGACTTCCCCAGGGCTCCATTTTGTGTCCCCTCCTCTATGCATCTTATTTGTATGACATTACCAGTTGCATTAATAACGCAAGTGTACTGATACATGTATGCTGATGATACAAATTTTTTTATGAAGATAAATAGTATCGTAGACTCTATGTTACTGTAGGAAGATCTTGATAGATTGGGGGTTTTATTATGCTAAGAATAGAATTGGTATAAATTTAACTAAATGTTCACTTGTCACTTTTACCCGAAAAAAAAACAACCTATAAATTACAATTTTAAAATTAATAATATCGTATTAAATAAAATATATATACTGTAAAGGATCTTCGAGTGTTGATAGATTCCAAATAAAGTTTTTCTAATCATATTGATGCAATAACAAACAAAGCTTTCAAAAGTCTTGGCTTCATAATGAGAGTGACTCGACCATTTTCGGACTTAGGTTGCTTAAAGATTTTATATTACTCTTATGTGAGAAGTATTCTTGAATACTGTAGCCCTATCTGGAGCCCACATTATATTACGTACATAAAAAAAATTGAAAACAAACAGAGTATATTTATATATATTATATATTTTAAAAACATCGAATTATTTTTTTCTGAAATCGTCATTTGTTTAATAGTATTTTGTTTTCAACGCATTCGAACTTTTTTCGTCATCATGGATACGTTAAAAATTCGAGTAATTATGGAGTATGAGTACCGTCGTGGCAACAAAGCGGCACGCAACATCAACGATGTTTACGGAGCGAACACTACTAATGAACGCATCACCCATTATTGGTTTGCCCGCTTCCGTTCTGGAGATTTTGAAACCTAGAAAATGAACCCCGCGGTTGTCCGAAAACTTTGGTCGACGATAACGAATTAAAGGCGATTGTGGAAGCTGATGATACTCAATCTACGGCTGAATTAGCAGCAGCTTTTGACGTTAGCATCAAAACAATATTGGTCCAATTGCGTCAAATTGATAAGGTAAAAAAGCTTGACAAATGGGTACCCCACGAACTCAATGATGGCCAGCGCGAAGTACGTGTTGAGGACATGCCTGTCACTGCTCAACAGGCTTACAAATGAAGGAATTCTGAACCGCATTATTACTTGTAACGAGAAATGGATCCTTTTCGACAATCGTAACCGCTCAGAAAGTTGGTTGGACCCTGGTTCAAAACTTACCCCTAGAGTGTGAGTGATGGTCACTGTTTTTTGGTCTAACGCGGGTGTAATTCATCACAGTTTCTTACCAATCGGGATGAGCATTACTGCAGATGTGTCCTTGAAGAACTGAACACAATGATGGAGAAGCTCGAACATCTCCAACCAGCTTTGGTCAATCGTTCGGCTCCACTGCTCCTGCACGACAACGCGCGACCTCATACTGCACAACAGACGTTGTCCAAGCTACAAGAGCTGATGTTGGACGTTCTCCGTAAAGAAGGGCATCAATAAGCTACCAATGCGTTGGCAAAGACAAATTGGCAAAGGCAAAAACAAATTATATAATGGAATTATTTATATTACAAAATATAATATGATACAGATTATCCTACATATTTAATTACATAAAGGACGAACATCTGCAAAACACACACAAATTAACACATACACACACACATACACACACGCACGCAAACCCAAGCACGCTAGCACTTGCAATGTTTTTTTTGTTACCTCGGTGACAGTTTAACAGTGTTTACTTATAAAATGTAAATCCGTAATTGGCTATAAGTTTTTTTATGTTATCTTTATCACTAATATCCGCAAGATCTGTGGAGTTTAAAAAAATTGATCGGGTATGATCAAATGATTGTTATATTTTTTTATATTATAGAGGATGCTTCTTTACGGTGTACGATTGGATTTTACCAACAGTTTTACTCACTACTGTGTTCTGGTGTTTAGCGTGGTAAAGGAAACATAACTATTCATGTCATAATCAGGTAGATGCATACCACCTTCGTTATTTTCATCTAATATAAAAAATGGTAACTGCTGCTCTTGAATATGTATATTCAACTTAAGTAGGATTAGACTCCAACATTAAACTTGCTATAGATGCGTAACTACACCTGAAGTCTAAGTTGAAACAGCTTTATGACTGTATTCTCCTTAACATCAACCCAGTACTGGTTCAACGTCTGACAATGCTATCCTCTCAGAATAAGAAAGATTTATCAATAATGGAGCCCGTATGGATTAGGAGGCTTCACACACCCTTGACATCTTTTTAAAGAATACTTCAGTATGTATGTTACCCGGCAATTTTCTTCTGAAGCGTTTAATTATGTGATAATTGACGACCCGCGTGGTGGAGCGCTCGCCATACCGGTTTAACACGCAGTGAGTCCCGGGTTCGGTCCCCGGCCAGACAGAAATCTGAATGATGAGTTTAGATTTCAGTTCCGGGTCTGGGTGTTTGTGTATTCGTCTTTGTGTGTCCATGGCACCCACGACACAGGAGAAAATCCTAGTGTGGGGCTATGAGTGTAGAAAGTGTGTTTTAAGTGTGTGTAATTTATTTTTAATGCGCACATAACTTAGTCAGAGATCAGGCTCCATCTCTGATTTAGTTATGTGAATCCCGAACTCTATGCGTGAGAGGTCTCAGTCAATCTTTATTAATATTTACAGTAAGCAAAGCAATCTTTGAAAATTTGGACGTTTTATCATCTCTGCTAGAGCCTATCACGATTGGCACGATGGGGACACAAAAACCGTACCGTTTTACGTTCGAGCAATATGTGCAGGAAGCGCGAACTAAGATGCCAAGTAGAAAAGCTGCAGGTATGTAGACAATATTTTAAGTATGTAGTAAAGTGTAGACTTGGATAATGTACTTAAACAGTCGTAGTAAGAATAAATTAGGTGTGTGTCTTATTAAACTCTCTATAGTTTATCTATTTGTTCAATGATTGTAGTAATGGAAAAATCACTAAAATTTGTGTTAACATATTGTATATACTTAATACTTTAAAATAAAATTTTCATGGTCCCCATAAAATAGATTCTGGTTCTAGCGGTCTTCTTATGGTCTTTAATCAATCTTCGGGAGCATTTTTAATAACAATAAATGATAGAAAATACATCAAATTTATTATGTTTACTAAAAATATATTATCAGTATTATCGGCTTTCAAAATGTATATCTCTTTGTAATCATTATAACTGAGCGCATAATACTATTGTGCGGTTTACGTTTTATTTAAAGTGTCCACTGTCCATTGCGTGTCAATATTGGTTATTCAGTTTCCATTGTAGGCCCCGATACGGTTGAATTCACTGAAGGCCGATGTTTTCTAGTTCACTTAACGACTGTGGCGCGCCGTTATTTTGCTATTTTTAAAAGTCCACCGCTTAGGAAATTTGGGTGAAAGTGCCTTGACATATATTAGTATGCATTTAGAATAAATGATTGTTATAGACGCGTGTATGATGCAACTGCTCATATCTGCAATGGAAGTGCAGACGACGCAATCGGATGGGACATGTGAACTAACTACAGAATGCCAGGCGCAACTGATGCAAGGATCTGGATTGGCTTTTCAACAAACGAGCCGTGTAAGAGCAATGGTACTCGCTCGGCTCTTTGAATGCATGGAGGGCGTTGACCTCGCCGCGAACATTTATAAACTATGCATTCAAATATATAAAGAAACAAAGTCCCTCGAAGCCTGGGACCACCCTGCAGGCACGAGAACGTTGTTTATGCAACAAAGTAAGTCAAGGTCTAATGGAAATGCGTAAGAAGGAAGAGGATTTTAGTATTCACTTGTGTAGTAAAGTAATAAAAGTGTGGCAAGAATAAAAAAAACTGATTTAGAAACAAAAACTTAACCTACTCTGATGAACATTTGGGTTAGATTTCTGTTTAACTGTTATTGTGAAATATATGTATAAACATATCATATTAATATAATTTTATTAAAATATATGTTTCGTTGTTGTGAAATAAATGCTGCCAGTTTGATAAATATATCAAAATAATGCATTTAATTTTATATAAATGTTGCTCCATATGGTCAATTTTTCAATTTTTAAATGGACTTAATAAGGGAGGTACGAATAGCAGCGACATTTTTAACGCGATAATTGAATTGCCATATCTAAATCATGTCATAATTATAGAACCAATGTTTGTCTTGTTGTACTTTGGTTAATAAATGCAGCAATTATTTACGCACTGAAATATAGGAGTATAAAACGATTACATTTAGTTATCGAGGATATTTAGATATCTAGAGCTATCTATCTATGTGTCAAACTTCAGGGAGGTCATTAGATATATTTCGATTTGCTCGATCAGACATGGTAAGCCGTGACTACGTTACAAGAAATGTATTTGTGTATCGCAGGAGGCCTAGGAAGTGACTAATAGATTAAATTCATTAGTCACTAATATAAGCAAATGAGCAGACTGTATCCTCCTTTCATGTGAGCTTATTATGTTATACACGATACTGTACTGGATTCTGCAAAGTACTTGTATTTTATTCTATACGTTTGGTAGAATGTAAAATTTACATCTGCCTTACAGATCTACTGGTTATCTATACACTATACTAATATATAAAACTGAGATGGTGTGTGTTTGTGTGTATGTGTGTTACTTAACCAAAGGAAAAAACCACTGGTCCGATTTACATGAAATTTTTCATGATGTAGCTTATTTAACAGGTCTATAGGCTACTTTTGATTTCGATATTTTTCGCTATTTAAAGATGGCGACTATTATACGTCACTACACCCTTTGGTTTCAGACTTTCATATTTCCATTTTAAATAAAAATAGAACGCTACAAAATAGCTTTTTACGTATGTAACTTTTGATGGCATATACGAGGTTCATATAATTTTCTGTCCGGAAGGTCCTTATCCATGTACCTCTAACGGTTAGCGAGAACGGTTAAAACCTAAATTTATTTGTCACGAAGCGAAGCACGGGTAGTTCAGCTAGTCCGAAATAATAAGAAGTAACCGTCTGTAACACAATATGTTGAATGTGTACGGTTTTAATTATAACAAAGCAAGCGCCTATAACAAGCATTTAGTTGTATGTCAGATAAATATTATAACATCGTTGGAGGACATATTAAAGATAATTACTACGTTATTTTCCTATTAGCTTTATGACATTCGTGCCATTGACGTTTAAGTATAAAATATTGACATGTCAATATTGGCATGTATATTTAAATACCGCATACTTATTCACGATTGGTGCTCGCTTTTAACAGTATGACCAAAAAATGTTGGTTCAAACTTATCTTACGTTATACTCGTACTTATCCACGTCATCTACTTGATTTTCAAGATTACCTTCGAGCAAATGGACAGACAGAAAATAATGCCCAAGGGTTTTTGAATGTTAATTTCGTATTAAAAGAAACTTAAAGAAAATATTAATTAGTTATTTATATTTATCATTTTAATATATAAATTTTAATTACACTTCAATTTAAGACGTTATGTCTTTAAATGCTTCAAACATTCATTTGCTACTCCTTTAATTTAATATACATATTGTTATGTTACATTTTTAAAAATTTCAGTATTTTACTGCGCGTCCCAAGGCTACGGCGAATTCATCAAGCCACGATGGATGAATAGGATAATGTCGTGGCAAGAGCCCAAAGGTTGCTTCGCTGATGATAGGCAGCCTTTTCTGAAACTAACTGGATTCGTTGGACCTTCTTCGGCTCCACCGCTAAAAGATAGAGAAGTATTTAATATTACATTTTATCATATTGTAAATTTACACTCTTAAATATTATTTACATAAATGTATATTCATGATCTTCCGAAATACAGTAGAAACTGTTAAATAGTAACAGGATATGTTAGATGTACTTGCAGAGTACTAACTAGGATGTAAGTATAACCATGTTAGTATGTAAACTGATTTTAACTAAAGAACATATTTAAGGCAAAAACATGTTCTAAGTGTGAAAATAGTGATTATAAACACTGATATACCTAACATTCCAATATAGCCTCTATGCATAACAGTACTAGATTCGGTAAAAATAAATACCCGTAATTAGTAGATCCTAAGATATACCAAGCATCTGTTGTCAGGTAGAATATGTCTATATCTCAAGAAAATTCACTTCTTTCATGAGGGTGCCGAGTGAGTAAGACTTATACGATTCGAACGTGTGAGATGTGGAATGAGCTCCCTTCTAAGGTATTCCCGGAGCGCTATGACATGGAATTTGGCGATGCTTTGGCATTGTACTCTGGTATTGCAAGTGACTACTTTCCATCGGGTGGCACGTTTACCTTGTCGTTACAGCTATAAAAAATATTTTTTTTGTTCACAGGAGGAATATCGTATTAAAAAAGCAGCAACATCGGAGGGCGGCGCTTGCAACTCCTTGACTTCGGCAATGGCAATAGGTTCCTTAGTTATGTATATTCGAGCCTTGTTAGAAACTGACCAAGCATTCCAATACGACGTTTTAATTTAAAACATTTCATTGTAAATCAATATAATGAAAATAAACAAGTATGTACTGTAAACTAGTATCAACTGTTTTATTTGTATGTTTCAATAATAATATTGTATTTTGTACGATGTGAGTTTTGTTCCTTAGAATAAATAAAGGCAATAAAAATTTGAGGCTGCTAAACTTGAGTGCTACTCATACTTGGAGTTGAATAAAATGTTACAAGCGTAATCAAAAAACCCTATAATCATGCCTTTTGTAAACTTAATTGAACTGTTTTTTTTTATAATATAGGCGCATAACATTGTAAATTCTAGCAAATTCAACAAATGCATCATTACGTGTTCTCTTTTGATAGAATAAAATAGATAAGAAACTTTTTTACTGTCAGAACTTTGTTTTTAATTTTGTGCGTCAGTTTTTGTCAATGAGAGTAATAAAGTCATTGCCGAAATAGTTCTTCTCTACCTATAAAGTATTGTGCAAACAAAAATCAAAGTCAAATAAATTTGTTTAAGACATGTTTAGAGTACTTTTGAGAAAAATGTGTTCTATGGAAGCTACTTCTACAAAACCGCCAATACCAGTATTTGGTAAATATAAACATTACTTATTTATTTTTAAGCTTACCTTTTTACAAATACAATTGATACTCGTCATACAATTATGGAACACGTACCTAGAGTGCTTTGGTAGTAGAGCATTCATAATAACAGCGAAAACTAAACTTCTCGCAGTTAAATTCGAGTAGTTTAATTTTCGCTATCTGAAAATTGGACATCAGAGTTCAAATTCTATCTGCAGAAATCATTTTCGTGTTAGAAATCAATTATCGATAACTTAGCTTTCTACAAAATTGTATGTAGTATCCATGCATTAGTCTATCTAAAAGTAAGAAATAATTTTATTATCTATGTAGATCTAAAAGTAAGAAATAATTTTATTGCAGAAGATTTTAAATAGTAGCAGTTTTGAGTTGACGATGACAATGATAATAAATTTATGTTTTAATGTTATCCAATCAACATAGGATTTTACTTATTTAAATCATAATTTGTTAACTCGAATTCTTAACAGGCGTTGAAGGACGATACGTTTCAGCGCTATATAGTGCAGCTTTGCAAATGAAACAAATCGAGCAAGTTGAGAAACATTTTCGTGAATTACACAAGGAACTTCTTAAACCCAAAGTGGTCGACTTCATCGAGACCAGTATGCTGTCATCTGCAGCTAAGGCGAAAGTAATGAAGGAAGTAGCTGAACAAGCAGGTTATTTAACAAATAGGCTCATTAAATAACTTTATTGTTATAGCAACGATTTCACTGCTTACAATTTGTTATATCATTATTTTTTTACGCAACAATATTATTTTATCTCCATATTACATATTTTCCTAGTAATAGAATATTAAAACTACCACACTACCTAATGTTGGAAGCTTGGTCTTCAATCATAGTAGTAAATTCTATGTATCGGCTAAACCGTGATACGGTTCTATCTAAAAACGAAGCTTCCATTATGTTTCGGTGATATTGACCTGTATTAGGACTGTTGCCTTATTTATGCGACCTTTATTAGGACTGTTGCCTTATTTATGCTAGGGCTTAGATCGTTTTAAGTGGTAATAAAAATCAATTGGATTGAAAACTTGTTCGTTCGACTTATGGTTAAAAAAGGATCTACTAATTACATATCACATGCATTTTAGGTATGCCTCCTTCAGCAGTAAATTTTTTATCGCTGGTCGCTGAAAACGGAAGGTTAAAGTTATTAAGGCGTATGATTACAATGTTTTTGGCTGTTATGGTGGCACATAGAAATGAGGCTCTATGTGAAGTGATTACTGCGAAACCTCTTGATGACAGCACACGAAAATCTCTTATGGATGCATTAAAAAAATTCGTCAAAGAGGGTAAAAATATTCAACTGACAGAGAAAGTAGATCCATCTATAATAGGAGGTATGATTGTCGGCGTGGAGGATAAACATATAGATATGAGTATTGCAAGAAAAATACAAATGTACACCGATATATTGAAACAGTCTATTTAATTTACTCAACAAAATCCAAATTAAACAAAATTTGTTGTTATTTTATTTTAATTCTATATTACAATAAATTACATACTTATAAAACATACTGTTACAATGATAATTACATTTTATTTGACAATTAAATTGTATTAGTACATTGTTTTTATTTCGAACTTAATCAATACGGTATGGCCAATTGTACCACATAAAACTTCGCATGAAGTAATCAGACATTTGCTTTATCTCTAAAGATACGCTGCAGATCCATATCTCCATGTATGTTTTGACTCTGGCTTGGTTATGAGATTCGCATGGTATCCATGACTCTGGTCCTTTGGGGGATTTAGACAAGGGGAGTTTTCTAATATGATTGGTATTTTCTCAGCGTGAATTCTGTAGTTAATGCGATCTGAACTCAGAGTACCGGTCATAACCCTCTGGAAACTAGAGGTGAGAACCCAAAGCTCCTGCTGGCTCTTGAGGTTATTTATTATTTTCATCCCACTTGCGAATTGCAAAAGTTCCTGATCAACGGCGACTTCGTGGAAATTTTTTTGCGAAAATTCGGTAGCTGTATTCCAACAGACTATTGAAGGCGGATCCATTAGTCCGAAATACATTATTCCTTTATGGTCAATGACTTCCGCTGCTGATTGGTTTGGGCGTTCTTCGGGGAAAACCTGAAATGTTAAAATATTAAATCATTGTAAACCCTCATCAATCGTTGAACTTCTATCAAATCAAATGCTCATTTACAATGAAATTTAGAAGATTGTATAATTAATCCCAATAATCCATTCAAACTATGACAACCCTGGAAAATAGTTATAGTTGAGTAAGATTAGTTAGATTGCGAATCTTTTTACTTTTTTATAGTATAGAAGTAGCAAACGAGCCTGCAGCCCACCTGTTGGTAAGTGGCTACTGCCGCCCATGGACATCTGTAATCAACCTTAGGTAAAATCAAAGTCTCACCTAAGGTTAGCCACATATTTGTTGCTACTCCTGAGGACTAAGATGGAATGCCTCGGAAAAGTATGTCTCTCTTACCACACTATTCAGACCAGAACACAACAGCGCATACCACTGCTGTTATTAGGCAGAAATAAGTGTGGTGGTGGTGCTTCCGGAGTCGAACTCTCCACCTTCACTTTTTATTTATACCTCCGTAGTTTTCCGCAGAATTAGATCCACGTATGTGCTATACATTCTTGCAAGCAAAATATGGCAATAGCGAGGACGCTGTTAGAGAAGTCTGAATTCCTGCTATTAATACTCACATTAATCGAATCTGGGTTAGCATTACTGTCATGTAAGAAGGAATCATTCCTTAGAACGCTCGTAAGTACTACGTTCTCAGTGGTGGAGGCCAAGGCGTGGAAGTACAGGAAACGGTCACGGCCGGGCCGGTACGGCGAGAGAGCCATCCCAAGGATTCCGTCCATCAAGTCGAAACTTTCGCCTGTAAATAAAGAATTTAGATAAAGATTAAAATTTTCAAGTGTGATAATAAAATCAGGAGGCATGACTAATCAAATCCAAAACAAAGGATTAGCTAAATTTACTTAAAGGAGTGAAGAGACCGCTTATGATAAAAACTTAAATCCCAAATTCTCAATCAACAAAATGTAACTACGCAACTTTTAAAAAAATATCATTTTCCTTGCCGGGAATCGAACGAGGTTATCTTAAAATCAATCAAGGTAAATTCTGGGAAATCATCATAAATGACAAGGCTATTTTATTTAAATACCATTGTTTCATACATTCTCAAACTAAGCTTGTCTAGCAAATTTATCCGTACATATTCTTTATAGTTTCGTATTTGACCATCGATGCAATTGATACTATAATTAAATGTATGTCTGTGGTTATATTATAAACTTTTCAATTAAATAAATGTTGGCCTATCTGAGATCTTTGATTATCTTGAAAGCTTGGAAGAAATAATAATCTACATTCATTTATTTAATTAATATTTATGATAGTAATCTTAATGACGTCTTAATAAAAAATTGTCCGTCCTACAAAATAAATAAATAATTTCTGTTATCTTTGGTTTGGCGTACCAATAACGGTAGAACGTAGGATAATACTAATTATCTAAAAATCACAAGAAGTTCGATTATTATAGGGTAAGAACTCATAACTCTGTAGTTTGAATTTCGTTTTTCAAGGGTGGGCTAGGTCCAAACCTGTAGTTCTGGGACCAGAATAGGACTACGGTATCCCCTGCCTGTCGTAAAAGGCGACTAAAAGGGGGCATCCGGGGTTGCGGGCGGCAAGAGAGGGAGCTCGAGCCGTCAGGCCAAGGAACCTCGGGAAGGACGGCGGCATGTGTGGTCGCATGCCGTCCGCTCACAGGGAAGTGCCCATAAGGGATATCGTGCTCGGAGAACTCCGGTTGTGTTCCGTTGGAGATCCCGGAGTCATCCACGCAGCGCACGGCTACCGGAG
>MOOZ01001012.1:671012-684908 GCA_002930495.1 Cecropterus lyciades
GGGTTAGTGCGGTTAAAAAAACCCACAACAAACTTTTGAAGGTTTCCCCCTCGTTACAAAAAAAAGGTCCAAATACTAGACCACCTCTACCCACCTCTTTTTCAAACTTATGTGTGGAATCAAATAATCATTCCATTTAACAGTGTAAGAAAATACAGCGACGATACCTTCATACCTAAGAATTCTCCATAATGCTCTTTGAATTGTCTATTTATCTGAAGTTGGCCAGGCTTATCCCCGTAGATCCAGGGGATCAATTATCCATGTAGACGATGTTTAGACTATTATGACAACGAAATCTTCATACAATAGCTAGAACTCACCGTCGATAGTGAAAGTACCACTTGACGGGAACGGGTACATGAGTCGGTGGGTTACCCTCCAGGAACGGTCGGTTATCACGTCTACCACCAGCATTCCGAAGCCGGACACATCCGCCACGTACACGTAGGTGTCTGAGCAGTCGGTATCCTCGAAACCTCGTACGTCCACAATCTTTAAAAACATTTAGGTAACTTAGTTATTTGTTATTTAGTTATTAGTTATATGGGAACACATTATCCTTATTATCAAGGTTCAAAAGATCTTCATGTGTCGTATAAAAGAAGTAAATTCTATAATAATATAGCAAGAAAAGAAGAAAAAGAATGAGAAGGTAGAATTTCGTCTACAACAGAATGTTCGCATCACCTATTTCTGCCAGCACAGCACAGCACTTATAAAATATACAGTATGTAATTATTTGTTAGCTTCTATTATCAACTCTAAAAAGGATTTTGCCCTATAAAGGGTTGGTTACAAAAGAAAGTATCTTACTTAATATCGGTCTGTAAAATTAGGTAGTTGCAGGCTCTATAGTAAAATTAGATGATGTATGCAAATACTGTAAGTAAAAGAATGCTCGGTGTATATTTTTTAGTAAAACAAGAGATCGTATTTCTATTTTTCAATATAAGAAGTAAACGTTTGATGGTTTTTCTGGGACTGTCTTTTTATTAGATTGATGTAGCTAATGGGGATAAATTCCAACTGATTTTATGTTGTTATATGTGTTGACATATGCCATGTACATAGACAACTCTACATAGATCACGGATTCTATCCCAAGCCAAACACAAATGCGTTGCCACAACTAAGCCGGCATTCACACTCTTTCACTAAATCACAACAGTTGCTTCACATTATACACATATCACATTCATATTATACGGGTATTTTTGAGTTATTTTTGTACATTATAAGTAGAAAACGGCCGTATTGTCTACCTGATAGAAAATAGTCAATACTGTCCATGGACATTTGTAATCGCCCCAAATAAAATTATGGTCCCACCTGGGCTCTACAGATACGTTGTATCCTTGAGGACTAAGTTAAACCCTTACCACAACATACAAAAGCACAGTCGCGTAAAACTGTTGACAATTGTTAGTAGGCAGTAAAAGTTGTGCCGGCGGTGTCTTCATAGCAACAACGAATCACTACCTATGAATGCTACCTTATCTTATCATAACTTACTTCAAGTAAGTTACTTGTATTAATTTTACGACGACCCACGTGGCGGAGCGGTCACTATACCGGTCTGACACGGAGTGGGTTCCGAGTACGATCCCCGGCCAGACACAAATCTAAACTATGACTTTATATTCGGTACTGATCTGGGTGTTTATGTATTTGACTTTGCGTTTCCATGGTACTCACGACACAGGAGAAAATCTATGTGTGGGGTTATAAATGTAGGAAGCGTTTTTTTATAGGCAATCCTTACCGGTGTTATGAACAACGACGTAGCTAAGTACTTAGACTCGTTGACCACGTGTCTATAGACGAGTTGGTCGGTGTTGAGGTCGAAGGCCAGCAACTGCGGCGGACAGACTTGCCGGTCGCCTATCTTGCCTGCGTCCATCACCCACAGACGATTGCACTTATCAATCTATAACCGAAATGCGATTGAATGAATTTTATAGATAATACTACATAGGCCAAAGCTTATAAAGATAGGTGCATGTTTTTTATTCTTTTACAACCAAAACATACGATAAGATTTGAATGCAATTTAACTCACATAGTTTATAACCTGTAAAAACATATATCTGCACCATGTAAAACATGATCCTAGCTGACGGAGCCGAGGGAAAAACTATTATTAAATAAATGGTAGATCGAAAGGAAAATGCGTATTATGTAAAACAATTCATGAATATAAGATTAGCATGGTATTAAAATGTTTGAAAAAAGCTCTAAAAGACATAAATGTCTAACAATCCGTCCTTAAAAAGTACTTAATATTAGTCTGTATTTTTATGTATTCTATGTTATTTTCGCATATGTAAAGTAAGAAAGACCTGACGAAGGAACATAGTTTCTTATTATTATACACTTTTCTTAACTTACAGCGGTTCTGAACACTGAAGTCATTCCATTGCAGTTGAATCCTTGGTTATCATGCCAGGAGTAATCTGGATAGCCAGCAATCCTCCCATCTTCTTCCACCGTCCCCAGGGTAACAGGCCGACCCTCATCAAAACGAGGAAGTGTTACAAAAATCCTCGATTTCGCTCCACCTGGAATTGTCACAAGTATTTACATCCATATAAATAAAAAATATTTAGGAATATATTTCATACAAGATAAAAGGTATATCCATCCATCCATAATTATACATTTTTTATATAAATAAACTAATTATCTATATATACCAATAGACTTATTATGTGGTAAAAATGTTTGAAATTTTTATTTACTGTTAAAATAAAACCGACAGTATAACATTTTATACACATAACTTATTAATATAACTTAAACTAAATAGCATACAATTAAGTGAACTTTAATTTTAAAAGGATAAGATTAAATTCAAAGTTTAAATTCTACCCGGAATCCAACCTTTATATGATAATATTTTGATAAACTCCACATTTGAGGCTTTAAGACGGTGGTCAGTAACCTTTTGCCCATAACGGCCACATATTACCTGAATGAGGCAATGACGAGCCGTAGTTGGCCAAGAAAGGTATTTTAATAAATCGTCCTTACAAATTGTCGATGAAAAAGTCCTCCCATTTATCATGTTTGAAAATAACGCAAGCGAAGATTCAGCATTATTTATTTAGGTACGAACGCTGCTACAGTATTTTTAAAACCTAAAAAACTGCAGTACTTGTTTAAAGTATCATCATCACATCCGTTTCGAATGGAACCTAAAATAATTACATTATTTTTGTGCAAATTGTAGTGTAATTATCCAATTACTTAGTGTTATTGACGAATTTTCCAGTGTTGGTTTGTTTCTTAGAAAACAAAAAAATGTTAATTTTATTAATCAGCTATTAAAAGCTATTTGTAAAACTGTATGCAATAGATAAATCGAAATAGAAAATATCTACTTTATTGGTTTAACAAATTGCACAAACACATAAATCGTTGTCTATTTTCCATGAAAGTACCAATTAATTAAATCCTTGAATAATACTCAAAAAATGATAGAAATCGTGTCAAGATTTAGTATTTAACCAAAGAAATAAGGATAACGCAGTATTGCAAAACATAGAACTAATTAATGGGTCATATTTAATAACTAAATAGATTAACGATGTTATCAATGACATGGACCGATTTACATTGTTATTGTTTTTTATACTATTGTATTGCAAAAATATTTCTCATTAAGATTTATATCATTACTTTAATTATTGTTATAATGATTCGCTTCATACAAAATATACTTTTTAATAATATATTATAAATAATAATATTTTTAATATTACATTTTTCTTATTTCATGACATGGCGTACATATTATTAATTATTGCTTGATTGCGATTCAGATCAACTCATATGTTCAAAGGTTTGAAGCACGTAATTATATAAAATTGCGTTATTATGCCTACGAATATATTTTATATTAATTTTGTGAACAATCCAACAAGTTCCTATATTAAAATGTAACATTTATGTACCGTACATTGTTTAACTTTGGGACATCGTCGCCACACACATATCTGCATTAATACGTGTTAAGCACTGCTGGGTTCTGGTTTGAAGTTGGTAAAGGGAACTACAGAACTTAACTTATACGAGACGTTTTAACCTTGTCCTTATGGGTAACTTCACATCTGTGGTCGATATTAGGTAAGACTCCAATCCGATCTTGAGTTGATGCATGCTCGTTTACTACTTCCATAAATTTTAGATACATAAAAACTGCGTATACTTCTTATATGTGTGTATTTGTATAATCGTGTGAACATAAATATATAAGATTAATGAACGATACCTACTTGTATACGTACTATACTCGTAATGTCTCTTATGTAGCCAGGAACAAGAGAATTATGGAAGATTTTATCCGCTACCTTAAGGCTATGTAACTGCTGATGACATCAACTTTATCTTAAACAATAAGACTATGAAATAACTATATATACTTATGAAAATAAAAGTGCAAATCCTTCATCAAAACTTTTCCACGTGTATATTCTCATGTGCATGCCGTCGTAATCTCCTCCTTGTTAATCTAAATAAGATAATGGCAAACAACACGTCAACTTGAAATTCAAGTTATTGGATCATTCCTTTTTATTAATATTTCTAAAATAAACTGATTATAAAATACTGGTCTACACTCACGTAGAGATCAGGATATTAAAAAATGGGACTTGCTTCTCTTTGCTTGTCTCTACAAATAATAAATCATTCCCATTGAAATAGACTTATGTTGAGTTAACGATGTACAATAATCATGTTATTCAAGAACCTGTTTTGTCTTCAAATGAGTTTAAAACGTTTATATATAATTTTATAAGGTGGTAGAACGAGTATATTTGAATGACGAGGTTTCACCGCCACACCTATTTCTGGCGAGAAGCAGTTCTTGCGTTTCGATTGCTCGTGTACGTGTACCATATGAATTAGCCTAACTTACTTATCGAGAATAGCAACACATCTTTGATTGACTTCAAATATGAGCGCTATGACATGGGGTTCTTCAAAAAAGGTGCTAAAAGAGCTCTCCTTCAAAGCCGGCGATGCATTGGTGACTCCTCTGGTGTTGCAAATGTCCATAGACGACGGTGACTACTTTCCATCAGGTAGCCCGTATGCCTTATCGTTAGGTTTAAGTATAGAAAAAAAAATAGAACCCCTATTCTATTGAAGTTTGTAGTTCTATTTATATGTAGCTGCTCGCAGTGACTACTTCCTATCAGGTGAACTGCATGCTCGACCATGCAGTTTCTTGTTATAACATTTTATAACAAGAAATATAAATTAAAATTAATAACACAAAAGTTATTGAGTTATATTTTTTGTTATGACACAAATGTGCAGCATAATTTTACTAATAAAGACGTTTCACGAAACAATCAGTCAGAAACAGTCACCATAATATAATTGATGCCTTGCTTTCAAGAGCATTCCAAAAGGCAAAAAGTGTTGTGGTGTAATAAACGATCTCATTTTCTTTTTTACTTTTCTTTTGTAGCGGTCGTGAAGTTGGCGTGTGTCCATTTGGTCACTATCCATTTTAAATCGATCTAATTTTTCAGTCTAAAAATGGTGTAATGTAACTAAAATATACGTAATATTTACGATAGTAAAGAAATGTAAACAATTCTTACAATACCTAGCTTTTATTTTTATTGCACATAATATAATCGCGATAACTTAAAAAGAAGACATGCATTTTGAATATTTTTAAACGGATTAAGTAGTAATAAAATAAACAAAGATTCCGGTAATTCGGAAACAGTGTTGTTTTTATCGTGTATCTGCATAACGCAGATTCGTGTTGTACTGAAAACGACATAAAAGCCATTGAATTACGCTAAAGGAATAATTGAGAAAACAGGTAAGGTAATCTACTATAATTGACTTTTACAACAATTAATTTGATACCAACTGATACCAACTAATTGATGTTTACAACAATTAATTTGATACCAAGTATACTTAATTGTTTTGTTATCATTTATTTTAAATATCGATTGTAGGTTTTATGTATTGTTACTAATTTCTAGAGACCGACCTAAAGTGGTTTTTCGGCCGAAACCGAAACCGAACTTTCGGCCCAGGTCTCAGTTTCGACCGAAACCGAAACATACGTAAACATTAGGGATGTAACGAATGTCATTTTTTTACATTCGCGAATGCGAATGCGAATATTCAGTTTTTTTTAAGCCAATTGTCTATGGCGTGGCGGCAGTCTCGTTTGTTAGAGGTGCGACCCTTTTGCATCTTATTCCAAGAATTGCGAGGGTTAGTTAGAACTACTGAATTTTAATAATTAACTTCAAAAATAAATTTAAAAAATAATAGTGTAATAAAATTGTTTACTCGCTAGCCGTCGGAGGTACATGAAAAGTGATAAGGACCTTCCGAATAGAAAATTAAATATTTATTTCGTATGTGCCATTAAAAGTTTGCTAAGTTAGTGCTATTTTTATTTAAAATGGAAATATGAAAGTCTGAAACCAAAGACGTAGTGATGTCACTAAAATAGTCGCCATATTTAAACAGCGAAAAATATCAAAATCATAATATAAGTTGACCTTGTTTCTTGCGTGATTGAGTAACAAACACTCACGCTACCCATTTTTATATATTAGTATAGATAACACACGACGGCCTAAACGTAACAGTAAAACACATCTTATTGCTATATATATATATATATATATGTAATGTATTAAAAACATCTTACTGTTTCTATGTTGCACGTCGACATCAATGGGCACCGAACTTCCAGGGACGTAATATCTTTTTTCAAGAGCAGCCTGTCGCGCCTCCTCACTAGGAAACACGAAGTCCATCTCCGCCCACTGACGCACTACTCGCAAATTACTCTTTGCATTGAAGCCCTGCCAGCAACACGCAAGGCAGTATGACAACAGGAAAAACCTTTCGACCCCGTACGACATTTCTGTCTTGTAGATGTCCAAGAGATGAGGATCTGAAATATGATTATATGCACTCCGTAAAAATCAATGAACACTAAAGATTTGAGTATGGTTTAAAACTCTGAAACTTAAATTTATATAAAAACTAGTTTTTAAGGTCATATTTGTTTATCTGTCTGTACCTTCCAGCTAGTTTTCGAAACGACAAATTTGCCACGGAAACAATTGCCACGATGAAAACAATAAAGATAAAATATAAAAGATAAAATATTTTAACTGGATACTTGCATACGTGCAAAACATCATGCGAGTTCTTTTTTAGTAACAAACGAACACTCATTTCACCTCATGGTAAATCGCATTTCCCGCTCTTGAACATCTGTAATCAACCTGGGGTTGCCAAAGATGCGTTACTACCCGTGAGGATTAGGTTTGTACGCATTGGATAAATATGTATGTCTCCCGCACCACACACATCACGCGCTTAATACTACTTGTATTAGGCAGATTTAGCGTAATTCTGGAGTTAAATTTTAGAGTGACGACGATGCAAACAGAAGCTTGTATATAATTAACATACACACCACGGTCGTACTAGAATTTTAATATCTCATATACTTGGATAGTCTTTAGTTTCTAATATATCAAATTAAAGCTCGTGTACATTGAGAGGTACAATTCATAGAGCATTGGTCAATACAAAGTTTTAGATGTATATTAGAATCGCCACCAATGCGTATTTATTTTATAAATAAGGAAGCAATTTAATACGTCATTCTCATACTGGCTCGTAAATCCCGTGTGTAAATCGCAAATAAGTCGATATCGTTGTCGACCCACGTGGTGGAGCGGAGTGGTGTATTCGTCTTTGTGTGTACATGGCACCCACGACACGGGAGAAAATCCTAGTATGAGGCTATGAGTGTAGAAAGCGTTTGTGTTATGTTTATGTTATGTATTATTATTAAATCCTAATATGATTTGATATGCCAACGAATATATTATGGCCAACAATTATGCAATTATTCGATTCATGTATTATATTAGGTTATTCCTGCGGCTCCGCCTGCTTCGGTCACGTCAATGACTATCTCATGTGTTATTCCAGGTCATAAAGTATCTATGTGTTGATGTACAGCGAAATCCAACCAGTAGTTTTGGGTCAAGTAGTAAAACACACATACATCCCCAGAAACTTTTTTATAATATAGTGCGCGAGCATGCAGTCCACCAGTCCAGTGATGGTATACGACCACTGCCGCCCATGGACATTTGTAATAAACCCCAGATAAGATTAATATCTTATCTGAGGTTAGCCATAGGTGGGCTACTACCGCTGAGTACTCGGACTTGAAGTTGGAACGCCTCCCTTACCACACTCTTCCGACCAGAACACAACAGCGCATAACACTGCTGTATTAGGTTGAAATTAGGTGCAGCGGTTGTGCTTCCGGAGTCGAACCACAGAATACTACCTTTATGTCGCATTTATAATATTTGTCAGATTGGTCCAGCCTCGTGGCATTACATTTGGCGCCATTATTTGAAGTCGATGATAAAATGTACGATTTGATTTGAATTATTTTTACATTCTTCTGAATAAAGTAGGTTCTGTGTATTCTTAAACAAAGAGCGTTGCACTTTTTAACCTTAACCTTTATTTGTTACATTATCGAAAGTAGATCAGGTATGTCTTAATATCCTCCTTTATAAAAAAAAAGTTATATAACCAGAAGCGAACGAACTCTTAGTTCGTTACTTTTCTAGTATTTTTACTGATGTTACATATATAAAGTTTTTTCAAAAAAAAATATAGAGAATGAATTTGTCACTTCTCACATTAACTGAATACTTGCCTTCTTAATAGACTTATTAAAAATATATACATATAAAGCAGATATATAAAATAGTTATATAAAAAGTTCCTAAAACGCATAGGCTTAAGAGGAATGTAAAATATTTTACATTCCTCTTATACATAAGACGGTAAGGCTTAAAAATGACGTAAGTATGCAAATAATGAAGATTACCATATTGATTGAGCAGTGATCTGCACGGTCTGGACGGTCGCTGGTATGACAAGACCATATTTTTAATACAACTGATAGTTCTTGTCCAATTTCACGTACCGGATCTTCTTCACAATGTTGCCCAAGAATATATTATTAGTTATAAAACGTTAACAGTAATGTTTTCAGTCTATTTTGAATTAATTACACTATGGCACTGATATTGAGTTCATTTTAAAGAGATTTAAAATATTTCTAACAAAACACGCTCTATTTTTTCATGTTACACTTTCACTACACTTGGCTACACTCACTGACACGTTTATGTTACTATTATGGAAGAAAATGTCGTAGAATGATCCACAAAGTTACAAACTGTTATGCAGTACGATTACAAAGCAAATAGTATTTTACTCCGTCACAAAAGCCGGGAAAGTTATGGATACGTTTAAAAACTTCGGCAATTTATCAATGACAAAACTTTAGCAGCAACACTAATTGAAAAAAGCAAATTGCAAGATTTACGTCCGAAGTGTTCGAAATCCATTTAAATAATGAAATAACCACTCCCGAGTCAATCTACTGTTTAGTAACGGTCCGCAGAATTTGGGTGTTTAATGTGTAAAAAAATAAAAATGAGATTCACTTATGATAAATAAAGGTTTACGTATTTTAAAATGTCCAACGTAATATCATTTTCAAATAAAAATGGTATCCAAAAAATATTGAGGACGTGGGTGCGACCCGCTGTACCGTATGTAACTGTACTGTCTTGAGTACACGGTGATGGTTAGGTAATTGCCGCAAAAGATTTTTTTATATCAAAATACCTAAAGGCTAAAAAATATTACTAAAGTATATTAAGTTAAAAGATCTTATAACAAAATACCGATCTAAAGCTAAAAAAATCTCGGTATGGTATAATTCAAAGGTTTTTACAATCACCACATTTCATTGAATGTTCTGTTTCTGTGTGTACAAAAACTAAATCTATTTCAGAATTTCTCGTCTATTAATAAGTCGTCATTTCATTGTTAGAGAACATTCGAAATCTTGTATAAAAAAAAAAACGTATAAAAATATAATTTCCTGCCTAATGAAGTTTAACGTGTCTAGAGGTATTTACTTACATTCCCTTAAAGTAAAATAAAATACATTTTTTAACCTTCCTTATAAATTAAACTTTTAACATAAAATGTCATTAATGATAATAACTGAAGAAAGGCGGTGAAAAAATATAAATTAATTATCTTTTTATAAATTAAGTGATCTAATGTACATGCAAGTAAACTTGACAGCTATTTAATAAACTTTATAAACAAAACAATTAAAATGATTCTTGTTTTTAAAAATTTACGTGAAAACTCAGTTTACATTAATTCAATAAATATCTTAATGACATTATAATGTATAAACGTTTATATCTATGCAAACCGATCAATCAAAACATTGATGAATTATTAATTTAAGCGGAACACACAAATAAATTATCTTTACACATCTCTTTTATAAAATAGCACAATTTAGATGCGCAAGAAGGAGAGAGTTGATAACTGACCAGCGTTTATCATACTGAGTGAAATATATCTCTGAGATCCCTGTTATAGAATTGTATACAAGGAAAATCATTATCTCGTTGCGAAACAAAACCTAGAATCATTTGTTTTACGCTTGTACTCTTTTTAATTAATAGACTATAGGAGGTCGTGACTGGGCGATAAAACTCATCTTTTTATACACGATTGCCTGTTAAACAATTGACAGGACGTAAGCATGTTATTGTTCGAGCATCGAGATTGTGACTTTACGTGATAATTAGGTGAATAATTTTGTTTTGTAACATTGTTGGTACATAGCCTATAGATAATGTACACCAGCATATTTATTGTGCCCTAGCTCTGCTTCGTTGCCTTAAAACAATCGCTGTTTATGTTTTCAGCCATCATTTTAAAGTATGTATATTGCAAAGTAAGGCGAAAAGCATAAACAAAGCATACTCCATGCTTTGTTATACATCGCAATGTATGGACAAAACGTAAACAATTATTGTTTTGACGTACTAAGGATACTGGTCTTGAACTGCAATACATAGATCCTTGTCAAGAAGTCCATGTTGGATAAGACACATTTATCATAGATACCTCTGAAGTTTTAAGGCCAAAGTTCGAAATAAAAATAAAATTAAGACATGTAAGCTAACAAATTAAAACATTAAATCACCTTTCACCGCATTACAAACACTAACCATTCCTTCACCCTTCCTTTCTATTCTTTCTTTCAAAATCAATATAATATTCTTATGTTTGTTTCAAATTAAACAAAATAAAAATAACACAGTTTGGTATTTAATGTAAACCTATCGTTATTTTAAGCTAGAATCAGGATACCTATATCATTATGATAAAGACCACAATAAGAACTTATCTGTACTAAAACTTGTCAATGACCTTAGTTTTTTGACAGATCTCCTCATTTAGGAAATGATTTCGCAAAGAAACTTCGACCACAACTTTCTCCATGGCTCGTTAAGCGACCTTGCGCCTATGCCCAGAGTTAGAGTCCATGTTTCCACAACTTAAGTCATCATCACTAAAGTATCACAGGGACTCAAGAGGATTAATAATTCACCATAATCTATTCAGATTATGGTGAATTATTAATCCAGCTTTCTCCTCTGATTAAACTTGATGATTAGATTTGAGTTTTTAATTCGATCATCTTTAGCATTTCTTCGATTTTCACACTTCAATTTTTGATTGTTGAATTTCAAACAAGATAAAATTATGTACGATTGTTTTGTTACACTAATTCTTAATTATTAATACCATGACTATAGTGGAATCTACTATATTTATGTACCTTTTAGATTTATCAAAACCTTCCAAATGTTTTTGTTTTTGTATGAGCATTTATATTGATAGCTTTGTTTTACTGCTTCTTGTGGTAATTCACCATGGCTTTGAGTATCCAAAGGTTTATTTCTGTTGATGAGCACATCCACTTTTTTGTGTATTACGGTTTTTTGCTATTCTATTGTTGTTAACCTGAAGATGTTGCGGTCAACGTTATAATTTACAAGATATTTGCGAGACTAAATTTTAATATCTCTTAAAGAAACGAAGCTAAGTTAATGGTTCATTAAATAAAAATTGTTAAGCAATCATAGCAAAATGCTAAAACGTCATTATATTTACCTAAACGAAATATTTATCTACGTATCAGTTAACGAATCAAAAATTACAATTATACGATCTCGAAATGGGTCGTTGTAGTTTTAACGGCTTTAATTTGCCCTTGCTTTCTATCTAAGTTTTTTGGTGTGATAAGTAAACTATATCAGTCTTATTAGGTTTTTTATTATGTTTCGTAATCTGGTAACAAGCATAATTTACAGAAACACCATGCATATCTTACCTTCGTTAAAAACAAATATTTGTCCTAACTAAATATTTGATGGTATTTTGTATTTTTAAAACTATGTTAGCATCTTTGTGTGAAATATGACGTAGTTGCGTTGACGCAGGATGGGAAAATGCGCTATGATACAACAAGGTTATCGAACCACGATAATAGGTGATAAAAGGGTATCGATGCTTAAAATGTACCTAAATGATTATACAAAGTTACTTAAACCGGTTGAGAGTAGGGTTGTAACGGAGGCCATCTTAGTGGAGGCGGAGGCGGATGCAGAAGTTAAGAGGTTCCTCCGCGGATGCGGAGGTGAACGGAGGCGGAGGCAGAGGCGGAGGTGAACTTTACATAGTCAGTTATTATAAAAAGTCAAATAATTACTAATAATCAAAATTAAGAAGAGGAAAATTATATTCACGAACATCAGCTTTGCGGATTTATCGCCGTCCGTGCCGACTCTCATCAAATAATTGTTCACTTAGCACTGAACTTGATGCCGCCGATATTTAACTGCGAAATATGGGAGAAAAAACTTTATATTTGAAGTTATATATCTATCAAAGTAATATATTCATCTAGTTATAACATGTAGCTGAGCGGCCGCGTCGCCTAGTATCTCCCTCCTTGCGCGTTGTAAGTCAATATTATTAAGTAAATAAACCTCCGTCATAACTTCGCAAAAATTTTGCGGAGGTGGATGCGGAAGCGTAATTCCATTTTTTGCTGACGTTCCGCAGTAACGGGGGCGGAGGCGAAGTTCCGTTACAACCCTAATTAAGAATTCTTTTAAACGGCATAACTCAGGAGGCCTATAATATGAGCGCCTACCAGTCGCAATGAGTTGATATATTTACCTTTACTATATATACCGATACTAATTAAAGATTTTAGTCTTTGCAAAGAAATAAATTAAAAGGTTGAAATACTATAAGGAGTATAAGATAAAAATAATAAATAATAATTGCATAACAATATTAACGTGATTTTTTGAGTGTACATCTCCCGTTCGTAATTCGTGTAGGGGAGGCCGGGGCTGAAAGTTCCCAGGGTAAGTTGTTCCGACAGTTATAACTTTTTAAAGGAAATAGATAGCAATAACCGTGAAGTGCGTCATTTAAGCATCAGATGACGCGATTTGCTGGCGACCATCATAGTGGCGCTGACGGCGGCGGACGAGCGGCTATTAGAACACCGTGCTATTAGAACACCAGTTAGTACATTTTTTTATGTTTATTCTTTTTGGTCTATTTTTATTTATTATTAACCGATTAATGAGTATCTTTCCTATTTAAGAATGGCATTAGTTGGGTATATTATTGTTTGAATGTTTTTTCAATTAATTTCGTTAATTAGCTAGTATGACAGTTTTTATACAGAAACTTAGTTCGGGGCTACAAGTTCCCTCCTAAAGGGGCTGGTTGTTACCCGGAACAACTTACCCCAATTGACTTTCAAATTTATCATATTTTTATAAGACCTTTTTTTAGGATGGTACGTACCTACGAACGAAAAACTGAGAGAGGGAAAACTTCCAAATCGTTATTACGCCAAGCTGGCAATTTTAAAATGCAAGATGGAAGAAA
>MOOZ01001012.1:721792-731881 GCA_002930495.1 Cecropterus lyciades
ATCTCACCTATGGTTAGCCACAGATGCGTTGCTACCCCTGAGGACTAAGATGGAATGCCTCGGAAAAGTATGTCTCCCTTACCACACCCTTCAGATCAGAACACAAGAGCGCATAACACTGTTGTTATTAGGCAGAAATAGGTGTGGCGGTGGTGCTTCCGGAGTTGAACCACAAAGAGTTCCACCACCTTCAAAGTAAAGTTAAAGTTAAAGTAAGTTGTGATGTAAAGATATAATTAAATAATCCTTCAAACTGTATTGCACTTATCGGTATTGCACCCATTCGCACATATCGTATCGGTAGAAAATGAACACATCACTACATGATTTCAGATTTAATTTTAGTCACTGTAAGTTAAGCACCAATCATATTGACAAAAGCCTCTACGTAACAGTTCAATCGTTGCCAGTTCAAATATCGATGAAAATAATATAAAATGTATATTTACCAGGAGCGACGGTATCAGTGATGTAGGCAAAGACATTGTCGCATGAGGCCGACAGGTGCGAGGAGGTGGACCTGGTATCGTCCAGCACAATGTTGGTGAGCAGCGAGGCTGGACGCAGCAACTCGCGGGGGAAGTATACGCTTCTTACCTGAAAAAGACAATATTTCATTAACTTCATTGTAGAATTACCAGGCAAGCATTTAATTTGTATTATTTAATTTGTTATGCTTATAATATGCTAATATATATTATTATTAGTGTTAGAGTATTAGTGTTTGATTATGTGAATACAGATACCGAAATAGGTTTTGATTATAAATAACATAAATTAACACAGTTTTTAATGCGAGTTGGACTAGCGCACGAAGGATTTCGTACCATTATCTATAAAAAACGGCAAAAAAATTTTCATTTGTTGTATGGGAGGCTTTCTTAATATTTATTTTGTGTTTTAGTATTTCTTATTATAGCGGCTACACTAATTTGTACATCATATATGGACATTTCAACTGTCTAGTTATCACGGTTCATAAGATACAGCCTTGTGATAGACAGACGGACAGCGAGGTCTTAGTAATAGGGTCCCGTTTTTACCCTTTCGGTTTGGAACTCTAAAAATGGAATTTTATTACTAAACCTTCGCAGTCTGCCTGTCTATAACAGGACTATATACTTTAAAAAGTTACAAAGCAGGCAGTCCACCGGATAGTAAATAGTCAGTGCCCATAAACATCCGTAGCAGACTCTTGTGAAACAGAGGTTCTGAAGCCGATCACAAATGCCGCTCGTGAAGTCTAACATGATCGACGCATACCAGCAAGTCACCAAACATCCTTTCCACCGTAACGCATAACAACTTCACGGCCGAAATACGCCACTAACGTGGAACAAATTGTACTGGTTCTACCAGTTTTCAAAGTCCTAATAAATACTGAAAGAAGTCGCTAATAAATACTGAACGCGTATTCTTTTAGATATGAGATACCCATCATTCGTGACCACGCATGAAAGTCTCGCTTTAACTGGGTGCATTCTTTCAGAGCTTTATGGTTTTATAGCAGTGCTGTACAAACAACCATGCAGTCAAACTGATTGTAAGTGACGACTATCGATCGTGGATATCTGTTACCAACTCAATATAGAACAGAGGTTCTATCTGAAATCTATCACAGATGCGTTGCTACTCCCAGGATTAAATTGGTCAATTCATATAAAAGTGAGCTATAAAGGACTGTTACGAAAGCTATTAAAATTAAGCGAGGAAAAACAACATTTATCTCAAATAACATCACTACCAACAAATAATTACTTCACCCATTGCTGAGCGACTTAAACTTTAAACATGTGAAAGCAGGAAACTTACATGCTAAGTACAAGATTACTCGATAGACCATGGACATTTACAACAAAGCCGTAATAGGACCTAACTAGAAGGGACTAAAGTGAAATTCATGCACTTTATGGATGAGATATTTTAATCAGATACTAAGTCTATTGGCTTATTTACCGGAAATATTGCTTGTTAAACGCATCCGTGCGGAACTTTCAGATCTAAACACGCTTGATGATGAGTTGTTTAATTAATATTTATACTAGATTCTTCCCGCGGCTCCGCTCGTTTAGGTCACGTATACCACGGTAATGAGCGTACCATATGTTAATGCCAATCATAGCTTTATGAAAAGGCGCAGCGATAGTTATTTCTGCGCCCAATTTACAAAACGAATACACGTATATCCTCACAAACTTTCTCGTTAATATTATCAATAAGGCAATTATAGTAATCAAAAATGTTACTTTATTAAAATGATTATATATGTGGCGTCATTACACGTAAATAGCCTTTTACCTTAAGGTTATAGTTGCAGCACCGAAACATTAATGGTTTTAACATCATGTTCAATATACAAAACTAAATTATTAGCTACAGATTACAGTTCACAGAAGCCGGTCAATGATAGGGAATTCAATCAAATGACGTCGATTAGCCTCAAACCGGCTCTCTAGTGCGCGGTTTAAGGTGCCCACACACTCGTCAATCGACATCGATCGATTGGTATAACATTATCTGTTTGATGGATACCGATCGATAAAACTACTATCGCCGATCGATCGATGATTAAACCTTGGTCGTATTGAGTGTAACATAAACTTTAATAGTAGTATTTTCAAATGTATTCGATGATGACTATTTCATTCTGTCGTCGATCGATGGTGTGCTAACGACTGATGTTGAAGTAACTATTCTACAATTGATCGTTGACATTGATCGATAACGATCGATAGGTGTGCAGGTACCCTAAGTGAACTATAACTTACGTGCCACACCCATTCAAATTTCGTACCACGACCTTGAGAACACTAATTGAAAAGGTTATTGTATTCAATTGTATGCAGTTGTATCCGTAACGTTAGTTATGATTGACACGATCCTATTAGACCTACTTTAGAACTTGGCCTAGCAATCGTTGAAAGATCGAACTTTCGCTTGCGAGCGTGTGTTTTTGAAATTAGTTTCGTGTGCAGTATCCGTGACATATAAGTACGTTACTGTGATTGTTGAACCGAGCTGTCGACTAGTAATGTCGATAGTCCTAACGAATAAAACGTTTATTTCCTACGCAATGATTATGTGAACAATTTCACATCAAACAACCGTGACAATCGGCTGCTTTTCATTTCTGATATCACGTTTCACTTTAAGAATTAATCTGTGTATATTAATAAGTTCACCAAGTTATATTATAAGAATATATTTTTAAGAAAGGATAGTTAAGAATTTCCAGGAACTTCGCAGATGTGAAAATTCCTAATAAAAGGTATCAAAGTTCTGCGTTGCCTACCAGTTCACATTTAGCCAGGTGCTACGTGGCGTAAAGCCTCGAGCCCAGTACTAAAACAGTAAAACGAAAAGTGGGTTGATGACCAAGAAAATATTTTTAAATGTCACGCGCGATATGTTCGAAACACACGTAGTGAAGGGTTTTATCATTAACAGAATTTCATATTTATAGATAAAGGCCTTATTTATGAATTATAAAATTTCCTTTTCAAGTAAATCCTAAGTAATACCAGTAATCGTTTCGGAAATAGAGGTAACATACGGACGAACAAGTACTAAACTAAGTAATATCACCAGGTAGAACTAGTGTAGTTTGACTGGGGAGGTATAACCGTAACACCTATTTCTAGCGCTAAGCAGTTCTTGCGTTTCTACGGAACAGTTTAGTTGCCAGCTCACTTACATATGAGGTGAACATCTTAGTCCTCGGGAGTAGCAAAGAAACTGTGATCGACTTCGAAGTTACTAACCGATGTCCAAGGGTGGCCACTTACCATCAAGTGGACTACATGCTTGATTGTTACTTCAGTCTGATTAAATAATAATACTAATAATAATGGTTCTGTTAGCCATTCGTCTAAGTAACTAAAAACTATTATACAATAATTAACTTCTTTACCAGGTATTTCATTCAAGTGGAAAATTAGCCGTTAATTTATTTGACTGGTGCAATTAATACATCAGTAATTGAATAATCGAAAATTAAGTACGTCCAAACACAGCCTAATTTACAACAAAAAAACACGTTATGTCCGAAATTAAATAATCGGTTGTAATTCGGAGGCATTCTAGAGTACGATGTAAACAAGTTATCATTGATTGAAAACTTAGCACGCTATTATGGAAAGTCGGTCGACACGTACATATATCCCACGTGTACCTACCAATAATTAAGCATTTAAGCTGATTTAGATCATCTACATCATTTATCATTTATGCATACACATGGACATATTATGTTCACCAGAGTATTTATTCTTATAACTATGCATAAAATAATATTTTATTTCAAACATTATACAAATGATAAACGAGAATCTATTCAATCTGATGGTAAGTCGCCACTACCGCCAATGGACACCTGTGATCAACACTACGTTGTTATCCCAGAGGCTTAAGATGGAATGCCTCGGATTAGTACTTCTCCCTTACAACACCCTTAAAACTAGAATTTAATAGTGCTTACCTTTGCAATTATTAGGCAGAAATAAGTATGGCGCTGGTGCCGTCAGAATCTATCTACTAAGGATTCTACCTCCTTTTAATTCGATCAAAACCATTACTGAGATTCTTTTTTTAACACTAAAGCTCCACAGCAGTTACCGAACAAAAATTAAACCGGCTGACATTTTCTTTAAGACGTAAAAGCTTAAGCTAAAGAAATTAGCTGCATTATATCTCGTAAAAAATTAATTTAGCCCATATTATCGAATTCTGCATCATTAAATAATGAAGCCTATTAAGACAAATGTTGTTAACATTTTATTTCAATTACATTTACGAAGCCTCATTCTTCTAGTATCCTTTCACTATTCTATTGAATATTGTAATTTACCAGTAAAATATTGTTTTAGTGCTTATGTACAAACCAGTCGCCCTTCCTCGGCGAACAAAATGTCGAATAAGTATAGTTAATTTATCAATGTCTCGCTAAAATATAACTTGGCTGTCGGTGAATATTCCTTAGGACTTTGATATTACTACTAAGCACTGCTGTTATTAGGATACATCTGTAGCGGTGGTGTGTCCGGAGTCGACTCACAAAAGGATTTACCACCTCTAAAATGATATAATTGAAAGAACAACATCTCAAAGGTGTGTAAAGTGTACCAATAGAAAGAAGACCCGTGCCCAGCGGTGGGACAAAAATGGGTTTGCGATAAATTGAAAGAAAAGTGAGGATGCCTTGACATCAATATAAAAATCCACATTTAGAAATAGTCAAAGTAATACTGGAACTATTTCAATTTAAAATAGAATATGTATGTAACACATCATCTGTAAATATTATAATAATCCCCGTACAGCGTCCCCGGCCGCGTCTTTCTGTCTGTCTGAATGTGATAAACTCGAAAACTACCAAACGGATTTTTATACAGTTCTCTACATCGGCGAATTTAAAATCTATAAAAATGCTACAAATAAGTCCGCTATAGCATATCTCTATTTCTTACGGTTGGCTTACAATAACCACTTTTATGTTCAAATTTTGAATTAAAAACCTTACGTTATTGTCAAAGTTATTTTCTTTAGTTCAATATTAATCTTTATCCAAATTATATATTATATATATTACTTACATTAGGCATTTAATGCAGATTAAATTTGTCCTTTACACGATATCAATCCGATAAATAGTCTTTGAGATATCGCCGTTAGAAGTTATTAACAGTGAAACATTTAAAGCTTAGCGAGCCTTCTTTCCTTGAGATGCCTACGGCGAGTCCGTCCCCTCTGCCCCGCATCACTCGACTCGATTGAAGTGTCTGTTTGTAATATCAAAACATCAATAACGATACTGATAACAAAACATCAATTACTAAAATTTTTATCTGTCTGTCTGTCTATCTGTTTGTTCTGTCTAATCTCCGAAATCGCTGGACCTATTTAGACGGGACTTTTACTAGTAGGTAATTGATGCAATAGGGCGTAACTTAGCCTAAGTTATGCCCTATAATATCTACTTCTATTACAGAAAAAGTAATTAGGGTTCCGCACAAGAAATTAAAACCTTAGAAACCGCGAGCGCTCTATGCGCACGCAGCCAGCGTCACTGCCATTAAATTGTATAAAATCTAAAATTTCGGCTATACCTATTTAACTATGTCAACTTACATTTTTAAACGCGAGTGTAACCGCGGGGCTCAGCTAGTATAACATAAAATAAAGTAATACTTATTTTACATCAAGAATGTTTCGACATTTCATTACTAACTTTTGTGTTGATAGAAAGGTAGTCATAGAAAAAAATTGCTGTGTTTGATAACCTAAAGTCACGATCTCAAAGCCATAGATTGACTACAGACTATTATTATTTCCACATTATTGCACTAAACTATTTGTATAATTACATTAACCTTTTCTGTATACATTCTTAGTACCTGCACTTCTATGTACCGACTTGATAAATTTGCAATGTATAACGAATCACTTCATATTACATTCTAATCAACGTTGTAATATAAACTTTGTTTACCTTTGCGGAAATAATTAAATCAGGCGACCTTGATTGCGGCAGTTTTAAGCTACTTGCAAAAAATTTCGCCCTCATGTTAATTTTAAATCTCTATATACGCTTTTAACTTAATCTATAACAATCCGTAAACACTTTTTATGTTTTCCATTAAAATAGATAATAACCGTGAAAATTATGAAACAAAAACTAGCACTGTCATGTTTTTAATAAACCATATTGGGTAGGACCTATTTAAATTCTTTATTTTAATTCTATTGCATTTTAATATATTATATGAAACGTTTGTTAGAAGTATTAAGTAACATTAAAGAAATCTTTGCAAATTTAGTTTAGACAGATTTCATAAATGGTACGTAGAATATGGTATATATTGATGAATTATCATAAACTACTGATTTTAATCATATAAAGTTGATACACGAAATAGAGTTTACCTTGCCTGTAATTAACATGAAAAGAATGAAAAGAAAAATTAAAGAAAGTTGTTAAATTTTAAAGGAAAACGTAAAAACGTTTTCCTTTCCATTCCGAAGAAAACAACCTTAGGTAGAGTCGGTACTCTTCACGCGAATCGCAAAGATGCAGGATTTCACTTAGAGTGACACAGGTTTTTTGCCCTAAAATAAATTAACTACTACTTAAAATTTATTAGGCTTTATTCAAACGTGCATATCGACAGAAATGCACGAGGAACTGATTAATTGACTTATCTGACGTTAAGTATGCACAAATGTATTTTAAACATAGTTACAATCAATAAATAAGGCTTTTATTGCCTGTCAAGCTGACGATAAATATATCATTTATCGACATGATTTATTTTCATAGCTGAAATGAAATAATTGAATTTCATTAGGTATTTCAAATGAATAGTCAAAGACAAAACAATTTAGTACCCATTTCACCGTCATAAAAAAGAGGTACCGAATACGTATCAAACGTATATATGTAATATGCACTATTAGGGCTAATAAAAAAATACACGAAATTGATAGGTGTATGTTTGCATGCACGTTTGTCGTTGCATTTCTCCGAAACCATGTATCGGATTGTGAGCATCCCTTTTATGATTTACAGTTACTTCAACTTGGAGAACAATGTAAGTTTCATTATTAAAATGGTATCAGTAGATTTCATTATATGGACGTAATATAAAGAGACTACTCTGAAAATATGATGTTCCATTAGTCTTTTCCGAATAGCTCTATATAAATAAACATTCTTTTAACAAAAATACACCCATTTATTTTTTTATATAAATTATATTTACTTTTATAAGCAATATAGAAGTCAGTGTATTATTGTTTCAAAATCGAATTTGTTTGTCATCCGATTTCCTTTTAGTACTTAGTAGCAATTGACGAATAATCTTATAAATAAAACAAAATATTTTGAAAAACAAATTCAGAAATGTTTGATTATGGCCAAAATGAGACCGCTGGATTTTTTTTAAATATACCACTATTAACTTCAAGTACAGCCGGATAATATAGACCTATATGGGGTGTGTTCTCGATAACACAACCCAACGTGTCTTGTTTTCAATAAAATGTCGACAATTAATTTTGAAAACAAGACAAGTACTTTACTAAAATCAATAATTCGGCGAACTAGTTTGACAAGTCAATATGCATATATTTTTTAACTGTAATAAAGCTTTTCGCCTCCTTAAAAAGAGTCCGCTTTTGGTTTAATCAGTACTTTTATTTATTCGTACGTTGACTTACATTAAAATAAGTATGACATTTATCCCTCGTGGTGGAGCGGTCACCATACCAGTCTGACACGCAGTGGGTCCCGGGTTCGATCCCCGGCCAGACAGACATCTGAATGACGAGTTCAGATTTTTGTTCTGGGTCTGAGTGTTTGTGTATTCGTCTTTGTGTGTCCATGGCACCCATGACACAGGAGGAAATCCTAGTGTGGGGCTATGAGTGTCGAAAGCGTTTACGTTTACGTAATCTTTTCTTTGTTTTATGATTTGACATTTTAGATGTAAAAGTATCGTATAGTATCCATTGAATATTGTATTATTAAATATCATTGCAGGAAGTACGAAGTAATGTCAAAAATATTTTTTGTTGATTTCGTATAATTAACAACAAATTATATTTAAAATTAATACACAACCAAAACTCATTAAATCACTCTTATTACAGAAAATTGGACCATATTTTAAACGCTTTTAGGCCCTGCTTCCTATCACGCGGGTTTTTGCATGCCTGAGTTCTGGCGCGCATTTGTGTCACTCATATTATCGTTTCCCTGACAATGTTCTTGTCATCTGAGCCACAAGCACCTGGTATGAGAACAGAATGCAGTGGATAAACTTATGCACACGTGTCGATCACGCAAGTGGATATTAACCAGCGTGACAAGAAACAAGCCTTTACTCCATATTTTGAACTTTTCCTACAACATACTCGTATTATTCCTATAACGTAATACACACGTTGTCAATACATGTACTATGCTCATTGCATAACGACATGACAAAAACAAGTTACTACGCTCTCCTTTTGAGAATCTGATCAAGTTTTTTATATAGCCCCTACGTTGTACGTGTACGTAGGCACGTCAGTTTGTTTATATAAGTCAATGATAATTTTAATACGTTATGTCATAAAAATATTTTATGAAATCACTCGAGCAAGTCTTCTTAAGTATTCATAAATTCTCAATATACATTGGCAGTGAATTTTACACCGATAAGAGTATAAATAAATATTGCGATAACTAAAGTGTTTACCATATAATTGGAATATTTTCATTTCACTAGTAATGTAAAGAATAAACTTTCTTAGGATATTTTCGTATAATAAAAGTGTTGATGCGTCCTGCCCAAAAAAAAAAGATCGATATTTATAAAATCAATAAAAATACATGAAACCTGTGTACAAAGAAAAGTTAAATAGATCTCGTTTTTTATAGCAGACAAGCATGATCTGAATCAAACTGATGGTAAGTGACCACTACCGCTCATGGACACAGTCGAAAGAATCGAACCACAAATGTTTCTTCAGCCTTTCAATAATTCTTGTAAATGTTTGTTTGGTTTTACATCTAAAACCGAAGCATTAAAGAAGTTCCATCCAAATATATAAAATATAATGTAAACGTTACCAAAAACTTACCAAACGGTCTGTAGCCATATCAAAAACGAGGATCTTGGGTGGACACACGCGGCGGAAGTCATCCAAACTGGTGAAAACCCCGGCGTCCAATACCCAGAGCCTATTGCAACGGTCCGCACGAACACGGTACACAGATATTAGACCTGTGCAGTTGATGTCGCCACGGCCAGCTGTATGCCAGGACCAATCAGGGTATGCCTGTGAATAAACAAATAAATAAGTATTTTTCATTACTTATAACATACATAATACTAGTAACATTGTTAAATATATTAAACAAAAAACCCGACTGCTTAAAACGATTTTAATCATACATTTAATTTAACACTTAATAGGAGTTTTCGTCAAAATAGTCAAGTAAAAGTATTACAATATATATATTTTGAGAATGGTAAACTATCTACTAGCCTTCATGTAATATCCATATTGTCGCGATAATAAATAATCCGCCACTCCCCCCCCCCCCCT
>MOOZ01001012.1:749647-771213 GCA_002930495.1 Cecropterus lyciades
AGGTGTGGCGGTGGTGCTTCCGGAGTCGAACCACAAAGAGTTCTACCACCTTCACCAAAAAGATATAAATATGTTATTACACATTTTATACAATAATTCTAATTTATTTTCCACGGCACGCGTCAGCCCTGTTCAATGTCTCAAGATATAAACAGGGTTTCAATCCTTATGGGTACCAACATTCAACTTCTAATAGTATGTACTCCTGTTCTGTTAGATGACTTGTAGACCATTTAAAAACCGGTGGACTTCATGCCCGTTTACTGCCTCCACGAGACGCAAAGTCATTTTATACAAGCATGCTATGATCATGCTAACGTAGAGATGTGTCATAACGATGTCGCTTTTAGTTATACAACAACTACTTACAAATTTTATTGGACTATCTAATAACCTTGTGTAACAAGCGTTTTAGAAAATTTACGCCTAAACGTGTTACATACAAAAATTTTATACGAAATTATTTATATAACAGTCTTATCTACCTCTGCATGTATGAGCCTTCTGGATGATTCTTTTCAACATTGCTCTTATATTATTTTTTATAATTTTTATATTATTTAGATAAGTACACGGATCATTCTTTTTTTATTAAAAAGTGAACATGATTCTTGATATTTTATGTGCTATTAGTATGCATTGGTACCGTCCCTTTGTAAAAATCCTGTCGAAAGCGGTACAAACATTTTAATTTATTACATTAGCATAAATACGGAATTGGCGCTAAAAACCGTAATCTTACTCAATAACAATCTAACTACTATAGGTATATGCGAAAGTATGTAAGGATCTATGTGTTTTTTTACTCTTTCACGCAAAAACTACTGGTCAGTTTTCGGTGAAATTTGGTACACGGATAGTTTATAATGAAAATTACCACACATATTACCGTAATTAAAATAAAATGTAACGCTTGATTCCAAATAATTTCGTATCTGTAAAGGATCTCTTTAGAAATTGGATAAGAGAAACATTTATCCAACGTATAACTGATAAACTTACGAAATTCATAGTGCAACCTGCCCATGATAATCAGTTCTCATATTATTCTGCAAACATTGTAAGTGTTTAGGCAATCCACATAACCTCATATTTTAAAAGTTAATAGTTAAACAGCTATTCGAAACCGGCCCGTTCACATAGTATGAGGTACTGGAACTGGTAGAATTCTGGATAACTGTGCCAACACCATCGGCACATTCTTTAACACATAGAAACAGCAAACGAGCAAACAATCTACCTGTTAGTGAATGGTCGCTGCCATATTGCCATCTGCAATCGATCCCAAATAGGATTGATGCTGTTCTAAATTGCAATATTTCGTTTGGTATGTTTATTATTGGCACGTCCTTCAAACCAGAACTTAGTATTTGACACTGTTATTTTAAGACACAAATAGCTGTAATAGTGATGTCTTTGGAGTCGAACCGTTATATTACAGACTTCTCCAACCGATAATTTTGTGCATATGGACAACCTGCGGATCAAATAGGTCTAAAATAAGGCTCACAACATATTTAGTGTGGCGGCAATGTTTTATATACATGTTAAATTGAAAGCATAGCCAGGGAAGTCGAATATTTATTTACAATACAGGCAAGTTATATAGACAATCACTTTTTTACAAACGTAGAAAAAACAACTATATTTCATAAATAGACTTCAACGATAAAGGGTAAGTAAGTATGTAGTCAAAATTATAATAAATAATTATTCATTTAATAATCGTGAACTTGTTTAACCAACTTTAGGCATGACAATCCGGAATAAAGTGACGCGTGCATTTCTACCGCTTTGCAAGGTTAACCCGGACTTGACTCTCGAAGTATAATACATACATTCTTTTTATCTTAGTCAAAAGCTTATGTAATACACATTTAATAATAATGTAGACTTTGATCATTAATAACAAACAGTATTTTTCTATTCTTGCTCTACTGTTAATTGCAAAAAACAGACTGTACGAAATCAAAATTTGCGTAGTCGGAATGGTCACTCATTTTATTGGCAGCAAAAACTTGCATGATGTTATTTCTTAAAGACTAATTTTATTTTTGAAGTATTAAACTAAAAATCCACTTCTGCTATGGGATTAGATTTTTTTCTTAATTTAACTTAAGGTAGCTAGGGCATAGTTATTGGCGGAAGCAATTATTATAAATACCTACCTATATATTAACTAAATTTTTATTTTAAACTTCAAATACTTTCCGAGTAAAATGACAAACATTATTATAAATGGACGTATTTTGTAAGAGTTTTATAATCCAGAAATCTCAAATGCGAAGCCCCGTGCCGAATAATATACTCGAATAAAATAAAACATGCATAGCAAAAAGATTTCACATACATGTAGAACAACACATACCTACATTTATTAACTTAATCATACACAATTGTATACAATTATATCAAATTCAACTACAGGTTAATCAGGTAAGTGGTGCCCTAATCAACTTCATATTGTGTTTCATAACAATTAAGCAACATGCTCCGCGGTCGTTTACACTACTCAGGTGACAAACACAAGAGCAATATTAACCGCAGATCAGGTTCAAGTAAGTTATAAGTATAAACTACTAACGTAGAAAATAGTTACATATACTTATATGTATAATATGCTTTCCAATACCTACACTTGCAGGTGAAATAAAAATGTCTAGAAACAGACGCTTTTGTTAATTTAAGTGTGGTGATTGACCTAATAATTACAAAATAGCTTAGTCTTCTTCTTTAACAAATTCCAGATAACCTTGTTAATTAAAAAAATATTTAATAGTTCAGATAAAATCATTTAGTTTTAAGTCCAATAAAGAAAAAATAAATCTGACGAAAAAGAACAGGGGATGGTCAGAATTATCATCTCTTAATACACACTCCTGAGACGTTATGTTCTGTTAAGTTGAAGGTAAAATCAGTTTTATCCCAAATAAAAACGAGGTTATCAATATGACCTGTATGTATCTAATATTATTGACATCGAAATAGGAATCAAGGTTATATTTTTGGTATTTCTTTTTTGATGCGCTCTCCGTTGGTGTATTGACGTAGAACGAAGTAGATTTGGAAAAAATAAATAAGTCTAGATTAAGATTAGCCGCATCTATAGCCATATCTTACGTAAATTCATGTATGATTACAGATCTTTCGTAAATTAGTGTATCATTTCTGTTGTAACCTAAAATGGATTATATTTCGCACCTATTAAGAAATTTGTTTTGCGGTCTAAAGCAAATGTTACTGCGAATACGTGTTGACCGCAGCGCAAATAATAAAATTTATCTACAGTTGTAATAATATGTGGAAGTAAGAACACTCCTGCATTTTATTTAAAGTACTATTTGACCCAGATTGTCTTAACCGGATTAGACCGGATATAGTATTATTAATTGAATTACAATTCATAGGTACACAATTGATTAGTCGGTCGACTAGTCGCCCTTTTTGCCACTAAATAGTCGAACAGTCAGCTAGTCGGTCAAAGTAATAGTTGGTCGACTAGTCGCCCTTCTTGCAACTAAATAGTCGAACAGTCAGCTAGTCGGTCAAAGTCATATTCTGTAGTCGGTAGTCGGTCATAGTCCATCTCTAATTATTTCCTTAGCCACAAGCCAGGTAACTATTTAGGTATAATAAACATATATTTCCCTATCATTTCATTACCTTCACACGAACCGCAGGCGATAAGCTAATAGCAAAATTATATGTTCTACATTGCGAGTTACTAGAGTCGTGTACTTTTCCCACGATATATTTTATATTAACCAAGAAATACATATTAACAATGTATAATTGCAAGAGCTAGTCATATTAAAAACAATAAAAAATAATCATCATCATAAATAAAATTTTCTACTTACAAATGCTCAAAAAAACTTTCTCATTATTATGTACGTGTGTAATGTTCTTACACTCATAAAAAATAAAAAGTTGCGCAGTATTTTTATTGCAAAAATTTCTTCTTTTATTGTAAATGAGGCAAATTAATATCCTGAAGAAATTAATTTTGGTAGTAACAGTTGTACAACATATATGTTATTCTAAATTCAATGAAAGTTAATAGAAATGTCATAATCCGATTTTTTCAAGTGGTGTTATTAATAGAAAATTAATTTATTATAAGTTACTATAATTATGAGAGAAAACAAACAGGTTTGACCACTACTATACATAATTTTCTCAATACAAAATATGCAATGTAAACGAAATATTCATTATATCAAAGTACTATGTGGATGATGAACGTAGTAGAAATATTGTTACGTTACATGTGCCTTTATTAACTACAAATTGTTATGCTAAATAATCCAGAAAACTCTCATAATTTTCAAACTGTGAGAAGTATGTATGTGTGATGTAATGTATTTGCGAATCTGCATTATTTAAGAAATTTCAACATGAGGCTCAAATTATTTCTTTTGTTCACATACTAACTTGAAAATTAAAACGTTTGCACCACTATTGTACCGCGAACAAATAATAAGCCAAGTGCAAGCTGAACTTATGTTCCGGGGGTTCCGTACCACTAAATTTTCAACTATTTATTTTGAGCAGTTGTTATCAAAGTAATAACTACTTTGATCGATACATTTTGAAAATTAAAAGCATCTACCTATTACGATTCGATACTTGAACAAAAAACGACGAAAAATAGAGATTCTTATGTTGAGACCCTTTTTTACCGTTTTTCCAAATTATTATACACGTTTTTATGATATTAAATAAAAGTTTGTTTGAGATGTTTATTATGGATATATGATTCAAGGAACAGATAGAGGCCTATACCAGACACACAGGCAGTGGAGGCTTAGTAATGCACAATAATTAGTATGCACGCGCACACACACACGCACATGCACGCACACACACACACACACACACACACACACACACACAAATAGATGTTTCTTAGTTCTTCACACTATTTCTGTAAAATAGCAGCTATGTGCTACTGAGTTCCGGTCTGGTAAACACCGATGTGGTAAGACATGCAGCGATCCAACTTAGTCCTTAGGTATGTTTGAGAGAAAATGATAAACGCATCAACGCGTGTCATTATGTAATAAAATAAAATAGTTAAAAACACGCATTACCAAGGCTGGTTAAGTATTACTATACTTCATGTTACTAAGTAGTTCATAATACCATAGACACTATTTTATTACACAGGATTGTAACAATTACATAATAAACACGTCATTTAATAGATGTGACCCAGTAATCTGATTTTGTTGACAGTTTATTGCATATTTTGTAAAAGTATAATAAATAGGATTGATGTTTGACATTAACACATATTTACGATTAGCTACATATAATACCGTATATTTATTTCCTAGGCCTAAAGGTATACTTCAACAAGAAATTATTATGAAAACAAAATACGTACGGTTTTTTGTACAAATTTACGGCAAATTTCAGTGCCGACGAGTATTTTATTTCATGATAGTTAAAAAATCAATAAAATTCTCCTCCTCCTTCTATTTACAGGCGCCATATATCAAAATTATATAGCCTATGTCACTCTTTAAACCGAAACGATTCTAATGATTTGTCATATGTCACAATCCGTCAAGTAGTTTGAGCTCTAACGCGTGCCAAAGAAATTGATATACATACGGTCATACATACACTCGAAAATCATTATCCTCCTTCCGCAGTAAGGTAAAAAAGGAATAATTTTAATAAACAATTTACATACTTGCTGTTTATTTTAATTATTGTAAGTCGAGCACATTACGTTTAATTATATTTTTGCAGTCGTCTTAAATTATACTCATTTACTTGTTAAATGAACCCTTGTGTGCCTATTATTTTCAAAACAAAGCTTATTAAAATAACACGATAAGGTACCTCCAAGTATCAGTTTACATAAATATCAATCATAATGATGATATTGGTACCATAGGTACATCTATAAACATGACTTCCAAGCGATCATGACTAACTAGAATATAGGTAGAAGAAATATTTACTTAACATTGTTAAACTCAATGAAAATAGTGGTCTCAGACTGTTGGCAATTAGAATGGTTGTGTAACCCACTCCCTCCTTATTGAGACACTGTCTTAAGGTTCCAATAGTGGATAGAATAACATAACAAAGTCAACTTTTGTGAGTTTTCAAATGAAAATACGCTCAATTTAAAAGCTAAAATTTATAAATAATATAAAAACTTCTTAATATGCAGGTACATATAATATTACTATTACGACCCACGTAGCGGATCGGTGTTCATACCATTTAGACACGCAGTGGATACCGGGTTCGATCCCCGGTCAGACAGACGTCGGAATGATGAGTTTGGATTCTGTTCTAGGTCTGGGTATACACCCAAAGACACAAAGACGAACGCACATACGTGCGTTCGTCTTTGTGTGTCCATGGTACCCACGTCTAGGAATCCTAGTGTGTTGCAATGAGTGTAGAAAACGTTTTTTTACGCAGGTACTTCACATAAAAAACCCTTAAAATAACTTAGATAACATTGTAACCGCAACTGCAACAGTTTTGCTGCAATTAATTGCATCATGCAAATACAAAATGATGGTTTTTCAGCATTATTTCAATTCTATGCAAAAACTCCACTTTTGGGTTAGGATAGAAAATAATTGCTGTGCAGTGCTGCAAATGTGGTTTGAACCTAAACTTCAATGATTAGCATGTGAACGAAGCAAGAAATGAGACATAATATGGTCTCACGATGAAATTTCTTGAATAACAGGCATTCAGAAATTCCTTCCGAACCAATTACACCATACATTATTTCTCACAATTAATGGGTGTGATAAGGATCAAATTCACTTTTTTAAAGCATTTTTACTTCACAAGAAAAAACTGGTTACAGATACCCATGGTCGACTGTAACCAGTGGTCATCAGGTAAGCTTAGTTTATTGATACTTCTATCTAATATCTGACAAAACTATTATACTACTCCAATAACGATTGACAGATATCCTCATATTCAAAACTTCGTCGTAATCGTTAGACACGTTTTCGAGAAATCGAAACATTATTTATTTAAAAAACAAATTTATTATATAGTATTTACACACGTACCAAACAAAATAGATAAGTATTTGTCGTGTCAAATAAATCATTAACTATTTGAATTGGACTATTATGTGTAATTTGCGTTGCACTTTTTATTATATTGTTATCGAGTTGAAAATGTTGACACATCGATAAATACTAGTGAAAATTGTTTCTACTCCTATTTAACCGGAATTTGTTATCGACTCATCGGAAAGCCCAAGCAAAAAGAATATATCTCTCATGGTTAATCCGGATTCCGATGCACATGTTCTTGGAAATCCTTTTTACTTATACAGATACAAGGGTCACTCAACGACCAAAACCTTGAGGCAACTTGTAAGTAAAACGATTTACATAAGACAATCAGAGCGATAAACAAAAACAAATAAAACTGGTTTGCTGTTCTGTTATGTCATTTTAGTAAAATTAGGGTTCACCGAGTTGTCGGAGTTCGGCCGTAATTGTTATTAAATATACTTAGAAACTTTTGTTTCCAAAAAATTTTATAACTCTACCTCTCCAAAAAAATCATAAGTTTAACTCCACCTCTACTCTGGTGCATTCCTAGCGGAACTGTGCGAGGTAGGTACATAAGATAAAGATGTGAGACAAATCCACCCATAGGATTACTTGATGTCCATTGCTTAGACTAAAACTAGCAGACATCGCATAGCAAACATAGTTTTATTTTTATTTAATAAAAGAAGATTGATTGACAAAGCAAATTAAACAAGAAACATTTTTTTAACCGACTCCTACATAAAACTGGTTATTGATATATGCGACATAATCGATGGAAGTTTAATTTGGAATACCTCGTGTAAATACGTCCGCATTACACACCATTTAAACCAGAACGCATAACAGTTATAAGTAAGCGTTAATCAACTTCGTTGCTAAGGGCTGATTTAAGGGAGATTTCTGGAAGCGCAACGTATGAAAACGCCCAAAAACAGTAAGAAAGGTTTTACTACCTTTCCAACATGACAATTTTAATTTTTTTGCGAATAACAAAATAATTACATTGAATATTAGATGACTTTGACGCTAGTACCAGTATATATTTCTAGCATAAAGTCCTTTTGGTTCAACGCGGATGCCGCCTAACATGCATTTTAAGCGACCATCTTAGATCCCAGAAGTGGCAACGCTGTGATCAGCTTCAGGTAGATCCTGGTCTATATTGAGCTGATTATAAACCTCCATGAGCTGCATTGGCCACTTCCCATGAACTATATCGCAAGCCCTAATCTTATTTAGTTTTATCATAATGTAGTCATGATAAAACTAAGGATTGAAGTTCTTGTACCAAGAACGACGGTACATAAGTATCTACGGATACTATTATACGTGTTGCTTTAGAGCAACTTCCTTCCCTTGTTATCCATCAACGCATTGTTCCCTACGTGTTAGTAAATACGTAACTAGCGAATTATTAGACAATGACTATTGTTTACGCTATACGATAACTATTACCCCAATCCCATCGGTTCTCGAGTTTACATTTATGGTGAACACTAATTGTATAAGTTTTTTTTAAAGAAGAAGTAGCAAACGAGAATCCAGTTCACCTTATTGTATGCAGTAACATCCCTTGGACATCTGT
Source organism: Cecropterus lyciades (assembly GCA_002930495.1). Lineage (NCBI taxonomy): Eukaryota > Metazoa > Arthropoda > Insecta > Lepidoptera > Hesperiidae > Cecropterus > Cecropterus lyciades. Next base: position 758,291 of record MOOZ01001012.1, read on the forward strand.
AATTAACCATACAGAAGGATAGAGTCCTGAGGTCAGCCACAGACGCGTTGCTACCCTTGAGGACTAAGTTGAGACGCCTCAATAAGTGTACCTTCCTTATCACACCCTTCAAACTAGAACATAACAGCGCTAAAACAGCTGTTAATAACCACAAAGTTCTACCGCACTTATATTATTTTTCACTTATAAAAAAGTAAAGTTGAATGTGACCATTAAAAGTACTACGATGTTAACTAAAAGCCACCAAAATAAAACCTTTAAACATTGCATTTTTGTGATCAATAAAGAATAAACAAATAAACCCCAAATAGAAATGAATGCAACAGTATTATTTACGTACATAATACTAATTACATAATTATTGTAATTATATATTGTGACATTATTTTTATGAACTTCCTCTTGCGTCTACGTCCATCTAAAATGTAGCCGTTAGCGTTAAACTAAAAAAAGATATGCAAAGCCGCGCAGATCATTGCATTGAGGCCTCTGCCCTTGTGCGATTTACGTTGGCGCCAAGGTAGGTTTCATGAAAGATGCGAATAAACATTTTATGAGATGTTCAACTGAATTTGCACTACTTAATGACACATCACATTTTATAAGTACTTAACATCGAACTTATCTTAATAATGCTTAAAGCATCGGCATGGCTTGTATTTGGGTATTCGATAAAATTTGTGTTCTATTTTTTGTCGGAAACAAGCCTTTACTTTTCCGTAAAAAAAACTGTCAAAATCAGTTCCGATCTTTCCCAAATTCGTAAAGAAAAACAGACCGTTTAAATTCGCGATTTACTTTTTGTATAATAAAATACCTTTTGCACTGAATTTACAAAAGTAGATTAATTCAAAGTCATTCGTAGACAATTCAATTTTAGATAATTAAATTCTACCGACCACAAACACATTATTAGTCTGAGAAACAAATATAACCTCTGTGTTAGAGCAATATACTCTAGTTTTACTTCAAAGTTTTAGTTCGAAGAATGCTGTGTAATAGATATGGGGTGATCAAACTCCTAAAGGTTACCAGTCCTTCCAAATCCTCAAGTACGGTATGGGTCAACAATTTTAATGTATGTATTCTCTTATATGGAGTTGATTTTAGTTATCTAAGAGCTGCATTGGCTATTTGGTATTCAGTGCTGCCACTAGCTTAAAAATCAATTATCCAGCAAAAAATGTTATCTATTTGTTATTGACTGAATCAACTGCTTAGGCTGTAATTACTTATAATAAAAAAACAAAATTACAACTACCTAAAATGCTTGATCATAGATTAATTCACGGTCATTACGATAAATTCGGTGAGATTGGTACAGATAATTAAGCCTAGAATAGAGTCATTGATCATTGCCAAACTTAACACAACGTGCACAAACAAAGGCCGCCAATAAAAATGTAATGCAGTAGTAGTAGTAAAATAGTGTAAAATAGTAATCTATGCTAATCTTAATGAGTATTTTAGTAAATTAACGTGTATTAAACGATATGCAGTAAGGATCTAAGTAACAACACCCGTTAAAACTGAAAAACAAGAAAACAACAGTGTTTTCAGTTATCAGTATTTCACAAGTTAATATCGACTACAAAACACAAACGTACCTATATTTCTACAGACTAAATAATACAATCAATAAGCACAGTATTCGCGCGACTTGTTAATAATATTTATTGTCAAAAATATTCGTAAAATAATAATTTTAATTGGCGCGTACCTGTCGTCGGTGTCGCGGCCGGGTGGACGCACTCGCAAACGCACGTGATAAGTCACGACTACTCACGAGCGACACGGGGAGGCGCGAGCGTGCTTTGCGCCCGCACTCAGAACTACAGGAGCGAAAACGCACGCACCGAATTTGCGCGCCCCTCTACAACAAGAGCTTAAAGTAAAAGTGGTCGATCCTGAAGGCGTGGCCGTAACAACAGCCCTGACTCCGTGTTGCCTACGTTAAACGGAGTGCTGTTATACTGCCGCGTGGCTAATGTTCTTAGATATATATATCCGCTTAGATTTTTTAGATCTAATTTATATCAATTAGCAACACTTGTCCGCTTGAGAAGTGGATATTACTTTTTAAAATCTCTGCAAATATACATTCGTGTGTGATATGCGAATGCCTTTCGTAAAATTAGCACCAATATCTTTACTTTAAAACGTGTTAAAGTGTCTTCCTTTATAAAAGCAGGATATTTGCTTTTATCAATTAAGTGACCTTAAAGCTAGGGCATTTTGTAAATATAATTTCAATCACAATCTTAAATATCACCTAAGGCATGTCAATTCGATCCGTTTACATTTAATGTATTCTGTTGTTACTCGCAATTGCAATGGGTACACAATCTAGAGTAAATATTAATTTTATACCTGAATACAAAATAAATACAAAATAATTATATTAAATTCTAAATTGTTTGCTAAATGTTATCGGGGTGTTAATAAAGCTATTAATATCGAGATGTTACGTTTATTATGGTTCCTGCCACTAGGAACTCGTTTTAAATTGTCATTTGTATCCGTGTTAGCTTTCATCGATGTCATAAGTAAACTTTTACTACAAGTCTTTGCATACATCAACGGAATCTACTTTCTTAATTTATTTAGATTTTTTTTTTATTTTATTGTTACTTTTTTTTTACTTTAAACCTACGACGAAATAAGTATAGGAAATATTATGTCAAGGACTTAAATATCAAAATTGCAAAAAATACATAATCAGTAGACGTTAATCAGAAGCGTAAGCTATTATTATTAAATGCTTTCGTTAATTACTGTAAATATAAAAAGACATCCAATCATTACATTATTCTATTTATGTCTTCGCTATTATCGAAAGGTCCATTGTGACCTTAGTAAATTTCCTACCAATTTATAAGCTTTCCATACATTCCAGTAATGAGATTCAATTTATTTCTTATACACTTACATAAAGGTATAGGTAAGTGGTCTTTGTGTAATGAGGTATGTAACAAAATGCAAAAACAATATATTATTTTATATCTGTCGGTTTTTTTCTTGTTTTCTACGATGCGTTTTCACTACCAGATGTATTTTGATTGAGTATCAAATATACCGAATGTGATACTTATTTATTATTTATTGAATTAGCCTAGCACAGGAGGAAATAGGCTCAACAAAGTTATTGCGCAAATCGCTTAGATATCTCGCAAATATCTGGTGCAAAGACTCTCATAAACATATAATCTTTACAAATTTCACGGCATTGATATCATAATCACGTATGTACTTAATTAAATCATAACAATGGCGAAGTAACCGCAATAAACAATACGCAGCTTAATCTAATGAATCTAGAACAATGCAATTTTGATTAGAAATACCTCATAATATTCCACATGCAAATAAACACAAAAACGAGTTTTTGAAAATTTACCCTTGAGCTGAACACCTAATTAAGAATATAAGAGATTGTAATAATGATAATAATAATAAATATTGATACTAATAATAAATAATGATTCTTAATGCAACTAAAGCAAACAAATTATAAGATTTAAGTATATCTTACTAAATCTGTGGAAGTAATAAATATTTAGAATACGCATGCTTATTAGGTTTTGTGGTTATAAAATGTCGTAACCTTCACTCTATCATTTTGGGTATCTTAATTACTCGTTACTGCAGAATTTATGGCCGACGCTAAGGCTAAAGACAACGTGAATTGTTCACTAAACACTACAATCTGTGTTATTTGCAACATGAGTGGTTATAACCACGGTCGGTAGATGCCGCAACAGTAGGTATATATGATTCCCAGGCGCCGTTCAATCGCAGTTTTTGTACTCGAGCGACATAATGGCCCGGTATTGTAAGAGCGATTGTAAAAGCAACAGGAAACATGAGCCTAACCCTCGATGCGATGTAGGAAGAGTGTCGTGTGTCTGCCACGGTAAACAGAGCGTAACGCAATTCGGTTACTATTGATTTACCAGCAAGTTATTTATGATTTTAGAGGATAAACTTGTAGAGGATATTGTTACAAACCGAATAACTTCCGTCATCAGTAAGCACTTTACACATTTTACATTAATTTCATATATGACATAAAAGTATGTATTTGTATATAATACATATTTGTATATAATACATACTTTTATGTCATATATGAAATTAATGTAAAATGTATGTATAATTAGCAGTTGAGTACGCGAGTCGCCCTCATGCTTAGTGACAACTGCCGCGCATCGAAATCTGTTATCAACCCCAGATATGATCCGAGTCCTAACCGAAGTCATCCTATGCCAACTGTTACTACTTCGCAATTCCCCTGACGACTATTTAGGAACGCTTCGTATATCCTGATTTATGTCTCTTTTTCCACACCGTTCGAACCTGAAACACAGAAACGCTTAACACTGTAGTTATTAGGCAAAAAAGGCCAGTTCAAATAGTTGTAATAATTTTTAAATTTAAAATTTAAAAAAAAATGTTATTTGCACTAATTATTATATAAAAATAATGTAACTTCAGTATATCTATATCTCCTCGTCATATCAGAACCTCCAAGGATAGAGTTATATAAAAATGTTGCGAAACATTAGCGATTGTTGCGGTCTGTTATTTTTGAATACTTTAATATGAATATTATAATAATAACTGGATTACAAGTAAAATTTTATGTTATATTTAAATTCACATACGTTGAGAAATATTAACTTCCCTAGTTTCTTTAACATGATATATTACATTTTTGCTATAAGTAATAGTTATCATAATTATTTGCATATATTTTATACATGTTTTAGTTGAAGTTAGCTAATGTTTTAAGTTTATTAAATATGCATTTAGGATTTTGTGAAAATAAAAACATGTTATAATTATATACTGTGGTTAAAGAATAAAAACGAAACATAATAACACACATGTTTATTCGTTCAAAAATATGTATTTACGAGCCTTTATTCCGTGTCTAGTCCCTAAAAGTCAAAGTTTAACTTTTGAAAAACTTTTGGAAAACTTTTCTCTAAAGCTTAGAGAACAGCTTTCAAAAGTTCTTACATACTTATAGTCCTATAAGGAACTAACTTGTGTGTTGTCTATCAATCAATTAATGTTAATATTTTATTAACTTGACGATAATTATATTTAGATACTTTTTTCTACACGAACGTGTAATACGAATGAGTAGGTAGGTATATTGAGTTTTTTATGAAATAGAAGCGGGAGGTAGGCACTGATATTAAACAGTCACTATTTAGTATGAGTATTATATTAGTAAATTTGTTTCATCTATATAAATACTTTAAAGAGTTTAATTGGTAATGTAAATTAATAGGTACGAGTATTTTTATCTTAAATTTTTAATCTTATTACATCTATCCAAACATAAAGTACCTTCGCCTTAAGTTCCTATATAACAAAAGTATTAACACATTTAACAATTAATCCCAGTTTTATGTAAATTTATCATGCCATAATTGAATGGTTAAACAACTTTGTTGTTGACCTTTGAAACTGTACGAATACTTTCATTAATACAATTTTGTTCTATAACGTATTTCCACGAGTGCAGTCTTAACATTTTTGTTTTACATCACAAAATGTAGCACAAATGAAATTTAATTATATATTTAATGTCTTCACTTAATATAGATCTACGGAGGCACTTAGAAATTGACAGTAACAATATTTTTTCTTACACTACCACCGGATCGGAACACGATTTCAAATGAGGCATCTGAAAATCAATCGAAAATCCGGCAAGAAACTCAGCGGGTTTGTCTTATTTCATTGTATTGTATAATTCTTTTTTTTTAACTAGCATGTTTTTAGTTTGACAATTAAAACTAGTTTGAGTATCATGCTTTACATTTGACTAAACAAGAGGCTTGAATGCCAAATGTAACAACTGCGCTAGATTAAATATAGGTCCAACAAACCAAATGCACATACTCCCTAAAATCACGACGTACCAATAAACTATTCCGGATAACAATTACTTTTGAAATCTATTCGTGGTAGATTAATTCTAAATTACGACCTTTCATTTTCAAGCCGAGAGCACTAGGTAGTCAAGTAGAGCGGCTCTACTATGGTGTTAAATTGTAGATACTGATTTCCCATTCGCTACGGCAATGCAAAACAATGTGAGGAAATAAATCGTTCTAATATTGCTCTTACAGCTTATTTCATTTATTGTAAACTATGACATGAAATTCTAAATTATTATGCGCTCACACGAAATAAACAGTCAGGTGGATACCCGAATAATGTCTTTTTTCTGGATCGGGATGTTTATGTGTGACCATGGTACCTACAAATGAAAAATCCTTGTGAAGGCTAGAAGTGTAGAAAGTATTATTTACAGTAAAACACTATAGTAGTATCAAAATTACTATTTCATTATGGTAATACATTCTCTTTCTGTATTATTTTGAAGGTTCCATGGCTAACTCTATTAATTCCATGGCTTACTCCATCCATCTATTTATACTATCTTTTTAAACATATTTTTTCCCCTTTTAAATATTTATCACAATAAGATGGAATAGTAATCTTTTACTATTATAGACGTTATTAAGGCAAATAATAAATGATCATCTTTTATAAAATGTATCTAATGATATCAAAAATCAGCGCGCATGTCCGATACAAAGTTGACTGGTTTTTGGAATAATAGCAGATAAGTAGATACGTCTTTTTTAATGCAAAATATTCTTACCCAAGACGTGGTAAAAAATATTAAAATTTTAGGTATCTGAGGTCCCCGGCATTTCTACGAAATATTTTTGCTTATAAGTTCTGGAATTTATATTTGATTTGCTGATAGCAAATTTTTGGAACTTTTGAATATGAATGACAAACCTTATTTCCAACAATGCTTCATTTGTATTTTAGTCACAAAAATTGAAGTGTAAATTGGTGTGTTTTAAAATCATTACTCCGTCTGAGTAGAATTAAAAGTGCGAATAAGTGTGCATAGAACGATGTACGAACAACATCTAATGTGGATTTTAATTGTGTTTGTCTATATTATTAGAATACATGGACACACAAACAACCTAGCTTGGAGTGGCGGTCCTCTCCACATTGAATGTGAACATAGCGCTGAGCTGTGGACGAAAACTGGCCAATATATACGAGAAAACGTAATAGCCACTAAAGCCTGTAGTTTTAAGGACGACATCTACGTTATAACGCCAAGGTAATATTAAATTTAATAAGTAAATGTATTTGATTTTTTATTTTAGCATGTATAATATGAACACTTTTTTAGGGTTCCGTATCCAACGGGTAAAAACTATTACCTATTACTAAGCCTCCGCTTTCCATCTGTCCGTCTGTCTGTCACCAGGCTGTATCTCATGAACCTTGGTAGCTAAACAGTTGAAAACAAATACTAGAAACAGAAAAAAATAAATATATTTTTAAAGGAGCTCGCATATAACAAACATGATTATTTGCCTTTCTTATTGATAATAGTATGGAAGCCGTCGCGGGTGCGTGCGTGCGGCTCGCACTTGGCCAATTTTATCTTTAAAAAACGAAATAGAAATTTGTTGGTAATCATCCAAATTTGAGCGAATTCTCAAAAAGGTAGCGACATGTAATAGTTTAGCTACTTCTCTGATTTATCTGGATCTGATTATCTGACTTCTCAACTTTTAAAACCCCACGAACAAGAACATGAAGTGCAGAACCTGTATACTTTTTGCCATGGGATAGGAGTAAAAAACACTGTTTTAAACTTCGATCACTTCGTCAACTTATGGAAGCCAACAGACAGTTCTGTTACCATTATTTTTACCGCAGGTAAATCCATGTTTTCAATAGGTCAATTTAATGGGAAATCCACTCAAAGAAAACATGGTATTTTTGTAATAACAATAACGCGAAATATTTTCTTGTAGTAAGCGAGTATGTAAAATGGAAATTAAATGTCCCGTGCGGAACAGGATCGGCCATGCTAATTTAAAAAAATTGATTAAAACTGATTTAAAATCTGATTATGCTTATTAAAATACCTTTTTTATGGCTATGTATTTTCAAATAAAAAAATAAATATTTATATAGGTATACATTTTTTTACTATGTCCCGCTTTCAGTAAATAATTCCTTTTTTTCATTCAGACGTTACAAAATCCCGACTTGTTATAAAGAGAATCTAGCAACGCTGGAATACATCCCATCTGGTACTAAGTGTAAACAGTAACATAGTGCATTATGCAAAGTGCAGTAAGTTGTTTATAAAAAAATATTAAAGTCTTAAGTTTACAAAACTTGGACCTTAATATTGACAATATATTTTAAACTGTTGTTGTCCATTGGATCTGAACTTAATGTAACTATGTAAACAGATCGAAAAATTACAGGTTAAAATACCTGACCTTGTCGCTTACCGATTTAGTAACCATAATAGCTAATGGAGCCTCTCTATAGAATAAGCTCTGAAAGTGTCTTTATTGAGATTGTGTCACTTGGTGTGAACAGTTTATTTAACTATATGTAAGCGAATTACGAAATTTATTACTTAGGGTAATAAATTTTATAAATGGTAAGTATGGCCAAGGGGTCTCAATATACGTTACGTACTCATAACTCTATTGTCAATTATGGCATTATTATATACTACACTACACTTGCAATACCTATGTAATTAATAGCGATGTTGTCCTTGTTGAGTATTTAGTCTTTACGATTAACTAAATATCTCAATAAATATTCTAACTAATATTTCGACCGATCTACATAGTCTGGGATCGGTCGTCCATTTTTAATACTTATTACTATCAAGCTAATGTTTCGAGTGTAGCATCGTTGAGACGCCCAATTTTTTTCCTGACAACGATTCTCGATTGTGGTATCTAAAGAAGGTAGCAGGGACTAAGTATGTTAATTTAACGAAACTCAAAAATTTATTCAAATCGGTTGTTATTTTGTAAATATTAAGATATTTATCTAAGTTTTCGAAAACATATTTGTCCTACAAGATGTATGGTTTTATCAAACAGTCTCCTTTTTGCAACATGTATCAATAAAGAGGTCATGAAAAATGATTACTAACTAGCTGTTTTTTTTCTGTTGCTTACATAATCTTTTTAAAATTTAACAGCCTCATTGTCCTACAAATCACGTGGTACGTTGACCTAGTCCTACGACCAAAAGTTTTACTACAAATATCTGATGTAAAAATAATTACTATCAAGCTGAATCTTCGCGAATAGCTTCGTTTCCATGAGACGCCCGATAATTTTCTGTATGAAAATTCTCGGTTGCGGTAGCTAAAGATTCTCAAAAATATTTTCCTAACCGGTTCTTTTTTGGTTAATATTAAGAGATTTATAAATTTTTTTCGAAAAAAATATTTGTCCTACAAAATGTATGATTTTATCAAACACCCTTTCCCACATGTATGGATAATCAGGTTATGAAAAATAATTACTAACAAGCTAATTTCTTTAATAAGTATTAAAAATGTACGGGGGATACCGGACTAACAGTCCCTACCGTGAAATTATTATTTTCCTATAAAATTAAACTTAACCTGTTCGACTTAATCATATTGAATATTTCGTTAAAATTGTGAAAAATTTACATAAAGTACATTACATTCATGTTCTGAATATTCAAAACATATTAAAATATATTTACCGCTTTTGTAAAGCAAGTTTTGTAAATACCTAAGTAAATATAGACACACTTTACACATTACTCACATTCTCAAAATACTCACACAAATGCAGAGACGTGCAATCAAATTAGCATCTTGTTCATTAACACAATTAGTTTATTACTAAATTGTGTAACACTGAAACTAAATCACGGCTATTGCTCTCATAAATCGATTTCATTGCCTATCTAATTTCAGAAGATATAAAATACTGTTATCGTGTATTAGTTATCACTGTCAATTACGAAAGCAACAAGACGTATAAAAATATTTGCTACTCGAACACAAGGTTTATGGCACAAGTGATCTAATTTTAAATTAACACTTTCACACAACAACACTTTCTGATAGAGTCTCATCACAAGAGTACACTCGACGTAAAACGACGATTACCTCGTTGTTTATTTTTGTTGCATTAATTGCTGCAATATACGTTTATAAAAAAAGTGTTAGAAAGAGACTATTGTGTCTTTTTTTAGACTTTTTTGTTATAAACATACAGCTTTCATAGCGGCAGTGATAATTTGACCGTGAATCCTTTAAAAGAGAAGCTTGGTGTCCTCAAGTAATGGAAGATAAACCCATAAGAGTAAGGCGTAAAAGATTTTGCAGTAGGCATTTATTTCCGTCCCTATTCTAGGGGTTGGGGTCATATAAGACTACATATTTCTGTTACTAACAAAAATATTTTATTCATAATCACATAACGTGTGTTAAGTCATAACTATGACTTAAACTTAATTAAGAAGACCATTGTGAGAAATTCTACCTAAATGTCTGGGAGTCTCTATAATGTTTTATTCTTGAAGAATTAGGTTTAGTGAAATCCATGTGACCAAAGACTCAAAAGGCATTTGTAAGTAAACTTAATTAGGTATAAGTAGTAACTGCGAATTAAATTGAATGTGGTATTAAAATGCGACAATAACCAATACTGGTCATGCTTTTTATGCAAGCTTTTTACCTTTGTTCTATACGGGTGATAGTTATATTATTAAGCTTTCGTAAAGCTTTTAATAAAGACCTTGTATCACATATTAAACGTAATTTCAAAGTTGACTGAAGTTGAACTGAAGACTTAAAAATTGTTTATTTAAACTTAAAATTCTCGCATATAATATTATGACTACTAAATTAAGGTTAGCTTTTCATAAAACTGGTCATAAATATATGTTTTCAACCATAAACATTTCATGAACTTTTTAGCATATAAAACTATGTGTGGCTGAAAAATCCAGCTGACCTGAAATGTATATTTTTATATACGTAATCACGTTTTCTTTATTTTAACACGTAGGTGACACCAACGAATAATAATATTAAAATTGCTTCTATTTAGGTATATACAGGTGCCTCGTAATTAATAGATAATCCTGGTGTACAGCTATCGGGCGTTCAAAAAAAATACCAAAAAAGAAAGAATACTTTAAAAAACACGCTTTTGAAACAAGCTGAACTAAAAAATCGAAAATAATTTTATATAAGTTAAAAAATAGAGCGATAACAAAAATAACTTTTTATCGTAAAAATGCTTGAGGTGTTAGAAGATTAAAATTCTTATATTAACACCCCACGTGTTTTTAGTATTGTCATATTCCTCCCAGATATTCCTAATTGAAATGCAGTCAATTGTATGTGAACCTATTATTATTTTACTTTTTTGGAAAAACATACAAAGTTCAAATTTTAACATGAAATTGTTGAAATGATAAAAACATAACTTAGACAATGTTTGAGGGTCTTTGGTGAATGTATGAAAACGTATGAAGTGGGCTACTCAGTTGCCAACGAAATAAATAATAGTTTAAAAAACTAAACTCGCTTTTGTAACCAGCTGAACTAAGAAATCGAAAATAATTTTCTATAAATAATAAAAAAATAGAGCGATAGGAAAAAAAGACTTCTTATTGTAAAAATGCGTAGGGTGTTAGAAGGTCATTATTGTCATTATAATATATCTTAAAAACACCCCACGCTTTTTACGTTGAAATACCCTTATAGGAGTGCAATATATAAAGAGATATATATAGAATATTGTATTGTCATCAGTCCTTGATAAGCGTGCAAAGTTTCAACTCAATCCGAGGTTTCAAAGTGGGTAAAAATCGCGTTCAAAGATTCCGTTACAAACATCCATGGATACATAGATACGATCGAAGCTAATAAAAGCGTGTTAAAATGTGTGCAGTTAATACAATTTTCAAAATGGTGCTATAATACATAATTTTACTAACTGTAACTAGTTCAAATTTTCTGCCACCAACCACCAACTCTGATACAAGCTCTACATCTTGTAATGAAAGCTCTTGTAAGATGTAAGGTAATATCGCTGAATGTACCTAGGTACAGATATATGTAGCTTCAGCGATTTTACTTCACCTTTTAGTTACGTCTTATTTTTATCGACCCATTCATCCTTTCATCCATCATGATATTAATTTCATACAAGATAACTTTCTTATACGATGTACCTACTTACCTACATTTTATAAAATGTCTTCTTTTGCAGACAGCCAGCGAACATTCTTATTTTCAATGTTAATTTATTCGCTATGCCTGAATAAATAGGTACATACTAATTGCTACTCATGTAATTATACTATTAACCAACATGATCATAACGTATTTTCTTTGGTAGATTAAAATGCGGAGTATTAGCTACAGTATGGCTGGTAGTTCGTGGCCGGCGAGGAGTAGAACTCCAACCATTCCCAAACATCGCCACGCACACCCTCGCAGACTGCGCCGCGTTGCAAAATGCCGTGGACTTCCAACTCGACCACTTGGTGAGTGGTGACCTTCGTACGTGTCTGGTATAGACAATCACGTTTGTAACCTTCCGGTTGGCTGTACAGCTCCAGTTGTTCCGAGCTTCTAAAGAAGTAGGTATAACATTTTAGGAGTTTCAATTAAATTTTCCGTTATTGAAAAAGTGATACTACTTTTTGTAACGTTATTTTCACATAATTACCTAATTAGAAAAAAAAGCATTAAAAAAATAGAAACCGACTTCTATGTCACAAAAAAGTGGAAAATAATATAAGTACATGTTGGATTAGTACATACACAGTATATAGAACATAGTCCCGAAATCAGCGCTCATCATATTTTGCTAAATCACGACGACGAATCTTATGTCCCACGAGTAAATGAGCGCCGACTTCAGTGACTTCAATGATCCCTGCCCGCTTAATTTTAGGTTTTCTTGAATGTTCCAACCCAACCTAATCCATCCTATATAAAACGCTACAGCTCAACCTAGTTCTAAGCCATAGACAGGTACTGTGAC
>MOOZ01001012.1:773053-791491 GCA_002930495.1 Cecropterus lyciades
GGGGATCTGCTAGTGTTATAATACGCGACATTCGCGTCATCAACATGAAAATTTTTACTTACATACTATACTGTATAGTCTATACACATAGCTATGGACGGAAGATTCGTGGGGATGGATGCATGGATTTAGATATTTTCGCAACTCAATACTTATTATACATAATATATATTAATAATAATATAAATGATTTTGTAGTAGAAGTAGCTTACTGATGTTGATAAGTAGATAATTTTGAAATGAATTACAATAATTCTAAAGGTCTAATAATTATGTAGGTAGGTTACTTGCTAAATTTACTAAAAAATAAAATATAATTATAGTATTATCATTTTAAAGTACACGCATTACAAATTTCTTACAAAATTAAATAAAGTTGTACAATGTTTAGATCGGTAACTCAGACAGGCCAGCATTAAACTATCATTCAAACGGCTACAGGCGATTTATCAAGTCTAATCAAAGTAGGTAGGTAACAATAACAATTGTCTCCCGTGTCAGATCGAATTCTTGTTAGGCAATATGCAACAACGTTCCTACTTAAAGCAAACTATCAAATTAGGCATGCGTTCCAATATAAGCGAAGAGTACTCAAACTCTACTTTATTTTGTCGTTGGTTGTCCCAAGGTTGTTGTTTAAAAATAAAATAGTCGCAAAGTATAATATAATGATATTGCAATGGCATCATCATCAATCATCAAACTCAATAGCAAATATATGGAAAATAGCACATCTATAATAGTTCAGCAATGACTCTTTGGAAAGCTTCTGTAGTTAGTAGGCGATTAGTCTATTTTGTGTTCACGTTTTGATCGTACAAACAAGCGTTGGCAATATGATCTACGAAAAAGATACGTAGGTATTTTGAAGTTATCACAGTATTTTTTAACCGCCACAACAAAAAGGGGTGTTATACGTTTAACAATAGTAAATTTATTTTGGATCTTAAATTGATGAACCGATAAAAAAAGGATTTTTCTTCTTGTGAAATCAGATTTGATCAAAACCAATTTGGCTATGATTACAGTAAATTCATATGTTCAGATTTCGAAGATCTTTTTATAGATTATAGAATTTTTTATTACAGGGTAACCTTTGGGTGTTAGATATTGGCATTATTGAAACGGTTCAATCACCGAGATGTACGTGTCCTCCGAAAATTGTAGTAATCAGCTCGACATCAGGAAAAGTGACGAAGCATATAGAACTCTCTTCGCTCACCGAACCGACTTCTCAACTACAGAACTTGGTGATTGAATCCGGATTGGGAAGAAAAACTTACGTGTAAGTTTTTACTATTCCTTGATTAATTCATAAAGTCAAATTAACATTTAAGTAAATCCTTTCATATCCTTTTTGGTTATGTCTCGATGATTTGCAATCAATCTAAAAGGACAAAAAAAAATTTATGATGAGAATGTATCATAAGTGATAAATTGTCTTAAAGATTTAGGCCTTTCAAACCCAACGTTAACGAACCAAAAACAAATATATATAAATCAAAAATCTCAAACCAAAGCGAACGGTACGCAGTTTTCTACTTCTCCAATTTTATTCACACTTAAACAACAATCCACCAGCATGCTATGTGTCGCAATTGTTAGCAAATTTCACGTTTACCCTGTCTCACACAACGGTCGACCATACTACGTTTGGTATGAACCCAGCCTTGTACTTTTCAGATACGTATCGGACGCTTCCCGAGGTGCCATACTCGTCCATGATGTATCCACTACCACAGGGTGGCTAGTGCTAGCCTGTGCTCCGTCAGTAGGCATACAAATAGCCCTAGTGAAACCATTTATCACTCACCCTGTTTTAATAATCACAAGACTGTATCATCAAGGTGTTTTCGAACTGGACACTGCTGTGTTAAAAAGGAGGAATTCTGTTGCTACTCTTAGAGGTGGGTCATGAAATTATTTCCAAAATACGATAAGAGTATTAGCTCTTAGATATAATTCAATATATAGACACCGGAGGCACAACCGCCACAACTGTTATACGCCTGCTTATAAAAACAGGTAATGTGCTACTGTTTGAAGAGTAGGTAGAAGAAAGATACTTAAATATAAGTTGTTCCGACATACTCCTTTGGCTGACTCCAAGTAGAGGTCTACTTACTGTGCCGAATTGGGACTAACGCATAGACTGTAATCAATCCCTATTTCTGGGATAGATTCAACAATTCAACAATATCTACGAGTAGCAGTTGCCACTAAGGTACCATCTGTACTGCGTGGAATCCAGAGACTAGCCTACTACGCCCACTTTGAGAATAGAAAGGGTGCAAATACAAATTACAATACAAAGAGTGTACAAAACAAACTATTCGTTTTTCCAGAAGCATTAAAATCGCAAAGCTCAACAAAATTGTAACTAGTTTAACGGCATTAATTCTATTTCTTGGAAATAGAAGTTTAATCGTAGAATTCCAATGGTTTTTGTACTATTTATTTCAAATTGAATTTCTCTCATACCAGCTCCGGTTTATGCCAGGTATAAAAATTCCTGAATACCCTACCTGTTAGGTCTACTGTGCATTACATAAGCAGTTAAACAAACGTTACTATCACATATTATTGAGTTTTTATTTATTGTTATTTCCGTTTCAAATCTATATTGTCATAAATATAGTAATAAACCAAGTTTCATACTGAGTTTGTTTTAATTTTTGTGGCTAAAACTGTATTGTAGATACAAGTGGGACCTCGTGACAAAATACAAAACTTGTAAGTCCACATGTCCGCCGGCGGCTGTAAGAGATTGGAAATCCCTGGATTGAAAGGCTTAAGTGTTACGGAATTCTGGTTTGAAGAGTTTTGTAAGAGAGACTTAATCGAGGCGTTCCGTTTTAGTCATCAGTGACCGGCGTCAATTAAGTCTATATAATATTATCTAGGGTCGAGTACAGATATCCATGGCTAGCAGTACGCGATTGGCATCGAGTGGACAGCACGCTAGTTGGTTCTAATCAATGTTTCCTTGCTACAGCCCCATACCTATATGTTTCCATTCAAACCCATATATCTATATTTACTCTAAGCATTAAAGTTCCTGTAAAAGGTATTTTTTATTATCTTATTACCAGAGACAGATTTTAATGTCAAA
The DNA here is from genome assembly GCA_002930495.1 of Cecropterus lyciades. NCBI lineage: Eukaryota > Metazoa > Arthropoda > Insecta > Lepidoptera > Hesperiidae > Cecropterus > Cecropterus lyciades. Next base: position 776,166 of record MOOZ01001012.1, read on the forward strand.
ACGTCCTTACGTTTGCAGTATTTGGTGAAAACACAAAGCCAGTTCTGCTCCTCGGCTCAGACACTCACCACGTGTACTTCCGCCACGTAGAATGCTCAGACGTGCTCTCGTGGGACACTCGTCAGCCCTACAACGCTTCCACCCTCATCAACATGCACTCCGCTGGACCAAGGCTCACCCCTACATCCGTCACAGCAGACCCTAAGAAACATGTTCTGCTCATACTCGATTCTAACTACGGTGATACTGTATACAATACTCTTGCAACATATCAAAGAATCACGTTTATAGGTCAGCTGTAAGTTTTAATACTTGATTTGTTTAAGTATAACCTCAATTTAGCTGTCACTTGAATAAATTGTATTATTAAGATTGAATGAATTATATTTTAACGAATATTGCCGACTGGGTACCTTATTTATTACCACAACCACAGCCTGTCGACTGAGCTAGGTTTCGTTACAATGTAATTAAATGTTAGAATAATTTTCAATGCCAGTCGAAATAATAATTGCAATAAATCATTGTTTAAGGTCGCTTTTAATTGGTTTATTTAGGTAAAACAGTTCACATGTATTATCAAATACTACATTTCAACGGATAAGTACAAAAAATGACGATTACACATTCTTACAGTTTTATTAAATGATCAGTCGAGTTAATAACGTTACAATTTTATGGATATTAAGATGTTATTCAACGTAGGATATGTAAGCAAAATAATTGTTATATTTTTAGCGTCCAATAGCCGGAAAAATAGTACTTTATACTTATTATTCTTATCAAAATTTTGGTATAGTAAAATAATGTAAATAAATTAAGTAGGATTGTGCACGGAACAATATTTCAATCAAAACTTAAATTGGAGTCGGGTTTTAAAAATCTATGAAAGTAATAGAAAAAAAACAAGATCAAGGTGCACATAACACTTATATTTTAACATAACGTGATCAATTAAAAATAAACATTTAAATTAAAACAACGAACGAAATCAAATATAATCGGAGGTACAGTGGTTACATGGTTACCCAATAAAAATAAATATGAAACACGGGTAATTTACGCTGTATAAATTCTCCATAAACATTTTCGGGAAAATGAAATAACAAGATCAATAGGGATTACCAACAGTACCTCCGACACCTTATAAAAGGAGTGCCAGTGTTAAACGCTAAATACAAATTAATTACATTTCTCAAAATATAATAAATTTACGCTTTGTTACATTATCGGGACCTCTCTTTAGAAGTCCACTCTTCAACAGTTCTATACTCCATAATATAAACATTATGTTACACAAAACAGTTGAGTGTAAATATGTTTTCTAAAACAATTCTGCATCCGTATTGTCGAGCTAAGTTTAATAGATTTAGATATATGGCCGACGTTGTTTAAATAATTTAATAAATCTCACCTGTTAATCTACATAACATAGAAAAATCTTTTAATTAAGGACATAATATCATTACTAAAACTGTAATGCTTACATACAATCATGCTCGTATATATTTTTATAAATTTCAATACATAATTCCATGTATGTCGTTTAGAAACATTTAAAATCCGAGACTCGGGTGAAGATAGTGAAACTCCTTTCACCTAAAATTAATTCACAGTCGGCCTTAATAAAATCCATGGTTAGGTACATATTTTACAGGTCACAAGTAACGTCGGACAGCTGCCAACGTAATGTTGCGCTTATAATAAGTGTCTTTTATAAAAATCAATATAAATAAAATTTAATGAAATCACATTGAGGTGTGTTTATACACTAAACAGAACTCAAATAAGGAGGACTCTCGTTATTTACAAAACTTTGCATCATCCAAATCTGAATATCATTTGGTACAAATCAATAAATAAATGTAAAAAATAAAAATACTATATAAAAGCTACATATATACATTATTTAACAGATTATCGCAAAACAAATTATACATGACCTCGGAAAATATATACATTATTGACGAAATCATATCACTAATGCGATCGAGAACAAAATCCGCCAATCTCTATATGACATTATCACATGGGTATCAAAATTGGTGACTACATTGTATCGTTCAGGCATAATACATACACCTCATTACAATTACAATATACATATAACTATGATTGTATTTCATACAAATATTTATAATTTTTAACCGTTGTGCACGTCGCAACATGTATTTATTATATTATGTTATTTTTTTAATCACAACTTCCCTAGAGCCAAGGCACAAGTGTGGATTTATACGAATAATTTCCTCATGCTGCCTATGTACAGTCAATCTACAAATTGATTTTACAATATTATATACCACAACAATGTACTCGAAATTCGATACCTATCTATTTCACTACAATAGTATGAGAGCCTAGTTATAGACGTTCTAGCGAAACTCAAGTTGCTTGAGTCACAATGGCAGATTTTCCTGCTGCGAAGGCTGGAGTCTATACTTGATATATTTTAAGGGCGTTGAAATCAATATAACGGGCGGCATCGGCAATCTTCTCGACTATTTTTTTCGCCGACAAATTTCAGATACTTGAAAAGCCGATGTTATTTTTTACCAACAAACAAAAACTATTCTGATATTTACTTTTAAATGCGCAGCAAAAATAAATGCCTTCTGGCGGCGAATCCAGCGCTGTTGAGTCATGGCAGTATTCATTCAATTTTGTTTCTCTACCTACTATTTACGATTTATGATAACGGATATAATTTTGAAAATATTCCTTACACATTGGGCATCTGACACCGTGAGTGCAAACACAATTGACACTTAAATGAATATTAATTGTTTATCTTAATACATTACATTTAAACTTAGGCCAAGTTTCAGTGATAGTAAAACCTGTTAAATGTAAACCTTACAAATTGTAAAAAAAAAAGCTTACTAGCATATCGTAGTTTAAGTTTTATCACCGCGTAAGTCATTTTTAGGATTTTTTTTGAAGAGACAAAAACCGATTATATTTACATAGACACAGCTAAAGTTCCATTTTGTACTTTTAATTTTCCATAATTTAAAGGTATTTTTGTGTCGTACCTGATTCTGTTTGGACAAAACGACGCTTATTTCGATTTCAATGACGATGATTTTCAAAATGTCATTACCGCCAAAAAATGACTTACGCGGTGCTAGAACTTAAACGACGATATGTAGTAAGAAAGTTTCTGGGCTAAAACAAGATACGTGATACACTATTATGGTGTATTAGATGAATAGTATTTGTTGCAACCCGAATTTGAAATAACTCATTCCAGTAATTGATCTGCAATCTATATAAGTCTCTATAAGATGATATAGAAAATAATTTTCTTCAAAGCACTGATGAATTCTTTTTCATATATAAATGACTTACGTGATTTTTTGATTTATTACGACAAATCGAATACATATTTTGGTACTGACTGATATCACTCTTACACAGAATACTCTAACTATACTCGTACATTCATTTTCATATAAAATAACCTGTCGTTTAAAAACTGCATATATTTCCTTCATATCTACCACAACATATATTACGTTTAAGTATATTATTACCATAACATAACTGTCAACTACATGCAAGCCTCAGATCTAAGGTAAGCTGTAAAATAAATAAAGCATAACACTTAATGTGGTACCCTGATGGTATCACTAGCTGCTCTCATGTGGATATTCGAGTTTTCCAAACTGACGACTTTTCACCTGAAAAAGAAACGCACAATCGTATTTAATCAATTCGTAATCAAAAATATATTCTCAAATTTGTTTGTGTTGTTGGTATTTGTCTCGTCTCGTATTTTTCAATCTTAATATCAATTACAACATGGTAAGATCGAAATATTAGTTGACGTTTCATTATGTAATTATCAATCGTACCAGTTTCATGCTGTCTTCACAGTAACAATAAAATAACATCTAAAATATATATCATGTACTTTCTAATCCGCAGTGTTGAAAAAATAAACAAAAATCAGTAAAGTTATACATCGGCATAAATAGTGAAAAAAATATACATAATAATTTGAACATACCTGCCCTGTGAGATTCTGTAGTGATGTGATTGCTGTGTCTTGGGACAATAAACTTAGATTCTTGGAACATTGACAACATCAAATCTTCCGTGGTGGGGTGGTATTCTACGCCGTTGATGCTAGCGACCAGCGGCGAACTCTCGTAATTCCTATTGGAGTCTCTGGAAGACGGTGAGGCGTTCGATCTGGTAGGATAGTCCACGGACCGAGGTCGCCTGCTGTCAACTGGCGTCATTTTTGGGTTAACATGAACGTCCTTGTGAATATAAGGTTCTATTGCTACACTAGATTCGTTTTCGTAATCACTTAAATCGTCGTTAACTATGTTACCATTCACTTCGACTATCAATGGCCGCTGAAGAGTTGGCGACTGAACCATCGACGTATTGTGTATGATGCTCACGATTTGCCGCGTTGGGCTCGTCATTTCAGCCACACTATCGTCCGGTAAGCTTGGAACACTCCGCGATAATGTTGGACTTAACTTAGGCGCTGTAATATCTGACTCGGTATCTACTTCCTTATGGGGAGTTTCAACCTTCGACTCTTCATTATTTTCCTCCTTTACTTCCGTCAGTTCGTTCAGCGCTTCCCCAGGTGGCTTTACATATTTCGGCATTCGCAACGCCCAGTGTCCGTGGTCGTCGGTGGAACAAGAGTGCACAACGTTGGGTTTTTTGCGCTTATAAAAGAGCATGTACGCTGTATTGTTCACGAGTTCACTGTATGCGTTTTCGTTGTCTACTGACGACACCCTCGAGTCATCAAATTTATACCAATGTCCATCGTACGGATTCTTACAGGCTGCTGTATAATGGCCAGTCTCTAAGTCGTCTCCATGGTGATAGCATATGGCATACAAATCGTACATATTCTCATGTGGATTTGTAACTGCAGCCTTCGAATGCCTTCGTCGCGGGGAACGCGAATGACCCGGTGACTCTACCGCGGATGAGTTCCTTCGAACAAGATGGGGCGTCATGTCGAAGTCGTTTAATGGAAACTCCACCATAGTTGTTAGTTTAGTACTCGTTCGCCCTTTCGCTTGCCTACAAAAAATATATAATATTAAGTTTCATAAAATTTTTACCAAGTTAATATATAATAACTAGTATCAAATAATATATGCATATTCAATACTTACTGACGAAACCTCTTCAAGTGTATTACTAAAATATCTGGAAGAGACCAGAGACCCAGAGTTTTCACAACTGGCATATACCTCTGGCATTGAGGACATCTGAAAACAAAGTTTTCCTTATTTATCTATCAAGGTGTATCGTGTTACCTTCGTTGACGAATCTATAGAATAAAGCTCAGATTCGACAATGTATTGCGTGACCTACGTTAATAGTTGGAATGGCTCGAATATGTGCGACTTCCTTACACCATACTTGAAACGAGAACACTTAACACTGCCGTTACTAAACAAAAACTGGCGTTCAAAACGAATCATCAGTAGCAACTCACTTGTGGTCAACCTCACGCATAAGAATAATTTTATCTGGGGTTCATTACAGTTGTCCATTCGGGGTGACCTATCATAAGATTAACTGCTTGCCCGTTTGCTACTTATACAGTTTCAGTTAGAAAATCTTAAAATAATGCCAACATGCCACATGCATGTTGGCATTATTTTAAGATTTTCTAACTATCTATAAACGTACATACACAATATATGTACATACTTATGTACAGAGGTATCGATTACGGTAACTGTGTTGCGAGTTCAATAGTATTTTCCTATATCAAAAATGCCCTATGCGCCTAAAAAAGACTGTTGAAGAACAGAACATTTAAAAAGCCAGCATAGAACATATGGAGTACACGTCCCACGCGTCAACCCCCTCTTTGGCCTACACCCGCCTACGCCTCGCCTACCCCTCAACGGACGATCATTAGATGCCAATCACTGTACGTACGCCGTAGCGCTAGAGATACACATTCAGTAGTAGGGGTGTGCGGATAATTCGAATTTACGAATTATTCGAAAAACTTCGGATTCGAAAGATTTTGAATTCGAAAAATTTCAAATAATATAATTTCGAATAGATTTTTTTTAGAATTAGTTGTAAATTATTTATTTTATTACTCGCAAATTTTCGAATATTTTCTCTTTTAAAATGAATCAATAGAATTTCACTGATTCAACGAGTGAATTCCACTGCTTGGCCAGTGAAATTTAATTTGAAAACAAAAGAAAATCCAGTGATACTTTAATAATTCGCGAATTGTTCGAATTATTTGTAATTTTTTTAATTATTCTAATTTTTTCGAAATTCGAATCGAATTATTCGATTCGAATCAAATATTAATATTCGACCGGGCATTGACAGAGCACTAGTTGCTTGTAAAAATCAAATAAAAACATGGTAAAACGCAATGCAAAGAAGTACAATAGGAGCTAAAAGAAAATATCAAATAAAATAGAAAGGCAGAAATTAAAACAAATTTTAAGAAATGAAAGGAAGGGGAAATGGACAAGAATAATAACAAAATGGTACCTACGAGATAGCAAAAGAAACAGAGAACAAGAGACGGGAGGATGACATTATGAAAATAGCCGGTCCAAAATGGACTAGTATATCAAAAGAATAACGTGGAAATCTTTAGAGGAGGTATTTATTGGAAGACAAGCTACAATTAACGTCCGTTTGCCGATATTAATTTATATTTTTACCAAAATTCTTTAAATGAGGTATAGTCGCACAGCAAATTCATGTATACCATTAATTAGCAATAAAGGCTTTTTATTATTAATATTCGATTCGATTCGAACGATATTCGCACACCCGTATTCAGTAATTTAATTTGTTGACCTGCAACACCAGCTAAAGCAAATGCATCCAGGTCGAGGTTACCTCCACGCGTCCTCCTGCGCGAGGTGCTCGGCGCGCGTGTAGTGCGCGAGGCACGCGTGCAGCGTCAGCGGCGCCGCGCCCGCCGCGCCCGCGCCCGCCGCCGACACGTGCACCTCGCACGCCTCGCCCGCCGAACGGATTATGCTGGGAATCAATCGAAATATAACACTATACGTCACATTCGATCTCAAATAAATGAAGTACAAACAATGTAGGGTTATAAGCGACTTACGCGAATTTGTACACAAATAAGGCATTTGTATTTTGTATTATTTGTATATTCAAATAAAGTGTGCTTTGAATTTTCGCGAAATAATTTAATTAAAGTGTTGATTATAAGGACCAACTTCAAGATAATATAGTAAAACCGGTCAAACAAAAATTAGCCTCCTCTACACTGCTAGCAGAGTAGAATACTACTTCGGCTTACCTTGTCAAACCTTACCTCGCCTCGGGCGACTTCCATTTGTTGTCGGTTTATGCGCCAGAGTTAAAGGACCGAATGAGTTTATCGCGAAGTTAAATGAGTGTGTAGTGTCGCACTTCGGACTTTAGTCAAAGTTTCTAGAGTACTTCACCGAGGAACTTCGCGAGCAGTGTAGAGGAGGCATATCTAGTACATGAGCGACAGTTCATACCAGCTAACAACGCCGGCTTTCGCTGTTATCAACAGCAGGTGATGTAATCGTATCTATGCGAGTACATAACTAAAATAGGGAGTATTAAAAATGTTAAATTATATTTGTGATTTTCATCAATTTCACTTTGTCATCAACCAATTTTTTATTGTCTCACTGCTGGGCACTAGTATAGGGATGAGTTTTATAGGCCTTAATCTACCGTACTGGCCAAGTGCGAATTAATAGACTTCACACACCTTTTGAGATTTTTTAAAGTAATCTGCTATGTTTAGATTTCCTCGCGTTTTCCAACATCGTAAAGCAGTGATAATTAATTTGGTATACACACGGTTTTTTTTAAATCAGCGGTGCGTGCCAAGGATGCGAACCTCGTACTACTGATTGAAGGGCAAAGTTTCGACCATTAGGGTGTGAAATTTCCTGTTATATGTATAGCAGTAATAAGTATACCTGTCCCTATGCACAGGATCCCAGAGCAGCTCGAGGCGGAGGTGCGGATGCTTGTCGTGGGCACACAGCGCCTGCTCTACGTCTAGAGCAAACAGTGGATGCGGCAGCTGAGAACGTAATTTAATTATTATTATAACTAAATTTTTCAATACTACTCTTAGTATACTGTATAGCAATGAAAAGAACTGTTACATTAAAATAATTATTCACTATAAACCTGCCTTTTAAGGAAACTGTAATTCCTACACATGAGAAAAAAATATTAAATGTGAAAAACGTGTTAGTTTAATTTATTTTTGGATACTTTCTTATTATGTTACTGTTGTGTGATATTATAAATAATGTGTTCAGACCAGATTTTTAAGAAACAAAGCGCCCTATTTTCTCTATTTGATTGCAAGATGAAAATTTATCACACTGGCAGACAACTAGTACTTTAAAACAGAACAAGAAGACAGTACCCATACTGTAGCAGACATAATTGTGCTAAGACTTATGAGCATATGACAAAACTACGGTAGTGTGATTCAAAATAGATAGTGGCGCCATCTCTTAACAAGTTGCGGAAAGTTGCCACATTAATAGTAATTGTAACAATGTTTCTACCTCGGGTTGCAAGTAAGCGGGATCCCGCGGTCGATGCGCCTCGGCGATACGCGCGCGGAAGATATCCGCGGCCTGCGCGCTCTCCAGTACACGTTCCGCTATCACCTGACACATCTCCTTCAGCATCAGCTTCTGCAGGTCCTCGTACGATATCTCACGCGGCACTTGCATTGCATATGGGGAGCCTGATCACAAAAATCTTATTTAGATTACAAAAGTCTTAAAATTAATTAAAATATATACATAATATTTGTTTGTGTGTCACTTGGATATGTAATTATCTGTGTTTTGGTTATGGATTATTTTCTATTACATTATTATTACCCAGTTTTGATATTTCTACGTCTAGAAATTTTATGGCCTTAATGATTTAGCCTTATATCCATATTTAACCTTAGATCATACAAATGATTGCAAGGATTTAACAAAAGTATTTTATTGTTTTGTTTCATAATTTGTGACCGTGTGTTCACAGTCACCTTACAAACAATATAAGATAATGAAGTTTGAATGCAGCTAGTGATGATTCTTTTTCGATTTTCCTCAATAAAGTTTCTAATCTTATAGTTCTTATAAAGATTTTTTTTTATTAATATGTGAGACTTACCAAATCTTTCCCCTTCCAGCAAATTCACCCATAATATAAGTAAATAAGGTGTTGTTGGTGTCTGCAACAAAGGTGGAGCCTCCATACAATACAGGGCTCCATAGTCAATACCGGCAACTTCCCAGCCACTTCGAGCATTGCACCAACCTGAAACATACACAGTATGAGGCAATTAACTAACCGTAACATGAAGGAGATAGAAAGTAACTGTTGGATGTCATGTGCACTCCTACAATATATTACTATAATTTGAGTATATAACTGACATGAAATATTTGCCAATTTTGATAACAATAATCAGGTGAGTTTTCAGTGCTCTTTTTATTATCCTGTTGTATATTGTTTTAGTCAAAGTACTATGTATCATAGAAGGAAAATACAAAGTCTATCAATAAAATCAATGAATGATTCACCTGTTTCATTAATTTCAGCCAGTATTATATGATCTCGATCTATACCAGTGTCTGTATGTAATGTTGTTCTGAGGTCCTCCATTGTTGCATTTGGTTGGAGTTCCACACCAATACGCACTTGTCTAGGTTGCTGATTTACATACACAACCTGTGAATTAAATGAATTATCAGTACAAATAAGTTTCAAATACTTTTTTATGAGAAGTATTAAAGACTGTCTGATATATGTTTGGTCTACAGTGCAAATCATTCTTCTCTAATTTGACTAAAGTCAAATTGCAGGAGTTCAGATTTTAATTAAAATGAACAATATCAGTACTTATTATCAAGTAAAGTCAACACCAGTATTTGCCAAACTAGGGGTCACGATCTGGTACCAGGCCACGAAAATAATATACCGGGTTGTAGTATTGTTTAATAGTATACAGTTAACCACAGAAACATGTTTAAACAAAATTTGAGGGAAAGGTCTAACTTTTTTTTTCTGGTACTAATGAAATCGCTCGCATTGAAGTGCAACTCACACTTTGCTAGTTTTTTTACTTTAATACAGTTAAGTTTTGTGGGCATTGAAAACCCTCCTTAAATCTTGGTGGGTCACAAATGGTTAGACAAAATTATAACTGGGCCCACAGCATAAAAAAGTGAAGGAAAAACATTGGTCTACACTATTCTATTCTATTTGAAGGTGGTAGAACACTTTGTGGTTCGCCTCCGGAAGCACCACCGCCACACCTATTTCTGCCTAATAACANCGCTGTTGTGTTCTGGTCTGAAGGGTGTGGTAAGGGAGACATACTTTTCCGAGGCATTCCATCTTAGTCCTCAGAGGTAGCAACGCATCTGTGGCTAACCTTACATGACACTTTGATCTTACCTAGGGTTGATTACAAATGCCATGGGCGGCAGTAGCCACTTACTATCAGGTGGACTGCAGGCTCGTTTGCTACTTCCATAATACATTAAAAAAAAATTTAAAAAATCACAAACAGTATTCATACCACATCGCAAATTATGGGATTTTTTAATGATAAAGAATAAAAATATCATTACAAATTAGGCTATTAATCATAGTCAACCTTGCTATATTTGGAAATCATTGATAACATGTATGTATAAAATATTTGCTTACATTTACAGGGAGTGGCGAGGGTTGAGCTGTCGCTGGTCTCGTTGGCAACTGAACACTTACACAATGGAATGGATCAAATGTACATGATGTACGCTCACACTTGGCACATGTCAACGCAGACCTGGAAAATAATAAGGAATTAGTCATGAATTATACTTTAATTTAGGTCACCAAAGTATAGCATGTTGTTCCCTAAATGCATCAAATAATTATGCATCCATCCATCCATCAGCCTATCGAGATCCACTGCTGGGCATAGACCTCCACTAAATGGCATCACTTCAACCGGTCCTTTGTCTTCTGAATCGAATGATTTCCCTATTTAACTAATCACAGTAGGTGCATTAGTCAGCCCATATGTTATACTACTGACTTACTTGCATAATCAAACATATGTTAGCTTTAACCAGCATTTAAACAATAATCTAACAAATAAATTATTCAAAACAAGACTCAAACATTAGATAACTACATAGTATACTATATAACTATATAGTTGTTAGTTATTAGTGTCTATAAATAAGGTTTATCACTATGAGAAGCTGTTTCAATTCCATAATGCTCACTCATGAACACTTTCTACACTCATAGCCCCACACTAGGATTTTCTCCTCTGTCGTGAGTGCCATGGACACACAAAGAAAATTAAAGTCACTGTGGGAACATACCTAAATAACGTAATTACAAATTAAAAGGGCACATACACTCATCATTCAGATGTTTGTATGGTCAGGGATCGAACCCGAGACCTACTGCATGTCAGACTGATATGGTGACCGCTCCACCATGTGGGTAGTCAATCACTTATGCTTATTAACATCATTCCTACCTGTACTGGGCTTGGAAAACTGCTTGGACAAATGAGCTGTTCCTTCGGGCATGGTTGGCCAATGTTTCTGCAGCGACCACTTCATCTGATTTACCTACAGTATTCTGTAAAACATGTTCCAACATCAAAAAACCATAAATGTAATACACAAATAACATTACGAAAATGATAATAGATCATACTTTAATAGTCTTGTATTTTTTCTTAGTGGCCGTGTTTAAATCTTCATGAACTTTATCTAGTAACCAGAATAAAAACTCTTGTGCATCATGTTGACTATTTCCTCTATATTGTGTGCCATGTCGTTCTACTGCACCCTGTTGATAAAAATATTTAAAATTACAGCACACATCAAATATATTCAAGCCTAATCATTATTGTCTCATTCAAAAGAATAAGGATCTACATATATAACATGTAGTGTGAAATTTAAAAAGTTACGAGTCCTATAAGAATACAATTGTGTATTTATCATCTTGTATACCTATAATCAACCATTACTATAAGCAAATATTTGATTTTCTTTGAGGAAATCATTTTAGAATCAAGTCAAGGGAAGAAACTCAAGTACATCTAGATAGACAAATGAGTAGGAAAATCATGAAGTAATCTATTTCAATTTACCTTGAATGTTACACTCATGTCTGGTATATATCTACATGACCATAGAGCTTTCAATAAAGCTGCGAGCTGCTCTGTTACCTCTCCTCGTGTACCATACTTTTTTGAATTTATCTTATTCCTTTTTTGTAGGTCCACCTGAAAGATTTGGTTAAATCAATACTTGGTTCATCAACGATATATTTTAAAGCAAGCTATGTTTTTTCAATTTTTGTGTTTATTTATATAATCTGCTGAGCATGATAGGACAATTCATTAATACCTAATGTGAAAAAGTCACATTACCTAATGACTATAATAGGCTATTTTGTTACTTCAAAAACAAGGTGATGCAATATTTACAAGTTGTAGAGAATTAACAAGCAAGTGGGACACTGCGAGTGGTACTAACATTTCACACCTTAATAGAAAATACATGATAATCAGTTCATAATTATGTAATATTATGGCTTAACATTGTTGTTTTTAAGTTATCACATCAATACTTACCTTATAATGATCTAGAACAAAATATTCAGCTATAACATCTGTATGTGATAGGCATTGTAAGACTGCATTCATGTAACAAGTGTTGCCGAGATTTTTGATGCCTGTAGCTGCAGGAGTTGTACCGGGAGGCCATGGAGGGTCACCACTGCAAGGCACTCGATCGCCGTTTACAATCACTGGACCTGATTTGACCTGAAAGCCATATTCACTATAACGCACACACTACAAAACCTCGTAACATTAAATTAGTCTAACACTCACCCCTGTCACATTGACGGTGCGCATATTCTGGGCGATTTTGTTCAAGAATATCTTCCATGACGGCCTTCTAAACAACTTCCTTTCTAAACCACCCTCATCTTTTGGCGGCACTCCAATAACGGAAGTCGCACTCGCTGGCTTATTAACATCGTTCTCAATTAGTTTGTTTTTGCTAGAACTTGCTTTTGTTGTCCCAAAAGGGTTACGAGGCAACGTAAATGTACGTTTCAGTCGCGATCCCTCCACCTGTTTTGGTGTCATATTCGTCTCGACCACTTCATTAATTAACTCACTTTCGGAACAAGATTTTAAAACGGACGACAAATTATTAGTAGACATACTAACGTAGAAATTTTATTCAATCCTACACTTATTTAACGCTATAATCTATAAAACCCAATTAGAAAACATTGATATGATACTGACGTAAACGCCATTTTGATTTTGGTGTCTATGACTAGTTCTTTTTTATTAATTGTCATGGATTCACTAACTTTGTCACATTGTACGACATTTTATAATCCAAAGATCAAGAATAAATAGTACCGTGTCGATGTTTGTAAAAAAATATTTATTAAACACCTGAAATGATTTTTAAAATATTAATTAATTCAGTCTTGCAAATATTGAAATATAAAAATTCCTATTAAATTGTATGAAAGTTGAAAAATCTATCTCTCTATATAATATAATTTCGCAAACGCTATTGTCAGAAGTGAAAATTATAATGTTTGTGTGGGTAATTAGGCGAGAAGATCAGACATTGGTCAAATAATAAAATTATTTATTTTGATAAAAATTAAATAAATTTGACTATACACCAATAAGAATAAAATCATAATAATAAGAAATTATGTTCCACTAGAGCTCGTAAGAAGCGTGCACCTTCCATCGTCGCCCATAGTTGTCATAATAACCCTAATCATTTTAGCGAATGACCTATAAGTGCTCGACAACACGACGATTACGAAGATCGTTTGAAAAAGAAATAACCGATTCTAGTGACACCTAGCCAATGATCTTGATACACCGGTAAACATTTTTGACTCATTCGAAGGAGATACAGTTTCATCATGTAAATATATTTTAAAATACAAGGTGTATTAGACAAGACGACAAGGACATCATTAAACAGGGTCTCTGATCAATCACTCATAGAGTTGATGAATTATGAGTTTAGTCTCAGGACGAAAGTAATAATAATAGTAACATTAGCACATTATTTCTCACCTCACTTTCATAATATTAAAATATTGTAGAGTACCCGGCTGGTGAGACTCGACAGATTACGTTATAATATCTATGGTACATGCTGTCACACTTATTTGTGTCACACATATTTATATGACATTGACAATTGTTATTGCTATTATGATATGACATTTAGTTGACAGAAGACATGACACCGAATCCGAGATAGGCACTATTCATCAATACCAATTATCATTTAACATACAAAATGGAATGATTCACTAAGACGGAAGTACGTACCTAATAATATCCTCGTGATTTATTGATTTTAATTGACTACTTAAAAGTGCCAGTGATTAAGTAAATTAAATAACGGTCCCGTAAGCCAGTTGTGTCAATTAAATACTAAATAAAGACCGTGCTATGTTAGGGTAAGCTATAATCCTTAATTATATCATTTTCTTTCATAAAAACTAAATTGGTTTTACGCTATATACACTTTGTAGACTTTTTACAAGTCATTATTTAATTTCCTGGCGCACTGTCTATATTATTTCATTCATTAATACATTTATAAAATATTTATCGCAAGAAGAAAAAATATATTTATTAATACTGTTTTATTTTTAGTTTGGCAGTTTTAAAATATGTCTTCGTTTGAAAAATTAAAGCTTCTCATTTGGAAGAATTTTCTTTTACAAAGAAGGCACAAATGGCAAACATTATTCGAAATAGCTTCACCTGTGATATTTTCTTTATTTTTAATATTAATAAGATGTCTCGTCGATCCGAAATCAAAGCCGGACCTCAATTACCCACCATTTATTCCAACATTCTTCAACATCAGTGGAAGACAACTGTAAGTATTTATTATTAATTAAATTAAATATCATTCATATTTGTTTATTTATGCATATCATTCTTACGCCGGATTAAGGAGATTCACATGAATAACAAATTTGCCATTTGGTTTTTTTTAAAACTACAAAAAACGTTTAATTTTTTTTAACATGGCACATGACCCTGACATCAAAATAGGTAGTATTCATCGATATCAGTATACATTTTTATGTAATTTTAAATTTAAACACACTTTTTTTCTACACTCATAGCCCCACAGTAGGATTTTCTCCTGTGTCGTAGGTGCCATGGACACACAAAGACGAATACACAAACACCCAGACCCAGAACAAAAATCTAAACTCATCATTCA
>MOOZ01001012.1:852902-863738 GCA_002930495.1 Cecropterus lyciades
CTACAATTCCACGACGACATAGGGAAAGGTACATAATACAGTGGTATAGTAAGCAGTAGGTATTACTTAAATCGTTAATGATTAATATTTAGGTATTTCATAAATGCCACACTGACATCCAATAGCCCTTCGGTAAATTATTGAAAAATCAATAAAATCGCGCAGGCCCTTAACATTGCATATAGATAATAAAATATACCTACCTAACTACAATACTAAATCAAGACCATAAATAATTATTTCTATAATAAAGATATCCGTAACTTAAGATTGCCAAGACCAAACATGATTATTTTTTTCATGCACATAGAAAATTATTTTTTACAAATCTTGCACTCTGTCCAATCGATCTTTGAACCGAAAAATTTGAATCAGACTTATTTATCAAATTTCTGATTACGAAGTAACAAATAACAATGATAAGTGTTAAGCAGCTTAGAAAGGAGTTGCGATCGTTATAGGCATTTCATTTGCCTTAAAAAAATCGAAATACGACAATAGTTCGGTCAGATAACCGAGATCCATCACATACCAATCACCATAATCATGAGGTATTATGGTGAGTGGTAGTGTCCGACCGAAGCTTCGGCTTCGGCCAACTTCGGCCTAAAAACCACCTTCGGTAAAAATTTCAGCTTTGGCAAAATGAGCCGAATAATTGTAACGAATGGAGATCACCGCGTTGGAGATAATGAAGTGCAGGAGCTAGCGCATACTCCGGTCTCGGCTGGCTTCGCCAGTTGTGTTTGAAATTTACATTATTCGAAATAATATAATATTTGATAAGTAGCAAAATAATCGTAGTCAGCTTTAGAAGTTGTTTATATGTAATTAAAATTAAATTTTATATTCAAAAGAATTTCATTTCTTTCCAATATTCGCTCTTAGCCAACTTGGACCTGTTTTTCTTATGGTTTTTGAACCTTCGGCTTCAGCTAAAAATAGACCTTCGGTCGGACACTAATAATCTCACAGTTTAGCCTCCAATCAGAAGTGTTTGGACAGTGAGATATTACAAATTTTGTTAACACCAAATCGAAAATAAGCCACTACGCTATGCGTAGTCTAGTAAGCTATACGTAGTAATGTTAGCTTATTTCACGTTCACACCTGGGGTGTGAACGTTTGGTGCACGCGAAATCAGTCAGAGACTGATAATACGTTTATATACACGTGCACTACAAAAGCGAAGTAAATAATTAGGTAGAACATGATTACGATAAAGAGGATCTTTGATCCAAAACACCCAATGAGGACGGATTTATGCTACAACCTACTTGGACCTGAACAATCGTTATACGGATTGAATCCGGATATACATAAAATCCTTAATATCATAACAAAAATAATAAATATAAAAATGCAAGTTTATTTAAACAAGAGTAATATTATAAAACACACCTACCTGTATTTTATTCAAAATTGAGTCTTATCTGAAACTTTCACTACACTACACATAATAATTTCAACATCAATTTATTTATATTAAACAGGTGAGGAAAACAATTTAGTACCGACACGTCCGCGCCAGGTAAGCACTGATGACGAATGAGACTGATACATGCCTACATTCAAAATATAATCTTTATCAGTATCCAGATTAGATATGTAAATAATGAAAATTCAATAAAATCTTGAAAGTCCTATGTGAGTCTATCTATTGTCTTCTATCTACTTAGTGCGTCCCATGCGTTGAAGTTAGGAATAGGCAGAACAATTCACCAGCATCATTACCAGGTAGTAGAAAGGTTACAAGGTGATGGAGTTTCGGAGGAAGGGTGTGCAGGCGACCATTTTAGTTTAGACCTCGGGAGTAGCAACGTATCTGTTATCGACTTTAGACAGAACCTCTGTTCTATATGAAGTTGCTTACAGATGTCCATGGACGGCAGTTACCACTTACCATCAGGTGGGCTGCATGCTCACTTGCTACTTCAAATAAAATCTTAGGGAGTAGCTAGAGGTGCGCTTGCCTGGGGCGCAGCGCTAAGAGAGCGGCCTTTCCCCACCACATAATAAAAATCTGTACAAAATTTGTATGCGAAAAAAGTCGTCGTATAAGGATTTCGTATTATTGAAGTCTTTATAGGTTACCACGAAAAAAAGACCAAAGTTTTCAAACTCTCCTCTAGTTTGATAATCTTTGAAAACACAAAATTCAAAAATCTGCACGGCCACTCATGATTCCAGGCTACGATATTGCAATTCTCCAAATTAATGACAAGGACTTACTTAATATGGAAACTGCTTAAAGAATGAAATACACGTAAAACTCGTGTTATTTACTTTTATACATACCAATACTTAAAAAAACATGTTTATTAAAAATACATACCAACATTACATAGATATTACTACTCGGAAACTATTTTTAAATTATTTATTGTTGATTAAAGATAAGAGTTTAGATAAAATGGTATATGGATAAAAAAAAACAACAATGTTATAAATCAATCTATATTAAATTGTTTCATTCTATAACTATAAATTATAACATAAAGAAGAGGGCTTATTCACATCACCAATTGACTGCTTCATGAGAACAATTGCAAATATAGATGCGTGTCATATTTATAACTTCTTCGAACCTGCTTTCTTTGAACCACTGAGACAGCACAGCAGAGGATTCTTTAGGCACCAAATAAAAAAACACAACTTAACAATTTGATATTAGATATTCGAAAATTTAAATAAACCTTTCATTCTGTTAAGTTATAATTCTATTCATCGCATAAAGTCCTTTGCCGTGACGTGGCGGCGACGTGCGCAGAATCTTATTCTTTCTTAAACATTTTTTTTAAATAAATACTATATATTGAACACATGTTCAAGATTTCATGAACAGCATATAATATCGTGATCTAAATAATTTTTGCAACTACGTTATGTAAATTAGCCCTTACTGTCTTTTCACACGTTAGTACAACCACATAACAAAGAAGTGACACAATGTTGATAAGCATGTTACGGTTTCAGTAGTAGTTGCATCAAGCAGTGTTATACGCTGTTGTATTCTGTTCTGAAAGGTAGTGAAGTTGTGATGTGGGAGTGATTACATGTGAAAAGACACTTAACAATTATTTAGGATTGCCACCTATAGTGAGCATATGCCCTATTAGCTTCACACAGCCGATGTAGGTCTTGCTTCCTCTTCACAACTTTGCCAGTATTGTTAGCAGCATCAAGAAGTTCCCACGCAAACTGTTCAGGGAAATGAACAGTTCTCTCTTTCTCATTTGTGGCATCCAATAACCATTTAATAGCCAGGAATAATGATCTCTTCTCAGTTATAGGGCTGGGTACCTGAAAACAGGGAAATATTAAGAAAACCATACTCAAGAAAGTTATGAAGGCTTTTCTTGTTATGCATTAGGGCATCACCTACGACTAGGCAAATGATGAATGTAATGATCTATACTAATATATAAAAAATGAAATGTCGTGTGTCTGTTTGTCACTCAATCGTGCAAAAACCAATGGTCCGATTTACATAAAATTTTAAATGGATGTAGCTTATTTACCTGGTCAACTTGTAGGCTACTTTTGATTTCAATATTTTGCACAATTTAAAGATAGCGACTAATTTAATGTCCCGTACTGAAGCACAAGTACACAAGTATGAGTTAGTATGTAATAAAATAACTCCTATCTTAAAAAAATTACAACTCTTATATGATCCCAGTAGGATTTGATTGGACCGTAGACATACTTTTACAACTAGAAAGGTTTTTTAACATATATGATCCGACTCCGGAGCCACCATCGCTACGCCCTTTTCTGCCTGATTACAGCAGTATTATAAGCATTAGAGAAACAAATTTAGGTGAGATGTTCCAACTTTGGCCTCCAGTAAGGCAATGCAACTGTGGTTGATCTCAGGTCGGATGCAATTTCTATAATATATAAAATAAAAAGCTGTTTCAACCAATAAAACCATTGACTTTTTAAACAATATAGGAGTAACAATAAGCACACTTGATGATAAATATCAACTAATGCCCATGGACATCTGTATTCAATCCTCGATAAGATAAGGGTCCAACATGATGTTCTTCCCAAATGCATTGCATGCAATTCCTTATATAAATCTTCTCTCCGTAATGGAGAGATGATTTAATTCAATATAAAGCAATCTACATTCATTTGGTACATTTCTTTGATAAAGCAAATCTAGCACTCACCTGATATGTGATACCACCCCGTTTTATTGGCAGCAATTGCAATAGGGGTTTTGAATTTTCAACCGCCTTGTGCAAAATTACTTTTGGATTCAACTCTATCTTAGCTTTTTCCTCAGGTGTTGAGGCCAGATGGTAGCGTTCAATTTGTTTCCTTTTAATATTCTCAAATGCTTTCTCTACCAAACTACGAGCTAACTGCTTTTTACCCATTTCCATTACATGATTGATAACTTTTCTGAAATAATTAAAAATAACTTTGGATTTTGTTACTTAGATAAGTAACTTTAATGATAATAAATAAAACATAACAATTGTAAAATTAGGGTTGTTGATATAGAACAGAATAAAAATGTGTTTATTGTTGCAGAATATGGGGCACCAAGATAACTGTTTAAAATCATGCTAATGGGTATACATTGAGGTCATAGCTTCACAAAATCTATTTAAATAAGTATGATCTGTTAATGTATTTTAGAAAAGTTTCTACATTGATAGATAAACTCTAAAAATATAACACAAGTGTGATATGCACACACACGCTTCCTACACTCATAGCCCCACAATAGGATTTTCTCCTGTGTCGTGGGTGCCATGGACACACAAAGACGATTACACAAACACTCAGACCCAGAATAGAAATATAAAGTTATCATTCAGATTCTGTCTGTCCGGGGATCGAATCCGGGACCCACTGCATGTTATAGACCAGTATGGTGACCGCTCCGTCATGCGGGTCAATATGCGAATACAGAAACAATTGTATAAAAATATTCAGATCCTGGACAGAGATCAGGAGAGAATTTATATGTCGATTATAAGTCAATTTGTATGACAGCCGGGGATCAAATCCAATATGTGAAAAACATGGGAGTTATCATGAATGTTGTAATTAGTTACAACAACAACATATTTTATAGCATATTATGAACAACATGTGCATCATGGTTTTATACATGTTAAAAAAAAGATTTACTTGAAATTGTTATAATTTTTATTGAGTTGTATAGATTTTAATTATTAATGAGAAAACAATATATTACCTCAAAACTAAAAATATATTTCAACTATCCTTTAAACTAAGTAGTTATGGCTTAGTCCGGTTTCAAAAACAGACAAATAGTCACGCAAAATTTTAAAAATTGATATTTACTTTATTACTATATG
Source organism: Cecropterus lyciades (assembly GCA_002930495.1). NCBI lineage: Eukaryota > Metazoa > Arthropoda > Insecta > Lepidoptera > Hesperiidae > Cecropterus > Cecropterus lyciades. Next base: position 858,248 of record MOOZ01001012.1, read on the forward strand.
TCCAAACTATTTTGTTCTTGCAAATATATTATGTACATTGACAAACGATTATCCTTGAAAAATATATGAATAAGTCTTAAGTTATTAGCTTTTAAGTTATTAGACGACCGAAGCAATTTGTCATGGGTTAAAAACCGGTACTGAAAGTAATCAGGAAAGTAAGAAGGAGAATCCTAGAATTACGCCTCTGGCGAATAGTAAGCCATTTAAGTTGACTTCGAAATTGAGAGATGTGATTATGTATGTAAATTATAAGTAATGTAAATTGTAAATAAATATTATCTTACGTCACAAGGGGGTCGTGATACACAGAAGAAGTTTCATATACTGCTGGGGGTTTCACAGGTATTGCTGCTATTTTGCTCAACTCATTGTTTTCAATTAGTTTGGCTTGATCCTCTTTCCTAAATATTGGGTTCTGGAAGTAGTCCGGGAAACTGGTCGGCCTCGAATATAATCTAATTTGTGAAGGCTTTACTAAGCTGCAACATGGAAACGAAACATGAGAATTGTAAATAACACTAGAAAATCTATATTTGATTTTCAAAGCATTCATAACGATAACTTTGCACAGTAATAGAATTAAATTAAATTATAAATATAAGACGTTTCATGCAATGTTGAAAAATACTATCTACAAATTATTGTAATTGTAAATAAATAATATTTTATCCTATGCTGAATGCAGGTTAGGCGATTTTAAATATATACAAACATGTGATGTTTGTGGCCAGCTAACTGCAGCGCACATTTATTGATGTTTAAGCTTAATATTTTATTGCTTAAGTTATTCATTGTCCTTATCATAAAATAAATATCCCACTATTTTTTATTTTTGATAAACTAAAGTTAACAAGTCTCCAGGACAATTTAATACATTCCCGACTGTCACTATTCTCAGTGTCAATGTCAAAAACAAAATTAAGATTAAAGCTGCCAGTAGACATAACATAATCGGTAATATGCCAAATTTTTAAAATAAATGGACCCATTTTTTCATTGGCCGTAACTTATTCTTAAAAGTTTTTCATTTAATTTCTTCTATATAAATAACTGTAAGTAGTCTTTTTAAAGCAACATTTTCGTCGGTTTAAGCGTTTAAAATTTTGTAGCGTTCCAAATTCCACAAACACATTTTCATAACTAAAGAACTTTATGTACTTTACCTATTTTTAAAATGTGTTAATAAGTCTATTTTCAACACACCAGCCATATTTGTAGACCGTAGATAATAAGCAGCGAAGCTTGTATTTTTTGTAGATGTTGTCAAACGAATGTTTAATTGTCAAAAATGTCAAATATTATTAAATGTCAAAATTGAAATTTATAGAAGCGTATTTTATAGTTTTGAAATAAATAGAATGTGCTAAAATTGTTATCAAACAGACCAAGCTATGTCAACAATTATTAAATTTGATTTGAAAGAGCTAAGGCAATTAGCTAATGACGAAAATTCTTGTATTGTAGAGAGAAAAATTACCCAAAACCTTGCCTTACAGCCGTGGTGTCTTGGAAACCTCAAGGAATCAATAAAAAAATTATTGGATTATAAAATTGGAAAATTTGATAAGGAGTAAGTAGTATCATAAACCAGTAACTTAATTTTTATTTGGCTTATTTAATTTATTATTGTTATCAGTTTAGAGTAAATAACATAACCATATATCTATAAATAGAATATCTTTATATTTGTTTGCTCAATTATTCGTAAACTTTTATCTTGCAGACTCAATGGCATCCTACTTAGTTATAAGAACCTCCGTATCCTACAAAATGTAGGAGCAATCAGGAATGATAATGCCGACATACATTTTCAAGTACAAGCAGACTATTTTATATTTAAGCCCTATGTAGGAGCTACATTAAGGGGTATTGTTAATAAAAAAAGTGTTACACATCTAGGAATACTGGTCCATAAGTAAGTTAAATATTTCAACTTGTATATTGTATTGTGAAATATTTTGCATTCATGTTCATGATATTGATATTATCCAATAATACTTATTGTTGTGTTCTTCCGTAACTCATCAAGAGATGATACCACTGCATTCTGTATCTTGCTGTCAAAGCAAAGTTTTCACAACATTTGCTTACAAAAAGTTCTGAACAGTGTCAATTAGAGCATAACCACTATTAAGGCTTGATAAACTTGCCTGGTGGGAGATCTCACTATGCCAGTTGTGACCCCAACATGATTTACAATGGTGCCATCTCTTGATGAGCAGCAGGAGGGCACCAACATAGCAATAATTTTGCCTAAGAAAGTATATAACAGAAATTTATGTAACAAAACAGCACAATAATAAGTCATTTCAAATCACATTTTAACATATATGAAAATGCTACTTAATATGTGGATTTTTATATGTTCTTTAACATTTTTATTTTTCTTCATATTAATTACTTTATTTTCTATAATATATAGTGTTATCATTAAAATCAGTAGTCATTTGTCAACTTAGCAATATGCTCCTGTTTCAGGGTATTCAATGTTGTTATACCAAGGCCAACAGAAGAACCTGGGAATACATGGATTGGATCTAGTATTCAAGAAAATCAAGAAGTGGTATTCAAAATTGTGGTTTTAGATTTGTATGGTGCATTACCGTATATTAGAGGAGAGTTGGATGAACGGTACTTAGTTCTTACTATAATTGTAGTGATAATTTTATACCCTAATTAATTGTGAATAGTCCTTGTTTTTTACACAAAATGTAGTATTGAAGTTGTATAAATTAACAGCAATACATGAATAAAATATCTTCTATTTTTGTTTAAAGCAGTAAACAACACTGCTGCCCATGAATTTTTACCAAACTCGAAACTTTTACAAATTTAAAAAGGGAATATTTTATTATTTGCATAGAAACTCAGTTTATGACTTTTATACATTTGTGACTAACAGCATGTCTTTCTTTGATTTCTGTAACAAATACATACAATTTTCAGATGGATAAAATTAGGACATGATGGTGACGATGAAGCTGTAGAATTGACTAATAAATCAATTGATGTATCCTATATCAACTTCGACAAAACAAAACCAAATCAAAAGCAAAATAGTGATAAACAAGACTCAGTTACAAAGAATACTAACAGTTCAAATAAACAATCAACAAAAAATAATTCAAGTGTTGGTAACAATTCAACACACAATGGACAAACTGCTGGTGATAATGAAGTCAATGTTTCTAAAAACAAGAGCAAACGGCACAAAGTATCGGATTCAGAAGTAAAACAGACAGACACAAATGCAAAACTGCACAAGAAACATAAAAAAGATGGCTGACATATACATTTTACAATAATACAACTTATATTTTATATTATATTAGAATTATGATAAAAACCATTTGGTTTATCAATTTATTTATTTGAAACCCCTTTCTATATTCCCAACAGGCTTTTGTTAGCTGTAACTGTAAATTAGGCCTCTAACAAAAAAATTTATGACAATTATTTTATCCAAAGCTCATAAAAAATAATGATCAATAAAAGTAGTGATCACACTGATGACTATAAACGTCGCCAGCCGTTGAGCCAGTGATATATAAAGCAAAGGTTATGCATTTCTCAGGGGAAGAATAAACGGCTCCCCATTTTGGTGACGCCTTATGGTAGAAATCCGACGACATTTTATGGATTAAGGGGGGCAGCTGCCACTGCCAACCCTTGGCGCCCATGATGATCACTAATGACAGCACATACAATTTTGTGATATTTATGTTCAGTTTGGTCACTGCTATATCCACCGTCAGTTTTGATTGCAAAAAAATATAAAAATATATTCGAGTGAATTATTTTAGATATTTAATCAGTAATAGCTTTTGTTTTGAATGTGCTCATACTGATTATGAGTATCAGTTATTAATGTCATTATGAGTTAAATGCATATTGCAAAAGAATTAGCACTTGCATTCACTTGTAAAAAAAAATGCAAATTATTTCTAATTATGTGAAGTGTATCCCTCAGTACTCTCAACGCCTGTGGTGGACTATGGCTTAAACCTGATATTTTTCATTCTGAGATGAGATCTGTTTATAGTAGTGAGACATTATTGGGTTAGTAAACTTGATGATGGTTTTCATTTTCCTAGCCCTAATCCTTAACTTTTCCAGGATAATTTAGGTTATTGTCCAATAAACTAATTATGCTGCAAAGCTAAAGTAGAAGTTACTCTTTTTGCCGTACTTTTTTATTCAACCTAAAAAAAAATATATTGTGGTAATTGATATGGTAACATTATGTATTTATGCTACAATCTGGCACTGTCTATGGTACAACAAACGTCAAACTTCGTCGCCGTATGTGTGTGTGTTGTCGCGAAGTCAAGTACCTACGATGCATAATTTGTGTGAAATGATTTCTTGTTATTTCTTATGAAAAGGGAACGATCACCACAATATTTGATTTCCAATGGATATTTTGATAGAAAATTCATAGTACAAAGCGCTTTATAACTATCTTCTCGTTCTTCGCGGTATACTATAAAAATGTCGAAGAATGGCGAGGTGTCGTCAAATCAAGGTAAACGCTCTTTCAAAACATACGTTGTATTTGAGTTTATTTTATTACAATCTATTTTCAATTGGACTGAAGTCTAAACATACGAATTTATATTTCAGGACCCAGCAGGCCTACTTTACAAAAACCTGAATTAAATTTGTTTACTACTGAAAAACGTAAAGCATTAGATCTACCATTCGGTGGTCCCTCTGGTGATGGTCAAGCTTTTATGCCTTTCTGTTCAAACACCGCAAGCCAAAGGTCACGATTACCGACGAGAACAATACGAGATGTCTTGCCCGAAAACACCAGGTACGCATATAATGCACTTCACAGTTTTATCGTGATCTGTGTGACTCTTATACTTAAAGCATAGAAATAATTATCTTTACAACAAATATTTATGACCTTCTATGTGCTACTGTGGATCAAAATTAAAGTCTTTGAAACTTGTGGACATGAATATAATTTATCTTTAATTGCCTGTACAAATTCTGGTAATGTTGTAATGTTTACAATTTATATGTTCATAGGGATAGATGTAGAATTTACCCATCTATGCAGTCGTCTGGAAAACTTCAACTGTCAGCAACAGAGATATATGATTTCACTGCAGATGACCTGCAAGATCTTGGCGAGATTGGAAGGGGAGCATTTGGTGCTGTCAATAAAATGGTTCACAGAAAGTAAGTTTAAATACCAGAGTACATTTCTTCATCAGGACCTTTGATAGCCTTTAGTCTTTTGTGTGCTGTATTATAATAGTGAGGGTATTTTCATTGCAACAATTCATTACCAGTGTGACAATAGAGTTAATCATTTCTGTCCAATATGTAGAAGAGCCCAGGTTAATTCCTAAGTTAGGCAGACTTAAAAGAATAATTGAATGCCTGTTTGTGGTCACAGAATTTATGCACTCACATCACCGAATCTTATGGGGATTATGAGTGTGACTAGTGTACAGGTTACTCTTGATTTAATTGT
>MOOZ01001012.1:872045-898266 GCA_002930495.1 Cecropterus lyciades
TTTATATAGTTTTGTTTCACCGCGTAAGTCCCTCTATTTCTTATTAAAATGATGGCAACAACGCGAATCTCAAAAAAAAACAGGAACAAGTTACATTTTCACAAAAAATATGATTCTAATATAAATATATGAATATTTTAAACGTAGTATATTTTTTTAATAGCTGTCGAATTAAAAATAATTAAATGAGACAGTTTTTATGCTCCCCTGAAAAGTTGCTAATTTTGAGATCCGCGGTGTTAGAACTTAAGCGACGATATAAGATATTAAATTACCAGTTCTTCATCTACCATTGTCATAATTTTTCAATCTTCAATGCATCTTTTGCTATTGTGTACACGACATTCTGTGAATGTAACATCTTTGTACCTAATAACATTTAAGTGATGCTGTTTTATGACTCCTGAGTTGGAATGCCTCGGATAGAGAGATTCAGGGACCAGAACACAACAGAGCATAACACAGCTGTTATTAGACAGTAATAGGTGTGGTAGTAGAGCTTATGGTGTTGAACTACATACAGTTCTACCATCTTTGCTTTACTCCTCTGAGTAGCAACACATCTATGACTAATGCCAAGTGAGACTTTAATCTTATCTGGAGTTAAATACAGGTGTTTGGCGTGATCATGGCCACATTCCGTCAGGTGGACTGTATGCTCATTTGCTATTTTTATATTTTAAAAATATCTTACAATACATGTCTCATATGTGGAATAACATACTATCCTTTCCCAGATTGGAATATCAAAATTTTAATATTGAGTGGGATGTGTGTGATAACAGTTAACAGACATCACACAAATATATGTGTTGTCTGGCTACATACAGATTCAAGGGTCCAATATCAAGAGTCAGATAAGGTATTAAAGTGGGTCTTTTGAGGACTCAGAATTAAGCAGGTGTTTTTCAAAATATACTTATTTTGAATGTAAAAATTGAATTGAAAGACCTAAATATTCTAAGATAATTTTAAAATTTTAAAACTAACAAATATTGACAGCATATTGGATACTGATTGTAGTGTGTAAAGAACACCCACTTAGTACTTCACTAAAATTCAGAGGCTTAAATTAAACATATTGTAAGTACCTTAGTAGTAAATTAATTATGTTTATTTTTTGTTGTTGCAGATATGAAAAAACTGCTGAATTTGAAGCTTATTATACAGGCGGAGATATTGAATGGACTACAGATGGTAGTCATTTTCTCTGTCAATGTAATGAACTTATTAAAATTATTGATATTAACACTTTTTGCAATAAACTTACAATTGGGGACAGTTTAGATGAAAAAGACGATATTGATCAAATCTATACATTTAAACTGTCCCACAATAGTAAAATAGTTATAACTGCACATAAAAGTGGATTAATTAAATTATGGGACAGAGAAACGGGACAACTACAGAAAACATGGAGATCAGGACACAAAGGAGCTGTAGCAATATTAACGTTTGACTCAGATGATGCAAATATTGCCTCAGGAGGTAGTGACGGTAATATTAGATTATGGGATTTAACACATTATACATGTATAAGTAGTTTGCGTGGAGCAATGGGTGTATTTACTGTTCTCAAATATCATACGGATCCTTCAAAGGAATTAATTTTTGGTGCAGCTGATGATACAAAAATTAGATCATGGAACTCCAAGACAGGGAAAGAGTTGTTATTATATTCAGGCCATTTCAGTAAAATTACTTCTTTACAATTTACTCCCGATGGAGAGTATATGGTGAGTTCTGGAAGAGATAGAGTATTAATACTATGGAAAATTGACGAGAGTAAAGCTTTACGTGTTTTGCCTGTATATGAAAGCATCGAAAGTATGGTCCTATTGCCGCCATCTTTTAAAATACCTAATTTCAATAAGAAAGTCGACACTGAGGGAATTTATGTTGCTTGTGCTGGTGAAAAAGGCATTATAAAAGTTTGGAACATGCAATCAAGTAGACTTATGTATGAGCAAACTAATAGTCTGGTATCTCCGGCCGCCGAAGAAGGTGGTTTGTCAGTTACACATTTATTATTTAATGAAGCCAGGAATTTGTTATCTGTTGTTTCAGTCGACCACAATATAATTGTTCATGATTTGGAAACATTCAATAATCTAAAACAAATGGTAGGTTTTACAGATGAAGTTCTTGACATAATATTTGTAGGAAAAGATGAAACTTACCTTGTTGTAGCTACAAACAGTCATGATCTTAAATGTTATGAGATAGGAAGTATGAATTGCAATCTCATTAAAGGTCATTCTGACATTGTTTTGGCCCTGGCTGCATTCCCTACAAGACCTGAGATGTTTGTTTCGTCCAGCAAAGACAACACTGTACGTATTTGGTTACAGGAATCTGATAATAAAATAATTTGTTTGGGAGTGGGAGCCAGACATACAGGGTCTGTAGGTTCTATATTTACATCACAAACATCATGTAATTTCTTTACGTCTGTCAGTCAAGATAATTGCTTAAAAGTTTGGTCTGTTCCTAAGGATATTGTAATTGATCAGAAAATAAAATTGAATAGTACAGAATTAGCTCATACTATGGATATAAATTGCGTCGCGGTATCGCCAAATGATAAAATAATTGCTACGGGTTCACAAGACAAAACAGCTAAACTTTGGTCTGATGATCTTACATTATTGGGTGTTTTAAAGGGACATAGACGAGGAATATGGTGTGTAAGATTTTCACCTGTAGACCAAGTAGTATTGACATCTTCTGCTGACAGTACCTTAAAGCTTTGGTCTATAGCTGATTTGAGCTGCTTAAAAACATTTGAAGGTCACGAAAGTTCCGTCTTAAAAATTGAGTTTTTATCTAAGGGACAGCAAATAATATCAAGTGGAGCCGATGGTCTCCTTAAACTTTGGAACATTAAAACATCTGAGTGTAAAATGTCTTTAGACAACCATGATGGAAAAGTATGGTCATTGGCTGTAAACAAGAATGAATCAGTGATATTTACAGGTGGTTCTGATTCTAAATTGGTAGCACTAAAAGATGTTTCAGTGGAACGAAAACAAAAAATGGCGAAAGAGAGGGAAGAACAAATTTTACAGGAACAGGAACTAATGAACTTATTACATGACAAAAAAATGGTTAAAGCACTTAAATTAGCGATACGTATGGAAAGACCGTTACATGTGTTGAAAATTGTGAACGAGGTCTTAAAACATGGCAGTGATAAACTTTCCGAAACACTCAAAGAAATAAATCATACCCAAAAAGAGTCTTTATTAAAGTTCGCCGTGGAATGGAATACAAATAATAAAACATGTCACGCTGCGCAATTTGTATTCAATATACTACTTCCAGAAATAATAAATGGCATATTAATAATTCCCTCTTTGAATAGCTTTATCGAAGCTGCTCTACCGTACACTGAGAGGCATTTTGAAAGATTAACGAATTTATTGCAAGATTTAAATTTTGTTACATATTCTGTAAATTGTATGCAGCCCGTCGTTAAAGATATGTAAGATAATTCAAATAAATTGAAATTTAAACACTTCATTGTTTGTTTATAATACCCTCTCAATACCTAGGTATAATCTTAGCAAAGCCTATAGATTTAAGATATAGGTGGACCACGTATGTACTGACGCACGTAGAGAGCAAAGAATGTAGAGCTAGCTTGCGAAATGTTAATTTGCTCGTCGTGTATTTAAAAGCTCAGATTGGCTAGAAATCCGGCGTTAGCGCAGGCTTTACCTTCGGTAAACGAAAATTTAATTTTCTCGCTGAGTGTAGTAGCAGAGAGCCAATCAGGCTAAGCGGTCGGGCCGCGGATTGTAAGAGTCGAACCTACGCTGTGATGTTAATTGTTTAATCATGATTTTAAAGACAATCTTGTGGTGCATATTAATATTATTGAATTGTGTGCAAGGACAGAAAACATTGTAAGTGCAATGTTGCGTTATTTTTTAATTTCAATGTAAAAATTAAAGTGTGACTATTTTGAGTCCGATTATGTTTAGTAATGCGCATAAAAGTAAGTTTATATTTAATAAAATTAGATAATTTAGAAATTAAACCGATTAATTGACGTGACAAAATAAAAAAAAAAACTTGCGTATGTGTAATTCATCTTGCAATGTTTGTTTTTAATTCTATAACATTTTAAGGTGATTTGATTATTGCCGGCTAATTATTATAATTTTAAAGGATGTCTCACCTATTTATAATTACACGTTAAAACTCATGCGCAGGTGTTGTCAAAATAATATCAGAGTAATTCATAAAATAGAACAATAGGCAGTAGACGACCGTTAATGTGTGGCTGATCGATTGAAGACCTCGATTATACGCTACATACATACGATATAATTTATCCGTCTACGAAATAATTTATTTTCGTAGTTATCCAAATAAGAAAAAATGATTAGTACCTAGTAAAAGAACCAAACAAAATATGCATAAAATATTATGTTTGGTTTATCAACAAATCTCAAATTCTAATAACTTAGGTTACCTTCCCGACCTCAACTCAATGGCGTGACTAAATTCTTATTTATCACACAATTAGAACGAATTATGTATACAGTTCAGTCACTCTAGGAACTTCAGGTTTACCAGGTGGGCAATACGAGTATGCTGTGTATTTTGAAATACCTTTCTCTCTTTAGACACTTTTGGTTTCTTCGTTTAAAAATTCAATTGCCTATATAAATTGTTTTTGAAATTTTGCTTTGCAATTTATATATGAAATGGACAATAAATCGCCGATAAACGTGAGGGATCAGAGAGAGCCATAGCCCCGGGTGTCACATTTTGGAGGCGGCAAAATTTGATTTTCCTGGTCAAACCTGCTTTATGTTACATACGTATAAGGAGTAATTCGTATAGGAAAAGTTTTGGAAATTGCTTGCGCCCTCGCGCCGCAAGTTTAGAGGGCAACAGCATATTTAGTTTTGCTACCTTTATAAAAAGGTACAACTTCGCAATTTGATGACCATAAGGTAATCTCATTGTATTATTGGTCATTTCTGACTCAGTCGAACAGAGTCAGAAAACTGTTTAGATCATAGATTTTGATCATTTTTTTGCCGACTTAAACTCTTAAAAGGGGCAACGAATGCAATTTCGGTCCCGACCGACCCATGCTACGCCACAGGAAAAAAACGTACCTATGATTCAAATTTCTATTTAAAAACGAACGAATGAAATTTTAATAAAGTAGGGTAAAAGGATATGTATACTGTACGATGTATGTTTGATTTTTAACAAAATAATAATGTACAAAGTATTTAGATTAGGTAGATCATATTAAAAGAAAATACATAAAAACAAATTGCATTCGCTGTTACATATTTTAGTCGCTTATCGGGACAAGCGAGTAATTATTAAGTTTTCCGACTAATTAGGTACATTATAGTATTGACATTATTTTAGTTTTCAATGAGTAATTGCTGTCTTATCAATCTTAAGTGCATTGTAACAATCAAATGCCCTAGGTATAGATTTATTGTAGGTCATAGTTATTTATATGATTCTATAGACTTTGGTCTACGTAACATAGTTTGAATCGTACTAATAAAGAGCGTCGCAGCCGATGACCCTCAGTTGAAACTGTGGTTATTCATGTCAAAAGGCAGTAATAGTAGTAGTAAAAAATGATTAAGACGTTTTTTCATCTAGAGGGGAGGGGGGTTCCTTCCCGCTCATGAAACTAATTAATATAGATGCATTATTATAAACAAAATTCATTGAAATTACTAATCGACCCAATAACCCGAGTGCACGGCTCTAAGTAAAGTGATGCGACCTTCGTCAATAGTTGAGGTTTTTGTCTTGTTTTGTTTCGATTCACTATAGGAAAAGTGCATGATTTGTGTCGTGTAGAGCCTTATTTATCTTTTTGTGATAATAATTATGCAGTCACGACCGCTACCCTACTAATTAACATACTTATTAACTGTGTGATATCATACTTATAGCAACGCTCTCGTTTCAAATTAACCTATTTAAATATTGGGAATACTAATTACAATGATGGTGCCAATATGCCAATGATAGGTACCTTATCATTCAAAATGTATATGTAGGTACTAACTTCAATGTATGTACTGTCTCTCTTATTGTAAGAAACTCTTTGAAATTATGTTGCTTTTAATTTTATATCACCATTTTATGCATGTACGAATAACTGATAAATGTCATTCACTTGTGTCAAAAGAACATTTTAAAATTCGTCGGACATGATCTAAGGATTAATTTCTCCTTGAGTTTACCAGATTATCTTCGTAAGGTACACTAATCTGTTAATTACAGTGATCAACGAGGCCTCATAACTCAACGAAGCACACAATAAACTGTCGTCTGTCGTGTCCAGTAAACCTCTTTACGAATATTCTTGAAATAAAATATAATAAAATGGAGTACCTACCTATTTTTGTAGTAATTATATAACATTTACAATTGAGTTTCATTGGGTAAATGATCTATTAATTTTATATTGCTCGAATTACATAAATTAAAATATAATAATTTCAATAATTATTATAATACCGTCCTTTTTAAATTATTAGCTATAGTTATTAGCCTGTACCATGGGCACTATCTATTTTAGTTCTCTCGGCTGATGGCATGTCCCTGCTGCCTTCCTCGTTACTGAATTCTTACTAGGTAAGTGTGATGTTCTTTGTTGGTCCCTTCGCTTCTTCTAGAGACTAACATTGGGCGCCTCGTATAATCACGTCGAGGTTGAGTAGATCATTCACCACTTTCAAATCAAAACCCATCAGTTCGTACACGGATGCATTGAGACAAAAATAATTTGCGGTGACGCTTCCTCAATTATAGCACACCATTTTAGTCCATTTTCATACATTTAACATATTATAATACAGCTACTCATGGTTTGAGAATTATTAAACAAACTAATTGACTCTACAATTATTATGCTCCCGATATGGCTATTAATGGCTTTAAATAGATCGTATTATTAGACTTTAGATATCCTTACCGCTAAAAATAGAAGGGTCCATGACATGCCTATTATTAAGTTATGATAAATAAAATTAGGGAAGGTCTAGGTACAAATTTCCAAATTATTACAACCAATTATACCACCATAAACAGTGTGTAAGGGGCCCATGATTCAATTTAATTATATTTTAACATTTTCCGACAACCCTACTAATAATCCTAATAGGTAGAGTAAATTAAAGCAATCCAGCGGGAAGGCTGGCTGCACGCAAAATTTTCGAACATGACTACATAATCTTCTGAATGTTTTAATCTCAAATCGTAACCTTAGTAGTTACATATGTATAAATATAAGAGATCTTCGTAAGTTTCCATAAAATTGTCGCATTGTCCTGAGTGACGTAGTTACTGAACGACTATAAAACGTGATCATGATCAATACTGTATATTATGAACGGTTCTCAGTGCCAAAACAATCACAAGTAGGTAGGTACGGGTACCTCAATAGGTAATTGTTTCCATTAAAGTACTTGGTTTTGTAGACCGGAATAATCACTGGTCCTGTAGAACCCAAGTTTTAAATGGAGTTGGTTACTGATATCCAATGGCAGGATCAGATGCTTACCATCAGCAGCATGTATACTGGTTGGCGTCGTCTGCCGATAACACGGGGGCTGGGTGAGGCGACCAGGCAAGGGCGTAGCCAGGATTCTCTATACTTATCAAGAATGTTAGGAGGAGAGCAAATCAAGAATTTGGGGGGGGGTATCTCACATTAGCAATGGAGGTAAAAATTACAAATAAAAGACAAGAAATAGTTTCTATTTGAGAAGGAATCTGCGCGGTTTTTTACATACTCTTTAAAATTTCTCATACAACGTCAACTATTTGAAAAGAATAGATGCAATTTTTTTTATCTGTGACCGACCGCTCTTCTGGGGGGTGGACAGCTGTCCCCCCCCCTTGCCCGTATCGGGCTACGCCCATGGAACCAGGTGAGATATGAAGCAGTAGCTTTGCATATTAGGGAAAGCAACGCCTTCTTGATGCTCCCTTGACGCCAAACGATAGAAAACAAAGTTGTGAGACGTTTTTTTGGAAGGGGGAGGGGTCAGATACTCTTCCTCTTCCTACCCCCTCTTAGCGACCTCCATGTCCTTTATTTCAATAAAACTTAAGTGTTTTGATTAAGTAGTTAAATCATGTTCAAGATGCGATAACTGTGAATCATCTTTTGACAGAAACCGCGCCAATAGAGTCTGTTTCCACAGAAAAGCAATTTGGGTCTACATTACAAATTACAAGTAGTCATAAATTAAATCTGCGCCTACGATGTAGGTGTATGAGTAGGTACGCCTCAGTTATCAATTTGTATACCTACTTATTACTGACAATATGAAAATAGCGACATGATCTAGATCCATCAAGTTGGCTATGAAACGTGTTCTGAGCTAGTCTAGTACTAAAGCAAGCATTTCTATTCATGGCAAGTACCTATTTTCTGTATAAAAAGTTGCAAGAACGTCTCCGCAGACACGGTCCATTAAACCGTGTGGTCGCCTTGCGCGTAACATTGCCTTCTAATTCCGCGTTTTTCATAAAATGTTCTATACCTACATCTGGAATACCACATTTAATCAAATAATTCAATATCACATGATTCAGAGTGTATCGTTGAAACATACCTATAGGTAAAAGGTACAAGGAATAATAGAATTTTGCCATGTGGTAGAACCGCGGGGATGACCGAAGTCCTCGGGAGTAGAAACAAATCTGTGATTAAGTTACAGAGAACTCTATGTTCTATATGAAGTTGCCAATACACAGATTTCCATGGGCGGCAGTTGACGTCACTGCCTTCGCTGAATGAACATGTCATATTTATGCCATAGTTAGCCTAATTATTTCGAACCAATTATACTAATAGTCTGGATTTTAAGACAGTTATCCAACAATAACATAAAAGAGACAGTGAGTATCGATAGCCACTATTTGTAAGCTATCCGATTCCCAACAGCGTCTGACATTGCTTAATTGTTCAGTTATGAGACATGAGTTAATGCTTGCTCAAGTTGTAAAGCTATGCACGCTTCGCTTCATTGCAGAGATCATTTAGAATCTATAACCTTCACAGAGATGTTTTTCTTGACTATACCTATCTGTGTAATTATTGGTCGATTTTGAGAAAAATATATTTTGTCTGTAATAGTGGTAATCTAAGACCACAGAAAAAGCAATAGAATAGATACTTTTCCACGTTTTTAGGGTACCGTGCCTAAAAAGGAAAGGGAAAGGAAAGTTGTCCGTCCGTTTGTCTGTCTGTAAAAATCCTTTTTCTTAGGAGCACAAGGATGTATCAAGCTGAAATATATCAAATACTCAAGTCTACTGTCCCTTGGAGCTGTGAAAAAATCAAATTTCTAAGCCAACGCAATAAAAAGATACAGTCGTCTAAGCCGCAAATTTCCGCAAATTTTCGAAACTCGCAAGGGAATCAAAACCTACAGGTTACTTCCCGTGAACTCAGAATCTTGAAAGTTGGTACGAAGCTACGTCTTATAGCACAGATAAAGGAAAAATTACGAAAACCTTAAATTTTTAGTTACATCGTATAATAAAAATATTTTTAATAATATTGAAGTTACTTTCCCTTTCCTCATGAAATCGTAGGGGTATTAAATTGAAATTTATATCAAATACTCAGGTCTATAATACCTTTAAGGTATAACAAAATCAAACTTCTATGGGAACGAAATCGATGAAAAAGAAACAGCAATTTAAGCCGCTTTTCAAACTCGCAACTATTCGCAAGGGATTCAAAACCTGAAGGGTACTTCCAGTCCACAGAATCTTATATTTTGCATGAAGCAATGTTTACATAGCACATATATAGGAAAAATTCCGAAAAACTTAAATTTTTAGTAACATCACATATTTTACGGAACCCTGGGTGCGCGAGTCCGACTGCAAGTCGGACTCTTGGTCGGTTTTTTTTCCTTTCGGTTTATTCAGCGTCCATAAGTAAAGCCAAATTAACGAGCGACTGGTTCATTTTATATAAGTATCACGTGAAAATTGTACGCGATTTTATGCACACAATAACACAAGAAACAATAATAAATATTAAATGCAACAACGTTTGTATATGTGTAAGTGATATAATGTCTTCATAAAACAAAAACGATTAAGTCTATTAAAACGCTTCACCTCAATTAATATGGTGTAATGAGATACAAAGTATTGACCTTTCATTGTGAGCAATTTAACTAATTGGTGTCACCAGTGCATTTACAAGATATAGACAAGTAATAGTGACTCAATTTATTTACCTTATGGTATTAGGTATAGATATAAGTCATTAAAAAAAATTTTCGTGTTCACTCTTCACGTCGATTGTACCTTTTTTTATAAATTTACCGCAAAATGCCTCTTGCGGTATCTCCTTACTTAACTAAGTATAGCAGTTTCGTTCATTATAACATACATAGATCACAATTGTTTTTCTTAACATTTTTCGTTGGAAAAATTACACTTAGAGAAAACACATTTCCCATAATTCATTACAACATTCCGTAAGACGGTTTTCGTACAGTACAGGTGGCTACAGTATTCGTAAAGTGTTACCTATTTGTTATCTAAGTACGCATGATGTTGAAACACACGACTTGTTTGACCGGTAAATAGTCTATAAAACTGGGAAATGATTAGGATAGCCAAGATCACTGTGACATTTGGATCAGTCCTTAGGCAGATCACATGATCTCGACGCCTGCGGGCAGGGTCAAGGCAAACCGAACATCGCTTGCGAATAGTTTATCCGCCATTACTATCATTGAATAATGTTTAAATGTATATTTGCAGATTTATTGGAAAAGTCTATCAGTCCATATTTACGATTATTAATTATATTAATAAATGAAACCTAAAATATTAGTGGTTAAGCTACATTTTTAGATCGGATTTACGTTCACGCCAGAACGTAGCAATAAAAAACTGTCTTTGATTCGACTGCAAGTTTTTATTAGTATCTCCGTATTTCGGAGAATTATTATGCAATAGATTCCAATGTTTTTATTTTATTAGGTACGAATTTAGTTACCTACTGTTAACCCATGTCATCACTATCACATCACTTCCTGGCCTGCCCTCGAGGCGTGTTTTAGATATTCTCATTAAATTGAATGGATTTTATCCATAAAGGGGTAAGGTATAAAATACGAATAATATATACGTAGATTTGTACATGAATCACACTTTACATAAAATTTTCCTACTTAGACACAAAACTTATCACCTCAGACCCTTAGTTGATCCTTGGTTGTTTAACTTACAAAAGTGAAGAAAATCTACAACAGTATTACTTAAAATAAGCAGCGAAAATGAAGGTTGTATGCGAAAACAACGCTTGCATGAACAATGTGGGAGATGTGCATTTACTACTCCATTCTGATGCAGATCACTGCGCGTGCGCTGGCAACTGCTGTAGTCTCGTAACCTTACTAAGAGTAAGGAACATTTACATACAAGTATGTTCCAAGAACTAAGTAAACGTTAAGCTATATTTAGTCTTGTTTTTACTACGTGCATTCATTATATTATATAGCTAGGTAAATATAATTTGCAATATTTTCACATTTGTCAGTGAAATTTAAAGTTATAAGTAGTCTTCTCGTTTAATGAACCCATTACTCATCTAAGCGTACCTACCAGCTATTTTATTTAAATAATAAAATACAGACAAATGTCTATATTATTTCAAAGTAAGATTATTTTTCTAAAGTAATGTGTTATATATAACTTATTATTCTACTAAACAACAGAGTAACCCTGTCCTATATAACCGGAGAAGTAACAATCATGCACTAGTGCGGTTCAAGTTGATACCTAATTGAGCTTTATTTATTTTTTAAGAATGGTAGAAATGATCTCTTTAAATTTCAAATAAAAAAATCAAAATAAATATTGCTTTTTTAAAGTTAAATGTAACCTAGCAATATAATTTTATAAGTATAATTTTAGATTAATAATGTTATCTTATAAACTGATAATCTAAAGTTTCTAAAGCATATGTTACATAAAATTGAAAAGCTGTTTCCTATGTAATAACGATGTCAAGGCTAGACCTAGGCATTCTACCGTAGAGTTACGGGCTAATTAGAAACACGCGATATCTTAATATCCTCGCTGCAGTATTTCGAGACTATCAAAAGCAAACCATCTTAATTATAATAATCCTTTTTATAGAAGTCCTTAATAAAGACGATTTAAATCTATAGGGATTAAACTCGTAGATAATATTCTTGGATAATTGAGTGAACACAATTCTGTTAAATATTTATAAGGTCAGTATCCATACTCGGTAACACTTACACAAATAATATAGCACATGTGCAGTTAGGGGGCCCCATTAGCGATACAATTCCTTTATTACAGGTATGATCTAAAACAGAAAAAACGGCCAAGTGCGAGTCGGACTCGCGCACGAAAAGTTCATTACCATCTATAAAAAAACGGCAAAAAAAATCAAGCTTGTTGTATGGGAGCGCCCCTTAAATATTTATTTTATTTTGATTTAACTTTTTATTTAAGTGAATATATAACTAAATATTCTGTGAATATTTCAATCGTCTACACCTGTTGCCGTTATTAATATATAGCAAAAAATCACGTTTGTAGTATGGGAGCTCCCCTTTAATAGTTATTTTATTCTGACTTTAATATTTATTATTATAGTGGCATCAGAAATACATCATCAATGACAATTTCAACTGTCTAGCTATCGCGGTTCATGAGATACAGCCTGGTGACAGACAGACGGACGGGAAGTCTAGTAATAGGCCGTTTATACCTAATGGGAACCCTAACAAAGTGGCAACGAAATTACCCATGCTTGGTATTGAGGTTATACAACCGGCTGCGCACGTTGCTCGTTTGCTCGAATGTCGTTGCTCGCATCTACACTCACAATCTGTACGGTAGCAGGTTAACCCGCGTTTAAAAAAAATCTCTCGGTTGTATGTATTATAACTTTCATCAATGTTAGCAATATTTTTTGAGAGGGCTGGTAGCAGCTGTAATTAACGCATATAATAAAAACAGGTCAAATATGTGCTTTGTAAAATTGCCAGATATCAAGCAAAGAATGTGGAAAAGTTTACTTGAGTAGGCAATTGCTTACTGCAGTCGCATCTTTTATATTTTACTGTACAAATTAAATGGTTAAACATCCAGGAAAATTACAGGTTACAAACAAACACAATTGAAACATTTATTTATTCGGCGATATAATCTCATATATGTAGTATTGTCACATAAAATTATCCGTAGGTATTTTGTTTTATAATTCATATGATTTTATAAGCCGATTACCAGATTAATAGTTTTGAAGACTCCATAATACACTTAAGGTTTTCAAAGATTTCATCTTCAATTGAAGAAATTTGCCACATTACTATGAAACTTAACCTTGTGATTAACTTTCATAGTAGTGTGGCAAATTTCTTCAATTCGTCAGGAGATGGCACCACTAGTATTTCTTAACAGTAGTTTTGTCAACAACTTCCGAAGTGAGGCCGACACAAAATGGCCATTCTGAATTATCCAGCAGATTTCATTTCGCGGCTTTTGCTTTTAGATGGTTAACGGAAGTGCCATAGCACGGCTTGTTTACAAATACTTTAGCTACTTTCACAGTCTTACGTATGTCTTACGGCATTTTCTGCTGCCATTAAACGCAATTTTCCACTTACAAAAGAGATATTTACAGTCTTCGCTGTGGATAGTCTCTCAGAGAATTATTGGGACTATTAACATATTGACGTGTCAGTCAATTTTCTTTCTTTCAAGTTCTTTTTCAGTTCCTTTTGTAAAAATATGTGTTTTCACACGTTTTGAGTTTCTTCTCCATAAATGATAGCTTTTGCGAAGCTGTGATGGGTTTTTAAGAGAATATTATTGAAAAATAAAAACAAAATCTAGAAATTTGAAATTTAGGAATGTGTATATACTTGTACTTGCCTTTCGTGCCTATTTACTACGTGCCATCGATTGTTTTTCTTCTAATATGCGCATTCAATACTACAGAATTACAAGGAAATCTAAATTTAAATGTTTAAATCCCTCACTGCAGGCTGCATTTATTATAAGATCATCGTCGAAGAAATGTGACAATACGAAGATAAAAAAAAGATTATGTAGCTACATATTTACATACGATATCCGATCTACATAGTTATGTAGTAGGATAATGAGATTCTACATCTGAGGGAAGGATTTTCCTTCCCTATGAGCATTAAAAACATAGGTACATTAAACTAACGAGTATTTAAATAACAACTTCAATAATAGACATATACTTAGTAATCCTTAACTTAAAAGTAGGTATGATACATAAAAATGTCGATTGTATTTCAGAATATTTTATAAAAGTTTTTTTAGTTCCGTAAGATGTGTTTGCACACGTAGATAATCAGGTCGCGAAACGTCATATACCTATGTTTTATAACACGAACGATACGTTACAAAGTAAATTTGCTTTTTAATCAGACTATGATAGATTAGACCATAAAGTAAAATAAAATTAATGACCATACAAAGCTAATTTGTGTCGTCATCTAATTTACTAAGGGCATTTTTATAGTATAGAAGTAGCAAACGAGCATACAGCCCACTTGATGGTAAGTGACTACTGCCGCCCATAGACATATGTAATCAACCCTTGAGAAGATCAAAGTCTCACCTAAGGTTAGCCACAGATGCGTTGCTACACCTGAGGACTAAGATGGAATCCCTCGGAAAAGTATGTCTCCCTTACCACACTCATAGGCATAGTCCGCACTGGGGTATTCGAGTTTGCATTAGTAAACTTCATGACATATTTGAGTTTTTACCAATATTATGGAGAGCTGGTGGTAGAACTCTTTGTGGTTCGACTCGGAAGCACCACCGCCACACCTATTTCTGCCTAATAATAGCAGTGTTATGCGCTGCTGTGTTCTGGTCCAAAGGGTGTGGTAAAGGAGACATACTTTTCCGAAGCATTCCATCCGAGTCCTCAGGGGAGTCAGACTCTGTCCAGGTAGACGTATAAGCCCATCACATCGTCTGGTATTTGTGAAGGGTTGCGACCATACATCCCGCCGTCCTTCCGGGGGTCAGGCCCGAAAACTCTCTGTAGTCACCTCTTACGATAGGACCTGGAAGTACACACGCACACAGGCATTAAGCATACCTTGCTCACGAATTTTTCACATGCCTTCAAAAAAAATAATGAATATAGGATTTAAAAGGGCCTCTCGCTGCTTTAGAATTACACTTAATAACATCATCGTCACAATATTATTGCGTTTGCCCCCGAGCTGTTAGCGGATCACCTCTCAAAGTGGAGGAGTTTAGGCTATAGTCCACCACGCGAATGGTGATTGGTTTCGCATTTTTCAGTACACCTTTATAAAGAACGTGAAGAAGATATCAGACATCAGATCTTTGAATCAGGTTATATCTGAATAATTCCTTAAATATACCTTCATCGAAAAAATTCGTATAATGAATTTTCGTGAGAAGCCGATTTTCAGCTATTAAGCAAATGTTGTTGAAATTAATTACATCAGCTTACCAAACTCAAAACTAAGAAACATAAAAAGTATTGTTATCAAAAATATCTATTTACTTTTTAAGTTAAGGTATGTAACAAGAACGTGTTAACATTTGCAATAGCACGTATTCCTAAGCACGTAAATAAAGTCATTCAAGAATAACGGCAGGCCATAACGATAAGTTCGCAATGAGTGATAAATAATGACTAAGAATATTAATCTTTAAAAACAAAATTTTATTCAAAATTTGTTCTCTGTGTACATAGCTACAAATATGCGACGACAGTTTGGTTTATAACACTCAGTTTATATAAGTAAAATAAATTCTTCCGGTAACCAAAAATTCTGGCTGACTACTTTACACAGAATCACCATTTTTTTGTTCTCGAGGCGGAAATCTTCAAAATGAAACCCGACTCCGTGGGAGCAACGCCGGATTACATGGGATTTTTACCATACTAAAACCCCCCGATGGCCGTCCTCAGCGCGTAGGACTCCGGGATCTCCGTCAGAACTCTACCAGAGTCTTCCAAGCGCAATGCCACTTTCGGGCCCTTCCCCGATGAGCATTTAAACTCATCGCACCTTCTGGTGTTTACAAATGCATGAAATCACACATGCCGTTGTCCCTACCTAGGTTGCTTGCTGGACGGTTCCTTCCCACTCTTGCCGTCCGCAACCCGGAAAGCCCCCTTTTAGTCGCCTATTACGACAGGCAGATACCGTAGCCGTATTCTGAACCCGGAACTAAAGGGACATAAACAAAATCACCTAAGGGCCATTATTAAACGTCTTCCGCTTGGCGTTTTAAACGTCAGCGTTGAGCATTTAAAACAAATGCCGATTATTATGTGTCCACGTTTCCTTGGAAATTGTTGCGATATTTAAAAAATCCAACTCAAAATTTGGAATGACGCTTGAAGCTAATGTTTTGGGACCTTTTGTCATAGGCGTTTTTAGATGGTTAATTTATTTTTATTAAATGATTGTATAAATAAAGGCGTTACTAACAAACATACCTACCTTTATAATCTCTTAGTAAGCAAAACACGAGATAGTCATAATAATTATTGTAATGTTCGAAAAAACAAACCGCTCGTCATAATTTGTACCTAATTGTTACAAATCATTGCAATACAAGTTAAAATGACAGCGATTGAGAACGTGATCGTTGAACAATTGGTAATTAGGCATGCAAATAAGTAGTTTTTGAAATAACAATTGTCACTCTAGATAATCACCCGAATTACGTCACGAGAAAATTTGAAGATTTCGAGTAGCGAAATTTATGTGAGCAACAAATTGAACGACTGAGGTACAGGAGTTTTTCAACCATTATAAAGTTCTTGCAGCCCTTCACCAAAAAAATAACCTAAACAGCCAACATGACCTTACCTTTCAAGTTCAAGGAAAAGTACGATAATTCTAATGACAACGGAACTCTACCTACAACAATTATTACACCTCCAACTTCAAATCAACTACTACTATTAAATAATAAAAAAGTCATACCATTATACCGTTAATTAATCGAATATAAATTTAGAGTCGATATATTGTATAATTATTTTTAAAGGATTTACCACACGTTTTGAAGCTCTTCGCGGCGTGCACGCTCCTCTTTATGTCAATTTCTTTAAAAAGTAACTAAAATACATTATTTCTTAGGGAGCGTCATTACGTGAGGTGATTTTAGCGATTTTTGTTTTATTTAATGTAAAACAGTTTTCAAGGTCAAGTTCAACGGATATTTACAAGGGTTTAGGGGAAAGAAATATACGTGATATTAAATCAAGACTCACCCTCCCCTGCGTGATATATAGTGAGATTTACCCCGACGCCCTCCCCCCTTAAATGTCTCACGTAATTAATGGATGCCCCCTTACTATAGTAATTTATGGTACATTAGCCTAGTCGACAAGTTCAAAATCGTGATAATTCTTAATAAAGGTCCTAAAAATATGAATTGAAGACTCATTGAAGTCAGAATGACGTCTATTAAAATGTATACGAAGGATTTTACTGCATGTATCTATATATCTATATTATGAATCTTTTTTTATTTCTTAAGTATTAATAGTTTTTGAGTTATTGCCAAGAAACGAAATACCTTTTTCCATCATAATTCCATCATTAATTTGCTAATAACTTTTGCAATTTTTATCATGTTAGTTTTAGTAAAATTCAATGAGCAATCGCTTATATTTTTTATCAAGAATTAACACGATATTGAACTTGTCGACTAGACTACTCAATTAGTGACCAAGATTAACTTAAAGGCAATTAGCTGTACTAATAACTTGCCTACAGTTTACGGCCTACTTACGACTTATAAATATTACACTTCGTCGTAATTCGGTTGTAAAGAGTTTAAGTAGATTAATACTGTACACATGTATGATTTAATTGAGATAAAAAGATGTGAGTAATGATGAGCAAATAGTAGCGATATCTAACTAATGTTTGTTGAGACTATAAAGTATCTCGAATGCTATCTGAGGTATCTATTTTGATATAAGCTAAATGACAGAAGGTAGAGAGAACACGCCGGTAGTGTGTCGAAGAACAAATCTATAATATCTACATATTTACAATACTTCGTGTAACACGTATGACATACGCTGTTTTTATTTCGCTGTTCTAATTGGCAAACACTTATTAGTATTTAAATATTTGTAATTGATATAAATCCTTCGTAATTCAGTTCCAAAGGGATGGTCCCTTTACTATATTTTCCGCCCGACTACTATATTTTCCGCCCAAGTCAATACTCTCTTCCAAAAACCAACATCCAAGTTTAATCCTATCTCTATCGATTAATTATACATTTTTATGCTAGTTTATTATAAAAATATCCACATTATATTATTAAATATTAACATTTGTAATATTAGCCACTTCACTAAAATTAACTATGTTGAACTATGGTAAACTATGTTGATATTGTTTGTAATATTAAATATTTCAATACACGATTTGTTTTATCTATTGTCACATTATTTTAATGCTACAACTATTATTGAATTATTTAACATAACAAACAATATCAACATAGTTTACCTGTAACAAAAAAGGATAAGAAATCTATAATAGTTATATCATTAAAACATGTTACAATAGATGAATCAAATAGTGCGTGTTATGGGAAATAGCTATTTAGTAGGGATATGATGTGTACCTACCTTCTATAAATTGATAATTACACGTTTTATAAATAAGGTACCGAGTATGTAGGTATCTAATATATCTATATCACCTATGGCTAATATAGGCAAAGTTAATGCTTGTTCAATTTTGATAACAATGTGGGATGTAGGTAAAAGTTATTTAACGCGCCCATAGGCCGCGGCTTAGCGTTTAATCTAAGAGCAAATCTTCTGATATCTCAGCGAATTGGTTCATAATGTTATCAGGTACGTACCACAAATATTAGCATTGGTGTCGTTAGTAGCTGCTTTATCGAAGTTGCCGTCATGGATTCATATATTAACCTGAAATAACGCTATACTGTAAACATCAAAGTAGATATTGTTATTTAAAGTAAGGCTTAAAATATGTAATTACACTGCGACATCACGTGCTTGTTTTGTCGCTTCCTATTTATTTTACATAATGCATTTCACAGACAAATACATAACATGCTAGCATATACAAGCGTGTTATTTTATTTTCTTTATTTTAATTTCAATAACGAATTGATTGATTATATACCGGGACCAAGACTAACAGATAACATACCTAAGCTAATTAAGATCCGAGGGTAAAATATAAGTCTGTAAGAGTAATAGATAGGTATGATTTCTTTTACCCTTGTTTTACTTACCAATAGTATGTTTTGTCTTTCACGAATTATTTTAAAACATTTGCTGTGATAGCATCTACGAAAATCGATCATTTCACGCTTCTTATTTATTGATAACAATAGCTAAGTCACATGAAACCTTATTGAAAATACAATTATACCATTTAGTTATACTGTTTGTGAATATAATTATAATCATAACTATTCCTCACGTATGATTTTAGTATTTAACTACATGAAATAAATAGTATTTTTAAAAAGGACTTTCAAAAAAGGAGAAGGTTCTGTATTTTTTTTTATGTTTGAACCTTCGATACTTTCGACTGGGTAAACCGATTTTGACATTTTTTTTTACTTTTTACTTGATTTTATTTTTCAGTTGACATGTTACAGTTAAAAGCTTATTTAGAAAATTATTTTAATTTGTATTTTGCTACGAAACAATCAGAAAAAGGCATAAAGCATATACTTTAAAGTATTCTAATAAATTTGTAGTTAATATTTAGTAAATTTTAATTTAACGGTACGTAACATTTAATATAGTTGCTGTTTCTATTTAGGAATAATATTTGTTTTTGAACCAGAAATTACATAGCAGAAATAATTTACTAATCTAATTATCACACTTTGATGTGAAATATTAGGTACATATAATTACGTAATTTGCTGTTTTATATTTGTTGGACCGTCTACGCGTCCGTAACAAATTATCATAATAAACTCTTTCTACACTCAAAGCCCCACAGTAGGATTTTCTCCTGTGTCGTGGGTGCCATGGACACACAAAGACGAATACACAAACATCCAGACCCAGAACAGAAATCTAAACTCATCATTTACACTTCTGTCTGGCTGGGGATCGAACCCGGGACCCACTGCGTATCAGACCAGTATGGTGACCACTGCGCCACGTGGGTCATCATGATCTTGTTCTATGATACAAAGAAAACCGTTAAGCATGTGAGCAAGTTGAAAAGTCACGGCTTCTAATCTTACAGACAGACTTCGGCTCTAGAATGCCCATCTCTCGAGAAAGGAGACAGTTACACGCAGTCGGAGTTTCTCTCGCGGCTCGCCAACGAATGCCGCTACGACCGTCTACTGCTGCCCACTTACCAGACTTCAGAGGTCGTATACGTGCATGCCAGCGCCTATGTATACTTCATTCAACCAGCTGAAGCACATGATTTGGTAAATATGTACATATTCTATATGACTGAAGTAGGAAACGAGCTTGCAGTCAACCTGATGGTAAGTTGTCACTGCCGCCCGTAGGCATCTGAGAGGTTATAGAACAGGTTCTACCTAATTCTGTACACAATTGCGTTGTCACTCTGAAGGATTAAAATGGTCACGTCATATTCTAATCATCCGACATCCATGCTTATCAAAAGAAATGCAGAACTGCTTCACGCTGGCCGCTAGATATAGGTGTAAGTGCGGTGGTTTTCTGAACAACATTTGTTCTAACACCTTTCAAACTACTTGAATACACTGTAATACTTGAAAATAAAACACCACGATTAGGAATATTATAATGTTAGTACTGTTTGACATTGGAGTAGATAAAGGTCACCGACATCTTTTCCTAAAAGGCGCTAATGAACAGACACCGGAAGAACCACCACTATACCTATTTATGCCTTATAATACCAGTCTTCAGCGCTGCTATGTCCTATTTTGTCGGGTGTGGCAAGGGATATATACTAGGTCTTTCAACTGAGGAGTAGCAACGCGTCGATGGTTAAACTCAGATAGGACTCAGATTTTTCAATTCGGTATCGAATCCGAATACTTACATGAAAATATGAAATATCAATAAGTGAGTAATAATGAATTGTTATTAAATACAATGTGTTTTCCTTTCAGAATTTCAAATTGCACTTCCTTCTACAACTAAGATGGACTGACCCACGGCTAGCGTACACCTTGTATTCCCCAGAACGTACTAAAATTATCGGAGAGAGTGATTTACGACAACGAATTTGGGTGCCGCATTTGTACATGTCCAATGAACAGTCCTCGAGCCTTATGGGCACAGATAGCAAGGATGTTCTTATTTCTATAGCTCCAGATGGAGAGGTGCTGTTTAGCCGACGTATGCAAGCTGTGCTTTATTGCTGGATGAACCTACAGAAATTTCCATTTGATGACCAGACATGTTCAATGAACTTAGAGAGCTGTGAGTAGAGTAATATACAATTTATAATATATCACACCTTTAAAATCTTCTTAATTTGATCATCGTGAAGCAGTTCTTGTATTGCGGTGAAGGGGTGTGGGTGCCTGCTGACTTACATATGAGGTGACCATCGCTCAGGAGTTGTAACGCATCTGTGATCGGATTCAGGTAGAACCCCTGTTTCATTGGTTACGGATGTCCATTGTGCGGTAGTAAAACATACCAAAAGAAAGCGCATAACCCGAGGAAAATTCTTTTGATTCGGGTGGTGCCTTCAATTCCTTTACATTTACGTCATTCTTTACTAAAGTTGTGGTACATTTTTAATATATCTATTAGTGTCGATACTAATTAAACGTGCAATATTATTTTTGCAGGGAAATACAATGCCTCCATCTTACGTCTCATGTGGGAAAGAGACAATCCTGTACGGTTATCTTCCGAATTGCACTTAACCGAATATTCCCTAATCGATTACTGGACAAATGAATCCGTCGTGCGTGGTGACATAGTCAATATGCGGTTGGGAGGAGGTAGATGTAATGTCATTTATGTATGTTTGTGATGTCTTATGAAATAATTTAACAAAGAACAAAATAATAACTATTGTGTTCTTTATTGTTTTAGCTGGAAACTACAGTGCCCTTAAGTTTACGTTTAAACTCGGCCGAGAGGTTGGTTATTACTTGATGGACTACTTCATACCTTCCATGATGATAGTAGCGACATCGTGGGTTACATTCTGGTTACAAGCTGATGCATCAGCTCCTAGAATTACTTTAGGTAATTAGATACATTTTTATTTTCCTACACTGAATAATAGGGTAAGGCATGAAGTGGAGCATTCTCATTGCTCTAAAGTGTATTTGAAAACACTAGTTAGTGGCTAACCAAACCGATAATGTAGGCTACATTATCTACTGGGATTTATCAATTCGGACCAAGGACCAAATCGGTATGGTAACCATAATCATCAGCTGGTTACAGGTTTAAAATAAATATTGATGATAATTTATTGATATAAACAGCTGATAACGTAATGATTATAAGTTTAGGATCTCAACCTATGCGTCCATGGGTAGTAGGTACAATCGTCTAATATTTCATACGTAGTACGTATTAGAAATTCATTACCGCTTTTGCATAGATTAAAAATAACTTTCCAAAGATCACAGATTCTGAGAGAACACCTGATCACAGTAATAAATAATAAATAAATAAACACTGTTTACACTCATAGCCCCACACTAGGATTTTCTCCTGTCTCGTGGGTGCCATAAACACACAAAGACGAATACACAAACACCCAGACCCAGAACTCATCTAAACTCATCGTTCAGATTTCTGTCTGGCCGGGGATCGAACCCGGGACCCACTGCGTGTCAAACCGGTATGGTGACCGCTCCGCCACGCGGGTCGTCAGTAATGGGATAGAAATGGGCGGACGACGAACAAAACACGTGGACACGCAACTTAAATTGTTACTCACCTCTATCAATTGTTTAACTCGAGATAATTCTACTAAGAACTCTTAAACAAATATGGACCCGCTCTACTAACTTATACGTTTATTTATTTTCAGGAACCAGCACCATGTTATCTTTCATTACACTAGCTTCTTCGCAAGCAAAGACTTTACCGAAAGTATCTTACATAAAAGCTAGTGAGATATGGTTCTTGGGTTGTACCGGATTTATTTTCTCAGCTTTAGTGGAGTTTGCATTTGTTAACACCATTTGGCGAAGGAAGTATGTTCATTCCCTTTCTTTATTACCGCCTACAATATATTTGAAATGTATCTATATATTTACGTTTAATTCATCGAAAATAAAATACGAGTCTTTACGTTTTGTGTTCCATCTTACATCTAATGCATTAACGGCAATTAAAAAGTTGTTCATACTTTCGATCCTTATCCTATCTAAACGTACCTAAATGTAGTGAAAATATTTTAGGAAATGACCTTCTTCCTTTTTTACGTTTAGAAACAGAATCATTAGTTTTTATACCACGTTACAAGATTAAATTAAGTACTCCTTATTCTGAATTGTTTATATACCACACATTTTCACTATTTTTAAATAGCAAGTAAAATTTAAAAATAGTGTTACTTGTTTTTTAATCGTATTTTATATAATACATTTTTTGTTACTTTTAGGAAAGCCGTTAGCCTGAAGAAGGTTAACAGCAAGTATATCCTGAAGAGCACGCTTACGCCGCGCCTTGCTCGCAAGGAACTACAGAAAGAGTTACAAGAGTCCTCACCTCAACTCACCAAGTCCCGATCCTGCTCTTCATTGAACCAGGAAACCAGCTCGGACCCGGCTGGTCCTGGATACAATAACTACCTAACTGTACATGTAAGTATTTTATATCTATAGCTTTTTCAGTAGTTCTAGATTTTAATAAGATGTTTGAAATTATGGGTGACATACCTATTTGTTGTCCATTTCTTACATTTTCTTTTAACTAATAAAATCTATGATACACTTAGAAGAACTATAATGTAACATTTTCTTTTCATGCAGCTTTTATTTCAAATGGTAGGTTGGTCTTCAATTAATTAAAATTTGTATGTTACTTTCAATATTAATAATTGGTGTATTAATGTAAACAATAAACCGCAAACAATGATTGATACTTCGAACTAACCCAATGCTGGGTTCAATTTACTTCTCCAAATAAAATTAATTTTATAAATTTAATACTGAATTATAATAATGTCACTAGTATTACTAAGTAACGAAAATCTCAATCAGATCCTAATCTTAAAATAACATTACAGAGCTTCCCGTCAGCGTTGAACCTACCAACAATAACAACGCAGAGCTACGACGAGCTAATATCGGGCGGGCGGCGGCCGCCCGCCAGCGAGGGCTCCGACGAGCCGCCCAAACACCACACCTGGACAACGATGACCCCGCAGGAGATCGCCACCTGGATCGACAAGCGCTCCAGAGTCCTCTTCCCACTTCTCTTCGTATTCTTCAACATTATCTATTGGACTTTTGTCTATTGCCTGTGATAGATTATAAATGGATCTAAGTAATCGCACTTTAAAATTTAAAGTGACAGTCATAAATTTAAATTGATTCCTATGATGTATTATTTTGCTTTTTGAAAATATTTTTACGAATAGTATTTTGCTGGTTTCACTCAAAAATTTCGGCTGATAGGAAACAAAACAAATTTTTTTTTTAAAGTGTAACTGAAATTCTTAGTATAAATGTTTAAGTCATGATTTTTGTTAATGTTATATAATATTTTGTCCAAAAATGTCCTACTTTCAAATACCTTTTATTGAAGTAAGAGCATAATATAATGATTAACATGTTTGTTATATTTTCCAATACCTGCTCTACAAGACCAGCACACTACATTTGTGGTAAAAAATGACCCAAATAAAGAAAGTTTAACGAAAAAAGTGAGAAATGAAGATTCCACTCGTAAAATAACTACAACTAAAGCCACTTTTATTTCTAAATCTTAATTAATATGGCTGGTACTTTCTTTAAGTAAGAACGTCACTTTTGCTAAGGAAGTTTTTCATTATATTATGCCTATAGTACTAAAGTTAGTATCTTATTTTGATTTCAGTCTGTTAATAAGATCAATGTTAAAGTATGCCTACTATTCTTTAGTCATTGGTTTACGTAAAATGTATTTGCGACGAACATTTTGTCTTAGTATTTTTACCGGTGCTACGTCATTTTACTTAATATTCTTAATTTTAATGAGTACTTAAGTTGAGTAGATAGTTAATAATGTAGAAAATCAAATTGTAGTCATGATGTGTACATACGAAATGAGTAGGTATTTATACTATTGTTAGTTTTTTTATTTAATAAGTAAAACTATTTATCATAATTATGTTAAAAAATATATGTTATAAAAATCTAGGGAGCATGAACGACGTTCCTTTAGTGCGATAATAAAAATGTAGAATTCAAAGCACTGATTTTTATTCAAAGCACTGATTTTAATGCAAACCACCATCACAAACTTATTATCAGCTTTATGTCTATTTTTCTAGATCTTTGGCAGTTGGAAAATTTCAAGACGTAAAGAAATGGGATAAAATATCTAATATTAAATGTTTTTTTTGTTACTTATAGAAGATGAAAATATAAAGATATTTAAAATTTAAATAAACCCAAGTATTAAATTACATTACCCGCCCTTAACATCTGTCCAAAAACAGGATTGTAAATCAAAGAAAATTTTCTCTCAACATTTTTTAAAATTTTATTCTTGTTTATATACTTTAGCAAGTATCACAATTATATAAACACATGGTATTCAAATACTCAATAAAATAGATAATTAAGATAACTTTTAACACATCAAAACATTGTAACACTGAAATTTGAAATCTATTCGTAAACACACTGTGAACCTTTTGGTAATTTTAGTCCTTAAATAATAAATAAGTATTTATACATTATTAATCAATATAAATTTATACCTCACACTAAAACATAATATGCTAAAGTTTAGGAAGTTATTGTTATGTACATTAGTATTTAAATACAATAATCTATAGAAGGTATATTAGTGCAAAACATATTTTCGTCGGTGATGCTTTACTATCGCGTAATTAACGAGAGTAAATACCGCGCAAGTAAAATCGGAGCAAAATTTCGGCCTCTAAATCAGAATTTTGAAAAAAAAAATGTTTTTTTTTTTTTTTTTTTAACACTTAGCTTT
>MOOZ01001012.1:916136-931457 GCA_002930495.1 Cecropterus lyciades
AAATCCTACTGTGGGGCTATGAGTGTAGAAAGCGTTTATGTTTATGTTTATAGCTACAAATAATCAAATATATTTTTTGCATTTACTGCATAAAATGGTACGTTCATTTATTTTGTGCAGTAAATTTTACTTCGGGTTTCGCATGTAACAAATAAAATGTAGAGTTAATGTACAATTTTTAAAGCTGTTATGTAATTATACGTTGATATAGCGAATGAAGTACTAGGCACCACGGTAGTGGAATTACAATATCACAATTATTATTTATGAGTTTCATTCCAAGCATAAATTTGGCAGTACTGGAAATAAATTAAGTAATAAAAATACTAGCATAATCAAGCTCTTAATAAGTATTTCTGTTACGAATAAGTAAGAACATGTTACAAATGTTATAAAAATCTTAAATCCGGTAAGGAATTATAGAAAGCGCCAACAATACGTGTTCGTGTGCCTTCATGTTAATAGAGTACATTCTTCGTCTCAGGAAAACAGCCCTGAATATTTAACGATACACTCCAATTTAGCCTTCATGACGTCAGTATATTTGACTGCTTTCAAGGTAACTTACATTGCAATCGTTTAGTATTTACTACACACAACACTCAACAATGGAGGTGTTATTGATGCATTGTAAAAATATATTTGCTCTTGAAGCCGTCCCGGTGGCCCCGATAATGAGCTACGAAAAGCACATACTAATACAATCTGTTTCTGATAAAGGACTATTAATATTCAAGACGACAAATCAGCACCGTAAGAAATGGTTACTTATTGTACAAAGTGGTCTTGAAGACATTTAAAAAACAATGTTTGTTTGAGCGGTCGCGTGCTAAGCACGTGTCATGAGTGTAAATCCATATAAATAAATAAAATTTATATTTATTTTTGTGATTTGTAAACTACTACAATATTTACGTAATACAATTAAGTATTTATTAAAGAAACAGTTATGGCCCCACTGAATGAATCCTATATCCCTAGTGTCAAAATTTTACCGTCTATAGTTTGACTACGTTTAATTTCAGTGCTTTATTCGAAAACCTCGGCAGGAATGTGCCTAATATTTGTTTAGGATGAAAAAATATCTATATGTCCATAAATATTGCATGCTAAAATCTGCTTGGCTTGCTTAATTATAGCCCAACACATGTCAGTCTGAGAAATCCATGCCCATAAAGTACAGTCATTAATAACAGGAAATGGTTCCATAATTATGAAGGCCTAAAAACCAGAACGAGTGGTGTATTTTGACAGATAAGCGATCAAGTGTTCAATACAGGACTTATTGGAAAATGCCATCTTGTAGCTGGAATTGTGAACGTGTTAACACAGGCCACATTAAGCGTGGTAGCTAATGACTGTACCTACACTACCTACCCGTGTCAATCACGCGAACAACGCGCGTAAGTAATGACCTTGTATTGGGGTGGCACGAGCCACCCACTTCTTAATCGCCGAAACCGCTACCCGCAGATAGCTGGCAAAGTAGTTAA
Source organism: Cecropterus lyciades (assembly GCA_002930495.1). Classification (NCBI taxonomy): domain Eukaryota; kingdom Metazoa; phylum Arthropoda; class Insecta; order Lepidoptera; family Hesperiidae; genus Cecropterus; species Cecropterus lyciades. The sequence goes on from MOOZ01001012.1 coordinate 917,630, forward strand.
GTACTTATTTGTTTTGGTGATTTGAAAACCTATCGAATTATCTTCGTAGTCATAAAACCATTGTTTTTTTTTAATTATAGATAAGTAATAATCGAACTGGTATTTAGTGCCTACTGTCGCTTTTGAGGGTGTGTGTAATTGATCCCAAAGCTACAAATAACTACAGATAAGTTGCTACCGCTGAGGATAAAGTTGGAACACGTCCGTTATTGTATCTCGCTTACAACACAAGATAAAACCTCTGATAAGTATTGCTATTGAAATCAATATTCTACTTACTCTTTTTAACTAGTTTATACCTTAAAAAGACCCCCTACACTGTAACTTTACGTTTTATAGATTTCATTGCTAGATTTAGAGTTAGCCTACTTTATCTATTATCTACTCTATTAATAATCTATTATCTTCTCTATCTGCATACTTCTGTTATATATATATATATTAGCTGTGCTCTACGGTTTCAAGTGTTACTATTTAAAAAAAACAGTCAAACATAGCCTCATGTTATATCGCCTATAGCCTTCTAAAATAAATGGACAATAATAATAACTTTTCAAAACCCGAGTAGTTCCAGACATTACCGCGTTCAACCAAACAAACAAACTCTTCTGCTTTATAATATAATAGTAGGTATAGTATAAATATATTTTGAGTAATCTAAATAACTACCACAGAACTAAGTGACTAATAGTTTGTAAGTACTACATAGGATCTTGAAAATTAAGTAAGCTAAGTGATAAAAAGTCGTTAGTTTAGTTCATGTCATTATTAAAAGGTACCTATTAAATGATAAGTATAGATCGGTTTGGTGTCGTAAGTACCTAGGTAGCAGTGTCTCGTCCCTGTAGTTCCGGGATCAGAATAGGGCTACGGTATCCTCTGCACGTCGTAAGAGGCGACTAAAAGGGAGTTTCCAGGGTTGCGGGCGGCAAGAGCTCGAACCTTCCAGGCAGGTGACCCCGGTAAGGACGGCGGAATATGTGGTCACATATCGTCGTAAAGACCAGTGGGAGCGGTGGGCCAGCCGCTCCAACCAGGTGGAGTCCGGTGGAGCAATGCACTCAGAGGACTCCGGTTATGTTCCTTTGGAGATCCCGAAGTCCTTTTCGCAGCGCCGAGGCCGGCCACCGGGGGGTTTTAGAGCGGTAAAAATCCCACATAATCTGGCGTCGCTACCACGGCTATGGGCAGCTTTTGAAAGTTTCCCCTTCGAGAACAAATTGTATTTAATTAATAGATGGCATATATTAATACCTGAAGTACTCGTGCTTCGTTACGGAACATCAAAATAGTCGCCATCTTTAAATAGTGCAAAATATCGTAAAAGTAGCCTATAAGTTGACCAGATAAATACGCTACATTCACATAATATTTCATGTACCTAAATCTGACCAGCGGTTCTTCCGTGATTGAGTATCAAACAGACACACAGACATACACCGTCGATTGCATATTTTGTTAATCTATAAATTCTAATACATCTCTGAATAAGTTTCGTTTCTTTAATTGATAATAATGTCTCAGTTTAGTCTCAATAGTCAGTTTAATAGTCAATACTAAGTTAATGAGACATTTTAGTTTTTGATTTCTTGTTATTTTGTTATATAATTATCAAAAGACTTTTCTTTGGTATTAGAACAGAAGATAAAGAACCATCTTTATCTTATTTCTAATTTGATTCGATGTGTCAAAGTTTAGTATTTAAAACTTTACTAAAATAAATAGATAGATACGTAAGATACGTAGATAGAAAGATAAATAGATACGTAATCCATGTTATTAAATAGATAAAAGTATTTTGAAAAAAGAAATCGTTAAAACAAATATTTTTTTATAATATCCATTATTCTTATTATTTATTTCCTTAAATACTATTTATTTATTATTTTCAAGGCTAAACACACAAAACTGTAAATCACGCGAGATCTCGCAGTATCGATATTCATAAACTCGCAGGATCTCGCCTGAGCTCAAATCCATTCGCGAGATTGCACACCCTAATTCCCAAGAACTTCAATATTGGATATTGCCGGGAGCAATGTCTTCTTTAATAGATGTTGCTCAAATACTTGTTAATACGCTTTTTACGCTTTTTACACTCATAGCCCCACAGTAGGATTTTCTCCTGTGTCGTGGGTGCCATGTACACGCAAAGACGAATACACAAACACCCAGACCCAGAACAGAAATCTAAACTCATCATTCAGATGTCTGTCTGGCCGGGGATCGAACCCGGGACCCACTGCGTGTCAGACCGGTATGGCGACCGCTCCACCACGCGGGTCGTCATATAATCGTTAATACTGAAAATGTTAGAAATTATATAAATTCTAGTTATTGGAACAAACGACTGCGACAAACTGATTAAATTTATTAATTTATGTGTACCAATGATCAATCATAAAACACACTTTGCTTAATTATACAAATGTCATACGTGTGTAATCATTGTATGGCATAATGGTTTAAATAATGCAAACTATATATTGATAGCGAACCCATATTGACTCTATATTGGTAACTTAACTATAATACTTTTACACGTGTCCAAAGTTCTATCTAGATATCACATATTGTTACCCATTTCAATACCTTATTTTAATTAGAATAAATAGTAAGTAAATGTAAATTACCCATTAATTATAATAATTCGTTGATATCGTGTTAAAATTTGAACAAATGCATCGTATCGTTCGCCGAAATATCTAATTAGGAATCTTACTATATAGGTCGTTACCGTGAAATACTTTCCACAAAAACCTTGACCCAACCAACATTCCTAAAACGCTTACCTTATATTCTTTAATTTCATAAACATAATGTACAAGGTATTGTAATTAAAATCATTAACTTCTCCGGAGTGGTTTATAATGTTTTACAACGAACACAACACACCTATTTCTAGTGTGAAGCAGTTCTTGTGTTTCAATGGAAGGGTGTGGTTGCCAACTCACGATCATATGCGGCGAGCATCTTAGTACTCGGGAGTTGCAACTATCATATCATCTTGATACAAACCTTGCTATATACATATGCAGATGCTTACATTAGATATCCAACGGCAATGCGGCAGTGACCACTCAACATCACGTCTACTGCATGATCGTTCTTCTTTAATCTTATAAAAATACTGATACAGAATCACTATTCTTAGTTTGCAGAAATAATGATGTATGATTAAATAAAGTCTTATTATGTCTAAATAAATTACAGCGACATGGTAATAAACGCTATTTTAAAATTGTTTTACTAGTTCAGGAGCAGTTTAAAATTGTCATTAAACCTGTATTACTCGTACTTCATTATATATTCTAAAAAACAATGGAGTGGAAACATTATAGTTTTATTAATGGGACGACATCGTAATGTTGCCTATAATGTGAGGATAGTAACATGAAATGGGTTCAATAGAATCTGTATAGGTTTTCTTCATGTTTAACATGGTGGCACTGAGTGGAACGACCTCGGCTGATCGTAATGGATGTGGTAAATTAATAATGGTCCACATAGAGTTAATATTAAAATATTCCCGCTGAATTCATCCAATTTCGGTCAAAATGAATCATATTGTTTTCTACCTGCTCATTAATTTGCTTACGTGCAACTATTAAACTCATCTCAAAATGTTTCTGATACTTGGAAAAGGTAGGTAATGTAGAAATAATTTGTCGTTTCATGCATACATCTTCATTGTTGCATGTAGGTTTACGTTTTTGTCATAACAAGTTTATATTCGCCTTAACAAAATTTGTCATGTCATACAAATGCAAGTTCTGATGCAAGGCTGTATTATATTATTTTGTCTGAGACTAATGTGTTACCTAAAATTAAATGATATCGTAATAATTTTAGATTAAAAGAAAGGTGATAACGTTTTAATGTATTAAAATGAATAAAAATACGTATTCGAGCGTGTCAAACTTTCTTAAATAAATATTAACTTAGGTTTTTAACTATTCGTAATCGCATATTAAATTACAATTTCATAATGAACGTTGCACGAAATGCTTTTTAGACGATGTAAAATCGTGTCCAGGGAAGGTGCTACATTTATTTACATAATTAAATTTAGTGTTCATTTCACAGTGACCTCAAATAAAGCAAGATACGTATGCAAATTTTATGTAGGTACTATAACGTTAGTAAATTACGGGCATTTGTGTAAAGGACGACTGTGCTTTAGCTAGCGGTCTAAATGCACGAAATGCATACATTTTAATTAAGGTTGTAACTTCCGCAAAATATCAAACCTCCGCTTCCTCGACCGTCTTCGCAAAATTTTTGCGGCTTTGTGACGGAGGCTTATTTACGTTGATCTTGACGTACCTACAACGCGCAAGGGAAACTAGGCGACGCGGCCGCTCAGCTACATGTTGCAACTAGATGAATATCTTTATTTTGATAGAGAAAAACATCAAATATAAAGTTTTTCTCCCATATTTCGCACTTACTTATCGGCCCCATCAAGTTCAGTTCTAAGTAACCAATTATTACTGCCAGGCGGCACAGAAGGCGACAAATCCGCAAAGCTGTTGTTCGTGAATATAATTTAACTCTTCTTAATTCTGATTATAAGTAATTATTTGTCTTTTTCTAAGAACTGTACTATGTAAAGTTCACCTTCGCATCCGCGGAAGTGAACTTCTAAACTTCCGCATCCGCCTCCGCTTCCGCTAAGATGGGCCTCGTTACAACCCTAATTTTAATAATGACTATTTCGCTGTGAAAGCACATTATTCGTTGTAGCTTCAAAGTTGAGTATGTACCTATTCCACGCTGCTAGTTTAATTTCTATTCTAGATTTTGAACATAATGAAGTTTCTTTCAAGTTTGGCACATTAATAATTAATCGTATTAGATTCGGTCGATGTCCATAAATTAATCTCCAATATATACATATTATATTGGGATTTATAATGTATCGTACATTATAGGTTCAATATCTAACATTTAACAGTTACAACCACGTTAAGAATCAATAATATATTATAATAATGTATGAATAATCCAGTTTTTTGACTTAATTACATTAATGAAGACGTAAACATAATGTTTTGTACGATTTTAACGTATCTTTTTATGCAATGAAGTAGCAAACGACCATGCAGTGCCTCTCCACTCTCTCACTCAAAATCTAGGTAAGGGAACGTACCCAAACCTCATGACCTATTTTTGACAAGTTTTGATTCCCCTCCCTCCCCTTGGTGACCATCCGTAGTATATAAATAGAATCCTCTCTCTCTATTTTTCACGCAGTAATTCATGGATACGGTTTTCAATTTTTTTTTGAATGCATTCAATGAATAAATGAAACGCGAGATTTCCTTTGGGAACGAACGTGACACTTCCTACGTGACGAAAACCTAAACCCCACCTCTCCTCTCCTCCCACGCCTCCCAACGCCAAGCGCGGTATTTTAAAGGCCTTCCCCTAAATTGGTCACATGGTTTGAGTACGTCTAACAGCTTACTTCATAAGAGTCCGGGCGGTCGCTAGCGGCAATGGAAGTGAAGAGGTGATTGAGAGCGCGCGACATGAGCCCGGTCATGGTGTGGGTCTTCCCGGCGCCTGTCGCGCCGTACGCGAACACCGCAGCCGCGATGCCGCGTAACGTATCGCCCACTAGTGGGCTGCACACCGCTTCGTATACCTCCTCCTGGTTAAACAGACATTGCAATATTACATTACTTTAGCTAAGGACTCGTCACTGGAAGGAGTCTTAACTATAGCTTGTCAAGCTTACAGGTAGATCTCAACTAACATAAAAAGTTCAGCAATGTCAAGGATTGGTAGTTTAAGTGGTAGGTATCCAAGTGGCACAACTTCATGCATGCTTCAGTGCGAAGTCTTAACTGTCGGCAATAACTACAACTCTAAAGGTGTCCCCGAATTTTAGGGAGACCTGTGCCTAGCAGTGGAACACAAGGACAACAAGGATCCCAGCAAGATCATACTTGTCAAAAGCCCATCTTCATCAGGTGCCTCAAATAAACATTATAGCATTGCTTTTTGCTACAGCTGCTACGGTGTTAGTATATGGCATAATAGTTAGTGGGTTCTTTGTGGCGTAAAAATTAAACCATACAATTAGCACTTAACTCTTTTACTTTAATCAGATACATTAATGAGGTGAAGATACAGGATGCCTTACCTGTGTGGTGCCCTCTCCGAAGACACGATCGTAGAAATAGTGCTTGTCGTTAAGTCTGCGTTGCCGGAGGATATCGCGCCGGCTGTCAGCCTCCTCTTCGAGTACTAGCATCTATTGATAGATATGATATTTTTGTTAAATACTTAAAAAATAACATCAAATTTCAGTATATAAAATTGTCTGAACTGTGCTAGTAGGTGCATACCAAATTAAGGACGAAGATATGTACTATTTAAAACGTGTTTATTAATTAAGAAAGAAATTAATGTTTTTATTTATTTTTTTTTATTTTGAGCTTTCTAATGAACTTAGAAATCAGAAAGTATATAGACTTTTGAGCTGCCAAATTCCATCTCGATATGATGACACCAAGCGCTCAATAAACGAATTTTATAAAGGTTGTAGAGACGGAATATTTTCTTATTCTACTTGAAACTAATTTAAAATTTCAAAACCTCATTAGTTATTCGCATATATTTTTTTCCAAAGTACCTATACAGTCAGAACCTTTCACGTAAAAATGGTAGGTGATTGGTAACATAACGTTATATAATAAAAACAAAACATGAAACTTTTCACCTTGTCGCTCACCACGTGCACGATGCGAGGGCCCTCCTCTGCGCGGTGCGGCCGCACACGAACCGTCACCTGCATACATTAAAGACGAAAAAACAACTGAATAAACTATAATTCTCAGAAACGGTTTAAATATTTCAGCAATCTAATAGTTATGTAAAACCTGCCTACGAGTTTCTTGTGTTAATAAAAAGCAGTGCCGGCCCGAGACAAGATTTAGAATTTAGCAAGATTCAATTAAGGCGCCCACAAGCAAGGGCTTGTCCCTATGGTCCCAGTTGTGCGTACTCGGGTAACTATGGAATTGGGAAGATCTCGACAACATATTTTGGGTTGGGTTGGGTTTGGCGCCTACAGCGGCCGCTGGTGCACCTACAGGATCGACCACCTGAGGGTAAAATTGCCTGGGTAAAGAAGGTACCACTCGAGCCCAGAACATCCTTGCCCACCGCTCTTATATCGACTTAGCCGTAGCATATGAAAGACCCGGAGAGTAAGACGTCCCAACATACATACGGCAACTCCGTTCGCTCTATGGTAGAGCCGGCCCAGATAAGGTGTTCTGTAAGATATACTATCCAATAAAAAGTAGGTACTACAATTTTAAAATACTTCGATTAATTAACTTCGATTCAAACTGAACGCAATTTTACTTTTCATGCATGTCATAATTAATGTTGATTGCTATTTGTTTCAAACACATAAAATGTCCATTACGACTTATAACCCACGTGATCAAGATAAGCATTAATATAAAATATAATCGATTATGTTATGAGTCCAACAAATACAGAGATAAAGATTACAATATAGCTTTGAAAAACTTTATAAATACCTTATTATATTTATTGTCATGATTACGCTTATGTTAGTGATAATTTTGAAATGCCTTTAAAAATTACTAAGCCATGCAATTACTATATTACCAATAGGTATTTTATAATTTTGTGTGGTTTCCAGGAGACTGAAATACGAAGCGACCATCTTTTCTTAAGGAGTGGCAATGCTAGATGCATTATAAATCTAATAGACTAATTGACTGTTTATTAAAATTGTTCCTAGAATGCGTATAATTCTTCAGATATTTAATAACAGAAATAAATTATATTTTTAGACTAAGAAAATTAAAACATGTTTTTAAATTATGTTTTTCTTAAACCGTAAACGCCATTAATTTCTGTAGATACCTATGCCACGACGTTACTCAAGGCGTAAACAAAAATGTCAGCATTTATAGAGTTTGTAAAAAAACATTTTTTTTAATAAATTATTTATATCTTTAATGTACCTAAATTAAAATAATACAAATCCGTTATAATGATTTATTGACGATGTCTGTGTAACGCACGGGTATATTTATACTTTCTGCTTTAATAAATTCAAAGCCGAATCTAGTTTTTATCAACAGTAACTTTCGTAAATGGCATAATATCAGATGACGTCACAATTATGGCAGAGAGCATTTTCTGCTTTTTAGGGTTCCGTAGCCAAATGGCAAAAATTGAAACCCTTATAGATTCGTCATGTCTGTCTGTCCGTATGTCACAGGCACTTTATTCGGAAACTGTTAAGACTACAGAGTTGAAACTTGGTAGATAAGTGTATTCTGTAAACCGCTTTCCAAATTATGTACAAAAATATAAAATGTATTAAATTTAGGGAGGTGGCTCCCCATACATGAAAATATTCATCTTAGGTACACGTGTCTATAGAAAGGTACTCAAAAAATGTGAAAAATCTGAATAAAACATATGTGATATGTTATATCCAGATTTTTCACTCCCTTAATTTCATAGATCGAGCGTAAAGGAAAACTTTCAACGAAAATTGGCTCGAACAAGATACGTTTGACAGTTTTTGAAATATAGCACTTTTTCAAAAACAGAATAACATCACTTTGTAATTCATACAAACAATATGAAAAACAAACTTATGTTGGTAGTTAATGATAATGCTGATAATGATAATAGAACCCTTCGCCTGCGGGTCCGACTCGCACTTGGCAATTTTGGATAATAGTAATAAAAAAATTAAAATATTAGAGTGTATCTTTCACCTCTATGAATTAATATTAACATATTAAGATTGGTAAGTAAGTACTATATGAAATAAACATCATGTATTGATGTATGAGTTAACTAGTCTACTCTCAGTTAAAAACCCTTTTATTCATAAGTTGCAAATTGTCCTACTGCTACTGCTATCAAGAGCTTGCCAACTGATGAATCCCGGGTGACGACTGAGTCAAAAAAGTCCATATCTCTTGATCAATTAATTAAAAAAAGATTTACCATTTAAATTTCAATACCATATGAATAGAAATACGTAATATGTTATGTCACAAGTGCTATATCACATCCTCTCTAAGGAAAAAAGAGTTAATATATAGGTACATATATTGACAGTACGTGATAAAGATCGTGATAAAATCTTCTGCATGATCATTTCTCCGTTACTAAATATCGTGTCTGGTTTGTTTGAATGGTAGTTTTTAAGCATATCCTTAATTATAACTTTGGCCACCAGGCAAAAGATCCGTAATGATAGAGAATCTGATTACACGCAATGTCTTTCAATACTCAAATAAAGTGTATTTTATGAAAATGATAATTCTTAGTCATAGCACATAAGATCAAAAGCAGAGATAACACTCATCCTACGAGCTTTTTACCATGATCTTTAATAATACACTCAAGCGCCTACGATGCCTACGAGAGTAGACTGATTGGCGATATCTTTAGCTGAAGCATACGTATCAGGCAATATACAATATTTGACAGGGTTTGAAGGAGGCGTCGAAGAGTTACCAAAATTAGAAGATCGTTTACAAAAGACCTAACTTTGTTCTATCAAAGTGGAGTATAGTAAAGTCGATAACCAATCTCCATAGACAGCAGTCACTACTACTCTACCACTTCTATAGTCGTCTTCTTAAAAAATATCTCTCTATAGTCTCCTATTTACTACTTCTACTTACTTAAAAAATATATATTACCATAAGCTTCTCCTCGCTAACAGTGCGACCGTGGAGCTTATCACTCGCGGATGAATTACTTTGAGTCATGACGATTTTCGACCGTACAACAACGTTCACGATAAAACTTTTCACACTTCAACTCTACTCTATTCCAGCTCTTTCATTTCACGAAAACATTAATACACCGAAGCGATCAATCAAATTAATTTAATATTCATCGTTAGTGAACAAATGGTGCGTTAAGGAGTAGTTGTCATGATAATTTGTAGGTACGCGGTCTTCAGCCCCGTGACTCCACATGGACTGAGTTCTGGTCAAAATATAGCCTTCGTTGTGGGCGGTCGCTGGGGTAACAGCTAATCACCACAAATAAAACTTACATGCGCCGTCAATTCGTTTACGTAGAATTATTTTCCCGGGGATTAGTGCCATAGCGAGGTGACAATCGACGAGTTTAAATTAATTTTATATGGTAAGCTGTCACATGGGGATTAGAAATTCTTTTTTGTGCTTTTTATTGCTTGGGTTAATTATAGTGAGGTAAAAGTAACAGCTTTGAATAAAGTGCTTTTTATAACTACAAAAGCATACATAGAGTTATGCTCATATGTAGCTGTGTGCTTTAAAAATAAAAACAGGATTTTTATTTACACACTACGTTCTCGATGGGTGTTGAACCCGAGACAATCCCAGCATTAACATTTATTACATCATTGTCAGAATATAAAAATGTATCTCAGTTATAATACCTTTTCAAAAGCTGGAAAAGGGGCAAGATAGTCAAACATAACATTGTCAAAATCACGCTACGATACGCCTGATAACGATAAATAGCAAATATAACATCAATATTCATATAAGTTATTTTCTTAGTCAGATACTTACAAACCTTGTAGCTAAATAATGCAAAGAAACAGAATACAACATACTATATTATCTGATCGATACAATTCTAAAAATAAAATTTTGTTTGTTTTGTAATTTAAGTGCTTTCTTCTTCAAACACTTTGTTTGACTCTACAGCATTATCAATGTTTGATGTTGCATTGTTCAAATGTTTTTACCAACAAACAGTAAATGTTGATGAGTTTGATCATTCGCAGAAAAATACCCGGAAATTCTTTTAAATAGTTACGAAATAGGTTTTTAAGTTTGTACGTAGGTAGTTAAGTTAGCACGCAGGATAAAATTATTGGAGATATTTTTATATTTGTCATCACGTGTGATACGCAGTACCTAAGTCATTTAGAAGGTCCCCGACCAGGGCTAAGCAGTAATTTACAGAAAGGCAACTCTTTCTGCTTTATAAGGCACAAGTGAGACCCCATATGTACAAAGTCCTGCTCGCATCTTTAGGCAGGAGCACCACCAAACAAAATTACCCACTTGACTAAGTACAAAAACGCGCCGTCCCAATTTTCTATTGCCTAATGATTTCCGATTCTTAGAGAGACTAGAACCTCTAAGATTAACCCTAACTCTTCCGACGTTACAATGGTGAGGGTTCCGAGGAACTCTTCGACCTACATCACCCTTTTTCTACCGCCCTACTTGCAGAAGTGGATGTGTGTGAATATGTAGATGTGACCCCATCACATCCACATAATGGGAACTGGCATGGCATGGCATGGGCCCCGGCAGTGGGGTGCAAGCGGGCGCAATTGCAATTGCCTGTCCAGAAAGAAAGTACAAAAAATAATTACATATTTTTTACCTGACTGAACCAGCGGGAATGCTCTGCGAGTTTATAGTAGAGATGCCACGAATAGTTATTTGGCTGAATACCGAATACCGAATATTCGCCAAGACTCTTAGCCGAAGCGCTGAATATTCGGTACCACTTGGTACTTTCCGTGGGTGACAAATCACAACTCGTCACGTACAAGTTTAAACTTATATCGCTAAAGCAATAGGTAGGCACGAATCTAGAAGCACCGATGATGATTCATCTCCACTTCGAAAGAAAAGGAATGTCTATTAAAATGACAAAACCATTGAGACGTGATAGTTTCTGGAATTGATTTGAGAAGGTCGCTGATAAAATGTACGTTCAAATAAATGTCTGGAACCGAAAAGTTTAGTTGCACCTTAATTTTTACATAGCATCTGTTCGCCTACATCAGACAGCAGACCCTTAAATGTGGTAGTCACCAAATGCAAAACTTTGTTAAAATTTATTTATCATCTCCCGGTAGCGGTGTGTATAACGAGTGGCTGTTTTCAAAAGCTGGTATAATTTATGAAAAATGCTATCGTTTCCTATCGACAAATGCTGAAAAAAATGTTTTCATTCATCATAACTTACCACTGGTGTATTGTAAATATTAATATTTTAATTTGTTATCAATATATTATATTATATTTGTTGGTTAAATAAACATCTTTGTGAGTAATATTTTAGGTTCCTTTTTTCATAATTTGCTATTCGGTATTCGGCTGAGTAGTTTTTTTTGCGGTATTCGGCCGAATACCGAAAAAAGTGACCGTATACCGAAGCCGAATACCGAATATTCGTGGCATCTCTAGTCTATAGGCATATGTATGTATAATTACAAGCCAACCAAGCTAACTAGACGAATGTCAAACGTGACGTCACGCTCAGCAAGTACTGATGACAAAAAAATTGCAATAATGTTTTTTGTGAAATGATGATTTTTATCAATGAAATGTAAATTTTAATACATTTCCGTGTTAATAGTTTATACTAAAACTACGCATTTTTTACTTTGTTTGGTTATCATTGTAACAAAAACTAATGAGTACAAAAAATAATTTTTGCTTATTTATTTATCACAAAATGTGAAATGCGTTATTCGTTCATTTTTACTGCGGAAATAGGTAAGTACCAAATTTGAAATAGGCTGTAAGGCGCTACAAATAAGAAGAAAAGAGTACCAATATATTTTTTATTAACATTAAATATCTAAACATTGTTACCAGTAAAATAGGAGGGCAACCACAGGCAACATACCACACCACCAAAGCAGGCGATCCACGAAGACTCTTTTGGTGTTGCAAATGTCTATAATCAATAGTAACTACTTTCAATCACATAGCCGGTCTGCTTTTTCACACACATTACACAGATCTCAAGGGTATCCTCTATGCTCGGGCATATTCTCTAAGGGAGTGAATTTAAATATGATGATTGAACATATAATGAAATATAATTATTGAAATTAATTTCATCGGCCCCATCATACTGCAGTGGGGGATATAATAAATGCAAATGACTAATTTCAATTCAATAATAGATGAGCTTTGCGGTCGCAATTGAATAGTATGAATCAATGTTAGCGATAGCTATTTAAGCAGAGGCGTAGCGTATCTGTAGCAGGGAGTCTTTTCCGGGCTGCCCTTATTTGCATGTGGAATGGTAAATCCCTCTGTAACCATAAGATATGGTTATAATATATTATTATTTATACCAGTTTACTTAAAAATTACAAATTTAAGTTGTCTTTAACTGACATATAATTATATCCGAATTACTCAATGAATGAATGTATATGACTCTTCAGTGATATAAAAGTTTTAATAGATCAACAACATGTAAAATAGAGATTAGGCATAAGGCATAAAAAAATAGATTATGAAGTGTATTACAATTTATTCCAAAATTTATGTACATATAACTATTTATACAATATCTCTATAAAGTTTGCATTTGCATATTTCATTGATGTAGTGTCTCCTTCAAAGGTTACCTTATATACGATTTTTATTACATCAATGCTTCAGAAATCTCATTCTAATCTTGTATCTCGTAGCCAGAGTAGAACTGAACTACAGCTAATTTTGTTAAGGTCAGCCTCTTATTCTATTTGATACTTGTTACAATATTCTAAAGCACAGCATCCCTTGATCATACTACTATTGTATCAAACATCTATTGTATTAAAATAACTATATTGTCCCTGGGGCAAACAACTTCACTCCTCTGTCAAACAGCTTGAACAAATATTGGTATGATTTCTGGTCTAATATGAATGTTTGTTCAAACTTTTGGTACGGATGCTGTACAGTTACATGACCTGAAACTTCTGCACTCAACCCAGAGGAGAGACTCTCGATTTCCACTATTGTATTTGATTTATGAGATAAAAGATTTGCTAATATATGTG
>MOOZ01001012.1:942805-955519 GCA_002930495.1 Cecropterus lyciades
AAAAGTATGTCTCCCTTACCACACCCTTCAGACCAGAACACAGCAGCGCATAGCACTGCTGTTATGAGGCAGAAATAGGTGGGGCGGTGGTGCTTCCGAAGTCGAATCATAAGAGTTCTACCACCATCAATAATCTATCTAGCAACTTCAATTTATTTTTAGTATCCTTCCCAGGAATCGCCATCTTGAGGCATATTTATTAAGACAAACGTATATACAAAATTTCAGCTTAAATGGGTTACGCGACGCACAGTTATGCGATTTAAAATTCACTTGATATGTTTAACTCTTACATACATACGAACTAGTGTCCGACTGAACATTCGGTTTCGGGTGAGATTCGGCAAAAGAACAGGATTAGGTTTAGTTTCGGTTTCGGCGGCAAACCTGCCGAAACTACAATCGAAACTGAAACTGCATTCGGGAGTTCACGCGCTGTGATCGGTCATGTTCGGCGCGTTGAATTCAACTTAAATAAGTAATCGTACTTATCACTTATACTTATATATATTTATTTAATATTATTAAGCTATCGAAATTATTTTGTGTTGTGTTCATTTATTCAGGAAGGCTTTTGGCCATATAATATCACGCTATGTTTGTTATTTTTTTTCTAATGTAGTATCGGGTGAAACCGCGGGGCACAAGTGTTTAATACTTTTAAAACACCATGAATAATATTCAAAAGAATTATTTACCTACTCAAATAAATACTTTATCTATGGTAAGTATTTTTGTTATGTTGATTTATCAATAAGTCAAAATGTCGAACACTGAATACTAACTGAGGCACAATGCTTTATTATGATAACGTTTTCTTTATTTTTTTAGCCGAGTTCAAAAAAGGAGGTTCTCAATTCAACTGTATTTTTTATTTTATTTTGAATACTTCGGAATATTCGACTGGGTGAACTGATTTTGATAATTCATTTTTTATTAGAATGCTTCTGGTGTGGTCCCATTTTAATTTGGTTCTGACAATGACATCCATGAGAAAACCAAGTAAGTCTTAAATTTGCATTAAGTATGTGCGCGACAAATGGACGAATAACTCAGCTTTTACTTATCCGATTCTCATGAAATTTTATATGAAAATTAGGTATCTAGGATGAAATGATATAGTAAAAATGTGATCTTCTACTCCTCAATCCTGATGATGTAGCGGTACTGCTAGCCAATACCATAGACCATAGATTTGGCTGGTCGTAAAAACCAGTTTCGGTCGGACACTAATACGAACTAACAATACATAAATAAAAGCTTGTAATAAATAAATAAACGGCTGACTGAATGTTTCACTAACATTGCGTTTTGCATTTGTCCATGAACACAAGATCACTCATTATTAACGGAGTAAGCGAATTATTTACTGTACGACTTTCTTCACTGTAGTCTTATTAGAATCAGCATCGTTTCACTAATTACCTATCAATATTTTAATCTATGTTTAAAAGTCTTTATGGATTTGATCTTTTATGGTTTGAACAAGTTTCAAATTAAATTTTGGGCTTTTAATTAAAATTACAGAGACATTTATTAGTTTAAAAGAAGTATACAACATTATTGATGTGTTAACAATATACTGCTACAGAAGTCACTCACCTCGACTCTGGAAGACTGAGTGAAACGAAAAGGTTCAGCCAGACCGCACTGAAGTCTAGCTATGTGGAATGAGGAGGAGATTCCCACTACCTGTAAAATTATTAAATATAAAGTGTTCGTACATACAACGTATACTTAAATATACGGAACACTTAAGGAATACGCATTGGGATATGGGATATACTACATACACATGATACACATCCGATTACTCCGAAATAGTATTAGGATGGAATTCTATTATGAAGTTGAAATTTTAGGAATAGTTTTTCTAAATTTTATTGTATAGATTTTTCAAGTGTATTACAATTAATAAACATGTTAAATCAATTCTTAGTTCTTACCTCAAATTTCCCGTCACACGTGCTTTGTTCAGGTACATCTTCACTTCCCATATCTAAAAAGATAATGTTCAACGAATTAATACAAAAAGCTCCACAAATTTACACAATAATGAGGAATAAACGTCATTGTAGTACATAAGTACTCATTAAGAGGACAAAATATCTGTATTTATAAAATTTTGGGATTAGCGTTCGTGTACTAGCATGCATGCATACGCACCTACAGGTACGCATGTAGGAATGAGCATGCGTATGAATGAACGTCCTTGTATACGTTATATTGTACTTTATTACGTTATATTGTACGTTTTCGCTCATACATTCCAAGCTTACGTAAACATAAACAATGATTGTTTTGAGGTAACATAATGAGATCGTAACAAGATTACAGCTGTACGCAGTAGCGGCGTAAGGCGCTCTGGGCTGTGGCCCAAACGTAGGGTACGGTTGGGCCACAGCCCAGAGCGCCTACTTTTTTGTACCTACGAGTTTGAATTGGATGACAACAAAGGTCACCGGAAAAACCGACAGGTGGTAGACCCAGTGCAATTCGCCCGGGAAGATACCACCGCCACACCTGTTTCTAGCTTGAAGCAATTTTTGCATTTCGCTGGAAGGGTGTGGTTGCCGGGTCACTTTTGGGACGACCATCTTAGTACTCGGGAGTAGCAACGCATCTGTGAACGACTTTAGATAGAGCCCCTGTTCTGTACGAAGTTGCTTACAGATGTCCATGGGCAGTAACCACTTACCATCAGGTGGACTGCATGCTTATTTACTATTTCAATCTGATAAAATAAACGTCGACCAGAGCGCTGTATGTGCTAAAAATGCTTTCTACGCTCACAGCTTTACACTAGGATTTTTGCCTGGGTCGTGAGAGCCATGGACAAAGACTAATACACAAACACCCAGTCCTAGAACAGAAATCCAAATTCATCATTCCGATCCGTGGCCGTGGATCGAACCCGGAACCACGTGTCAGTCCGGTACGGTACGTGTCATACCGCTCCGTCACGCAAGTCTTCAAAACATACATTGGCTGTGTGGCTGTATGTCAGTGCTTCCAGATGCACTTTAATTACAGTAAAATTGAAAATACAGTACGTGTACTGTATTTTCAATTTTTTTCCTATATACTGTAATGATTCATTACAGTATACAGTAAAATTTTATTTCGATTATGATCGAGGAATGACCTCTTCTTTGGTTGTCAAATTGCACAAATACAGGTGGAAAAGTAAATGACCTTTTATTACGTCGACCAAAATTTCCCTTCCAAAATTGTTTAAAATGTCATTTACTGTAATTTTGTACAAACATGCTTTAATTTTAGTGGTTTTCAGTAGAAAAGAGTAATTAATGCAACTAAAGCAGTAATTTTATAATCACGATCTGGAAACACTGCCGTACGTACTCCAGAGCGCGACGCCGGCGCCCCAGCAGCGGATGTTGAGCAGCACGAGCGCCTGCACGGGCGGCAGAGGCAGCGGGACCCCGTCCGCCGCAACGCGCACGCGCCGCTCCAGCGCGATGCAGCCGCCCGCGTCCAGCGCCCGCCCCGCGCCCAACACCGCGTACGCCGCCTGCGATCATACACATAACGACATTTTGAAGGTGGTTGAACTCTTTAAAAAAAACACACGCTTTCTACACTCATTACCCCACACTAGAATTTTCTCCTGTGTCGTGGGTGCCATGGACACACAAAGACGAATACGCAAACACCCAGACCCAGAACAGAAATCTAAACTCATCATTCGGATTTCTGTCTGGCCGGGGATCGAACCCGGGACCCACTGCGTGTCAGACCGGTATGGTGACCGCTCCGCCACGCGGGTCGTCTTTGTGGTTCGACTCCGCAAGCACAACCGCCACACCTATTACTGCTTAATAACAGCAGTGTTATGCACTGTTGTATTCTGAGAGACAGGTGTCCTCCCATGACCTGGCTGGAATAATAAATTTGCGGAGTAGCCCATCATAGGTTGTAAGACCAATAGCTGAATCGCTGCCAAACGGCAACCAATAAAACCGATGGGCGGTGAACCAACTGAGGGAAGGGACAAGGCAAGGGACCCTACGCCACGCGGCGACGTCATCACCGCGGCATAGGACGTCATTTCGTATTAGCATCTATCGCTCTACCACTCCATCGGCCGATGGAGCACACACCTATACGTGAACGGTTTTGTCAACATTATACAAAATAATGATAATTAAGTGATGATAAGTCATTTCAATTCGTATGAAAGCTTTTAAAAATTATGCAATTTTTCATCAATGTTTTCTTATGACGTTATCACGTAAAAATATCATCCGTAAACAGATGTCACAGACAACCATTTTTTGTATTTTTTTATTAATAGTAATTAAACTGCTTTGATTGCTATCATTCAGATGTGAACAAGCAGGTGTACCTACACAGGTGTGGAGACTTTATCAAGATAATTTTATAGATAACTGGATCAGGACCGTTTAATCCGATTATAACCAATCAATGATAATTCACTAGACGTGGTCTGTGGATTTGTTCATAAGATGATATTAGAACTCTAAAGAAACCTTTGAAAATATATAATCTTAAATTATATAATACAGTGTCAGTCCAAGTCCAACACTTTGTTAATTCGCTGATTCATTGTTATAATTATTTGACAATTAAAGTCTCTTTATAATCAAAATAGTATTCTTCTATGCAATGTGGTTAACTGTACAAAAGATCGTAATCCTATTTAAGGTCGACCACAGATGTGTTGCTACATCCATTGAAGTAGAGGCCCATAGGCCTCAATGTAATAACCTCGAATAATTATGTCTTCTTTACCACACCCTTCTAAGCAGAATACACCAATGCTTAACACTGCTATAACAAGGCGTGTCGAGAAAGTAAGTGTACTGATCCTCTCTCGGGCGAAATTATTTTTTTACATGTTGGCTACACGCCATGTAGCCTGATTTCTCCTCTCCGCATCGTGACCGGTTCGAGGTCAGTACATTGAGAACTGTCGATGCAATAATACTTTTCATGAAAAAGTCAATACAATCCTCCGCAAAACTTCGCTTGCGGTTTATAATGAAATAAACTACGGATAATGATAAAACTATAAATCGTATGAAAGAGTCTTGAACTCTTTCGTACGATTGATCGTTGTCGTCGCAAGTTTAAAAACACCTCACACCTCGTCACCAACCGCAAAAAGTTCAAGAAAATCATGGATGACATCCTTGTTCTTTGTTCGTGACTTTCAAGGCATGATTTTAATTAAAATTACGCCTCAAGGGGAGATTATCAACTCCGCTAGGTACTGTCTACTTTTTCTGACATTTTTTTCTACTTTTGACTATAAAAATTACGTAGCGCGGTTCAGAAAAAAATTGTATTTATTTACCTCTTTGAAGTTGTACGTGGGTGGAAAAAGGTTTTCAGACGACGAGGAGGTGAAGGTAAGATAAAGTGGACGAATGAGTTGGACTACTTCGAAGGAGGAATCAAAAAAATAATACCGCGCTTCACCTGCATTAAGGAAAATGGTGACAATGTCTCAAAATAGATTACATATGTATTAATGTAACCAGTATTATTTTTGTTCAAATAAAACTGTTTATAACCTACATTTTTTTTAGCAAAAAATAGAAACCGATTTCTATACCACAAAAAATAAATTAAATATATGTTGGTTTCTTACATACGCATAGTCCCGAATTCGAAAAAATTCAAAATCGGTTCACCCGGTCGAAAATATCGAAGATTCAAACATTTGAAAAAAACGGTCGAATTGAGAACCTCCTCCTTTTTTGAAGTCGGTTAAAAAATCAGATTACTTACATTCTGGACATGCCTAGTATTTGGCAGTAATTGGTGTGGCGGTGGTGTCGCCGAGGTCGTTTTACTATCTTTAAAATTAAAGAGTTCTGAAAAGGTGGATAACTTGAAAGACTTGGGTAAAGGTTTTCGAACAGCGTTTGGAGATTGTGTCTAGAAAAAATTAAATGTCTGAGAAATATGAACTGTACATTTTACATCAAAAAAGAAGTAAACTAAGATTCCACTGACCGTCTGTCTGTCTGTCATCAGTCTGTATCTCATGATTCAATGAACGTGATAACTAGACAGTTCATTTTTTTTCAGATTATGTATTAGATTTCTGTTCCCGCTCAACAAAAACAAATAAAAGAATAAAAATATTTTAGGGGCTCCCATACAACAAACGTAATTTTATTGCGGTTTTATATAGAGTTAAAGATATAATGGTACGGAACCCTTAATGTGCGAGTCCGACTTGCACTTGGCCGGTTTGTATATAAAAAAAGTAACTTATCCTAATCTTTCACAATTACATGATATGATTCATTTCTGCACCTGCAATTTGATTTCGGAACATTAATCCGTTTAGGTGAATCGGCATATAATTATTCTGTTGGCATCCCTTCTATAATTTATCAGTTGTTTGTGGTCGATATGAAAGATGGTAGATAAAAAATGTTTTAAATATCAATGCATTTCAAACTTCATTATCATTTCTGTTTTCTGAAACCAGCCGCTCAAAGAAATAAAATGTATAAGTTTTTGGTCTTCGCAGCATTCCTGGGTATCGCTCAGGCTAACACTAACGTACAAAGATGTAAGTAAAGAAATACTTTTATGCAAAACATTTATTGGAAAATATTTAATGTTCACAAATTCCTTCACTTCCTTATTTAATTTAAAATATTTATTGTTCAGTGATTTCTGAGTTAACGCATTGGCTATGGAGAGATGCGAGTACCTTCCTCTACTATGTTCTCTTTAACAAATGATAGTTGTAATACGATCATAGCAATGAGAAAATTGTAAATTACTTATATGATTCAAATTCTTTTCCAGGTCGTTTCAATTCTGGTGACCTACCGACCGTCACCCGTATCGAAGGTTGCACCACCCCACCATGCAGCTTACCCCAACTCCAGAATGCCGTCATTCACATGACATTCACAGCGCGTAAGTCTTAGTTCTGACTTTATTATACAGGCAAAAGTTTGTAAGGATGTGTGAATTTTCGCTGATTTCGCTGAAAATTGTAACACAGATAGTTTATGACCGAAGCAGGCAGAGTCGCGGGAATAAGCTAGTATAAAATTACAATTAACGCTTTTAATATTAGTAAGTAACAGACTTAAAATTGATACCAAAAAAAAAATTGTCTTACAACATTGTCAAATGTAACGTTTGCATTTCACAGTACTCTCCAATGTAATAAATTAGATCTACAGTGGTCAGCATTTACCCACTGGTACACTGGTTGGCTGTTTGAAAGAAACCAAGTGATTAGTAAGTAAGACTGCCTACTACAAGTATGGTTACCTAAATTTCCCTGGTAGTTTAAATATCAACATCAACTCGGAGAAAAATGCGTGTTCTAATTATAACGTGGTTTTCAGCCCGGGTACTCTCCAACATGCGTACACTGGCTACTGCCTACCTAGGCGGTGTGGTCGCCATACCTTACGACATGGGCGCCGCCGCCAACACCTGCAACTTCCTCACCAACACCAGATGCCCGGTCAACAGGGGCGTCACCGTCAATTACACTCTGAGAATGATGATTGAGGCATTCTTCCCTGTCGTAAGTATCATCACCGCATATTTCATCCCCATTTTGATTTGAAACACCTATAGGTGCACGTAAACTTGATTGTTGGCGTGGCGTTCGTCACGCCGTATTCATTTTCGCGCCATTTGTTATATATTTTCGGACTATTAAGTATCGAACAAACTAAGCTGGCTGCGGTGTTAGTTCGACTTACACCCCACACTACTGTTCATAGATGGCGTTATTTTCATTATGCCATATATTTAGCTCCTGTCGCTATCTTGTCTTTTATGCACGGTACATGTACGAACACGATGTTTCACATCTGCCATATGTCCCGTGACGGCAATTTTTTTCGTAACAAAAGCTCGTCAATACTATAAATACTAGAAAAAAGAATAGGATTAACAGATGTAACAGTAAAATAACTTTAACTGCCTATTTATATAATAAAATGATGATTATTATGATGACGATGATGATAATGAGGATGACATGTTTCTAGGGCACCACCGCCACTGTTGAGTTCCGCATCGTTGACAACGGCCCTCTGATCTGCATCGCCGTGCCAATCCGCATCACGGGCCCACGCGGTATCACTTCCGAAGACATCAATAAGGAAGCTGTTAATGTTGTTGACGAACTCCCTATGGATGTTTAGAGATAAATGACTTAAAACCATTTATACCAGCGATCGCCAATCCGCAACAATAATAGTTTTTTAAAGACTTCTTTTCGCCGGCAAATTTCAAAGGCTTTTTGTTTTTTTCTTTTATGATAAACAGACTTGCAAATGCGGAACGTCATTATCTCATGTAGCTATTAAGTGGCCCGTGATGCCAAAACAAAAAGAATGCCAACGGTTGATTCATCGTATTCCGATTAAAGCAAATTCAAAAAATTAGAAATTTGAATAAAAAAAACATGTATTTTATAATACAAAAATGTAAATAAAATATTGTGTGAATAAATTTTGTTATTTTTTTATGAAACTTCAATATTAACTTGATCAATAATTATAACTCAAACGTGACAAATAATACCTGTTCCTGAATATATTACTTTACTTTACATTATATATATATATATATATTTACATTATATTTCACAGGTGTCGTATATATATGTCGGACCGTCATAATTATTAGCTCCCTCTTCGAACATTACGTGGGCGTTTAGGTAGGTAATCGAGTAAAGAGATACAGAAAATACTCTATAACCACATTCATTACGTTAACAATTTAGTTTAACACAATATAAGCCACAGCGAGCAAACCCAACCAATATTAGTTGCTATGGAAACTGAGCGCCGTTCCCGCGTAATCGCAACGATGCTGTCATCTGTCAGAACTTGTGCCACGCTTTTCGCCGCTCTTTTACCGTCCAAACTAATGTCCTTCTCCAGTTGTCTTAACAATTAAAATTAGATGACGTCACTAGTATTTAATTTGGATGCGTATCGGTGCGCGGACCTCTGTCTGTTTCAACAGGCCATCCTAGCCCACAGTATTATCACTTAGCTGTAATTGCTATTAATTCTTAGCTTAGTTATCACTTCTGATGTCTGGCCTCTGGACCCTTTCCGGCTTCAATCAATACTCTACTAATATCATAAAAGTGAATGTAGGTTTGTTTGTTACGCCTATCATGAAGCATATTGCATATTGCATGAAGCATATGAAACATATTCTTAGAGATATGAGACGATATGAGAAAAAACATAGGATACTTTTATAAAAAAATATATTTAAAAAAGTGAATAACCTAGCAACTTTAAAGTCTTCAAATTAATATCTTATTGACTATAGATAAGGTGCAAGTTTATTGCTTCAACGCGAGCGAAGCCGCGTGTAAAAGCTAGTGTAATATATAAAAGCATACTCACGTAGTTGAGCCAGCGGCTCGCGTACCGGCAGAGGAACTGCGCGCGCGCGCGGTGGAAGTCCAACGCCACTTGCGCGTCAACGCCCACGCTCGCGTAGTTGTACGCGAACACCGCACGCTCCGCTCGCAAGCGGCCCAGCCGGCTGCGACGAGGCTTTATCGTTACCTTCCAACTGAGGATAATAATAGATAAATAACGCTTTTATACACTCTACACTCATAGCCTATAGGATTTCTCTTCTGTCGTGGGTACCATGGACACACAAGGACGGAAGGACGGACGGACAAGGAAGGACATGTCAGATCGGTATGGTGACCGCTCCGCCACGCGGGTCGTATAAAGTGACAAAAATACGTGGTTTTGGCAAAGGGTGATCTCCTGCCAGGCGCCAGGTGATAGAACCAGTGAAGTTAGACCGGGGAAGTACTACCGCCACACCTATATCTAGCGTGAAGCAGGTCTTGAGGTTCGGTGGAAGGACTCACTTACATATGAGGCAAACATCTCGGTCCTCGGGAGTAGCAACGCATCTGCGATCGACTTTAGATAGAACCTCTGTTCTATATGAAGTTAATTGCAGATGTCCATGAGCGACAGTGACTACTTACCATCAGGTAGACTGCAGGCTCGTTTTCTACTTCAATGTGATAAAAAAGGCGGCCGTGCTTTGATAGTCTCTGTTCGGAACTTTTTATATATGCAGGATGTTGAGAAAACTTCGATAGCGGAATTCAGAATATAATGTTGCCATCTTTTAATTAGTTAAAAGCGGTTTGACTCTAACGCTATATCTGTTTCATTTTATTACAATGTTGCCGATGCAAGCAGAGATACCAATTCTAAGGGTTCCGATTAAGTCGCAGGTCGCTACAATGCATCCGTAATGAACATCAGGTGACTTTTATCATCAGGTG
This sequence comes from Cecropterus lyciades, assembly GCA_002930495.1. Classification (NCBI taxonomy): domain Eukaryota; kingdom Metazoa; phylum Arthropoda; class Insecta; order Lepidoptera; family Hesperiidae; genus Cecropterus; species Cecropterus lyciades. The sequence continues at coordinate 953,124 of MOOZ01001012.1, forward strand.
CTTAAATGCTACACTTCTTCTCCTCGTTCTTAATAATTTATCTCCTCTGATCGTGCACTAACCGCGCTAGCGCAATGAAGTGCGTCAAAAGCAACGCTTTGCAAACCGTACTTGAGTTGTAGATAAAGAGACAAACCAAACAAACACCGTAACTAATCGTGTTGTGCAGCGCTTTCCCCAGATTGATACGTACCCTAAGGTTTAGTAGATGGATATAGTATCATCTATATAAGATAAACACATTTTTAATAAATATAAAATATTGAAAATAAACCCGCCAAAATACTTAGTGGCCATGACTGCAAATAAATCTATAATAAAAAATTCAATGGGAACGAATATTCCAAGGAAATCAATGATAAAAAGGTTGCATAAATGCAAGTCTTTGTCTTAAAACTTACATTATGAACTCGTTATACACATGTATAATTAAATCTATAAAAAAATGTAAAAATCATACATGCAATTTTGAATCGATATAAGAACCGCATCAACTCACCGGTCAAGCGGCTGCTCCTCCGCCCGTAGCACGGAGTCGATGATCTCGTGCGCGTCGAGATGCGAACAACCAGCGCCCCAGCCCAGCGACCGCGATAGGTCGTTGCCTGTACCCATTGGGAGGATACCCACTGCCGCCTGTGTACGAAATATATAAAATGAGGTATAAACAGAATACGGGGATTTATATGAAGCCGAACACTTGACACTATCGTGAACACGATCATGTGACGTCTAAGGTGAGGACTAAAGTGATCGCCTCATGTAAGTCAGCCGGCATCCACAACGAAACGCAAACCATTTCACATTGCAAAACGAATCTTATTCGAAATATCCTCGTTCTAGCAAAATGTCAAGAACCGTTTTAATGGTGTGTTTTAATGTATTGTCCTTACCCGCACATGTGGCACAGCAGCGAGCACGCTCAGTATCCAAGCGGCTGAACCATCGCCCCCCGCCACCATAACGCGACAACGGGCTGGCAACCATCTTGCAACGCTCTCCGGCGGACAAGCGCTTATGTCGATCACCTGGAACGTTTTTACGCCGTACTTTATTATTCTTGAGTAAATTAAAAATGACCTTGCAGAGTTTTCGAATATTTATTTGTAACTTTTAAGTTATTTTTAAGCTAATTTGATTGACATTAGTATATTCACAGGCCGCAATAGGTATATAAAAAAGGCTAAGCACAGATTTGTATAACCTTCTTGATATATCGAAATCCAAACGAGGGGACATACATATAATGTCTTTGTCCACTCTTTAAAATGTGCCACTTCTAGCATAATAATTTTGCCGCCTAGGAAAAAGATCCTATGGTTGTTGCCTATACACGTTTTAAAGAACGAACCGATGCGTCATATGGAATTTCTGTTATAAATTCGAAATATTTACCTGAATTTAGATTTAGATTTAGATTTTGTTTTTCGTAAGTGTCGTTTTTTAATTACTTAAGATAGTATTATAACATTTTAATTATCATGTATTTAGCAATCATGCAGAAATCAGAAAGTACTTGTATGGAGCTTTATAAAAGATAAACGCTTTCTACACTAGGATTTTCTCCTGTTTACTGGGTACCATGGACACACAAAGACGAATACACAAACACCCAGACCCAGAACAGAATCTAAACTCATAATTTGGATGCCTGTCTGGCCGGGGATCGAACCTAGAACCCACTGCGTGTCAGAGCCGTATGGTGAACGATTCGCCACGCGGGTCGCCTATAAACATGGTAAGGAAGCGAAATATTAGCTTTTTCAAAGTTTTATGGTTTGTATATTTTACATAAACAAAAAGAGCAAACTGACCTGTATAGGATTTAAGAGACCTCTAAAGAGTGACAGCACTTCATCAGTTCGATTGCTACCTGATTTTCGATTTGCTATAAAATAAAGTACATCAAGTTAGATTTTGATAAAATTATAATACCAACTTAATAACAAAACTGTCAAACCAAAACCAAGTTATAAAAATATATAAAATATGATATGGAAATAAACTTAAATTTAGTAAGCAACAAAATATTGTGAATGAATGTAGGAAATAATACATACCAAAAATTATCAATGGTTCCCAATTATCGTCATTTAAAGGCTTTATATGTACAACTTTGTTTTTTAAAAGTTGGACACATGTAGGAGGAATGATTATTTGGCGGTACTTTTGAAAATCACATTGCTGTAACATACAATAAACTTGAATTAATTAGAATCTAAAAAATATATTGCATTGCATTATTATTGCATATTAACTAGGGCTGGAACGGAAGTCATCTTAGTGAAGGCAAAGGCGGATGCGGAAGTTAAGAGGTTCGGCTCCGCGGATGCGGAGGTTAACGGAGGCGGAGGCGAAGGTGAACTTTACATAGTACACTTCTTATAAATAGTCAA
>MOOZ01001012.1:977116-999858 GCA_002930495.1 Cecropterus lyciades
GACAATGATCCCAAGCATTCCTCCAAGCTTTGCAAAGAGTATTTAAAAGAATTGGAAAGGAAGAATGTACTGAAAGTAATGATTTGGCCCTCACAGTCGCCCGACCTCAACCCGATTGAGTTGTTGTGGGACAAATTGGACAGAGAAATCAGAAAGCAGTGTCCTACTTCCACTTCACATCTTTGGAATATCCTGAAAAACGAATGGAACCAAATAGACGACAATTATTTGTCGAAATTGTTACAAAGAATGCCAAGATTGTGCACCGAAATAATAAAAGCAAAAGGGGGTTACGTCGATGAATCAAAAATTTAAAAATGTAACAATTACAGACTTTAGTTTTATTATTACTATATTCTTATCTATATATGTTCTTTATAATATAAATATCAAAATCGATCGTATTGTTTTTATTTGTTGTGTATCACGCAAACTGTAGGGTGGGCAAAAACTTTTGACCGGTAGTGTATATGTCTGTGGACACGTAACTCCTAAACAGGTGAACCGATTTGAATGCGGTTTTCTTTGTTAGACAGCAGATTTCCGGGTGCTGGTTCTTAAAAATGTTTTATCAAAATCGGTTCAGTCAGTTATTAGATATAAATTGAGAAAGTGGTAATGAAAAATTATTTTTTTTTTAATATTCACAAGTAGGGTATCACATGAAAGGGAATAATAATGTCAAATATTGTCAAATATTGTCAAATATACGCAAGTAGCGTGAAATGAAAGAATTGACATGTTGAAACGGTGAAATTGATAAAAACTATGGTAGGAGGAATGTTCAATATTGATCGCATACCAAATACATCATCTCATCATATAGGTACATCACATCAACTCGTATTTGTTGTTATGTATACAGTTACATAAATGCAGGCAAATATCTATAGGCAGGCAAATATAAATAAAAAAAATTTTGACTTTTTAAATGGATGCCTACTCGTCTTTATAGCGTTGGTTTTTTTTTTTAATTTTAAATTTATTTTTATTTGAAGTCGCATCAAAACGGAACTACTTAAATTGATTAAAAGATTGAAAATATGTTTATTCGAGAGTGAACACGATGTGCTCAGCTAGTCATCAATATATTTAGTCTTACACACAACTGCTCTAAAGTTACGTTACAGGTTACGCTATAAAAAAATATAACACGTGTTATAATTATCCTGCCTACGTAAAATTAATAACGTAAACAGTAGTCAAACTTCGACATGCCGTGGCAAGATTATAAGTCGCTGATCAATATGCTATCAACGTCGTCTATGCACAAAATTACGTAGATTGTTACAAACATTAATTAAAAAAGTAATAAAATTAACAGTCTTAAATTCGCGTGAACAAATCGCGTTTGAAATTCGAAATAGTTTTGTGGCTAAGTAAAGGGGGGAACAAAAAAATATTGCACGATATCACGAAACTTCTAAATCTAGGCAACACTTGAGGTTAGTGAAACTACCGCGTTACGTAACGGTCGTCTGATGTGCCGCGGCTCTGTGGCCGACGTGTCTTTTGTGTTTGGGCACAATTTGCAAAATATAAACTCATACAATAGTCTTCACCTTTATTCTATTTTTGCATCTTTCTGAAGGTTTCAGTGTTCGTTATGACATACTTTCTGTGAACAATCTACATCTCGACTGTTTGAACCATCAGCAAAATAAGCATTAAGTACTTAACCACATACTATTGCGTGCACTTAATGGTCTTACATCAATCAAGTACTTATGTAAAGCGGATCTACGAATGTTATTCGTCCAATACGGAGAGCTGGTCCGAGCCAAATCAGAGTGTAGACCCATGTCCGTCATAGTATTGACCATACTAGTCTCAGATTGAAAGAAATTAGTGTAAGCCGAGTGGCTGTAAATCGACAATCCATTCGAGCTGACACTTATCCGCAATGTTATATAATATAATCCGCAATGTTATATATAATATTGTGAACTCTTCTACGCTACTCGATCTTATTTTGAGTATCCAACTTAAACGCATATTATTAAGTTTATGTTATTGATAACAATTTATCAATGCAATACTGATTAAACTTAATTGACATATTGCAAAACACGGGTTGGTGTAGCACGTATCGGTATTTGGAATAAATTTATAAAACAAAGTAGCGTACTCAAGTACACGTATCGTATTAAATAGTATTGTTCTAGAGAATATTGACGTCATCAAACTGCATACATATATACATATGTATAGGTTTATCAACAATTAGCTATACAAGTTGAACGTAGGTTATGGTATTAAAAAATGATTATATTCGAGTTACAACTACAGCAAATAAAAACACATTCTGTGGCTACTGATAAAAAAATATAAACAAAACCACACCAACACACAATTACATCGTAAACTACGGTGAGTGAGTGAGAAATACTTAAATAATGTGAAAATACCACTACCGTACTTACATTGGTGCTTCAGTAACAGCCTGTGTAAGCGCAGCCACGCGAGATTCTATCGATTGATAACTGTTATGCAACAAATGAAATGTAAATCAAACGGACGGAACTACCTGTGAACTCCACCGAAAGACAAGCTGAAGCAAAATCAATACAGCGAGCAAAGCAAACCACCGATACAAAATAAATGTGCAAAATAGCATGTATTCTAACCCTCGAGAAATATAACTGATTCGGGAAGATATTGGTGCAGGATTATTTCTTGGTAATACTTACACTTGGCTCTCTTTAACGTTTTTCAAACCCTGATTCACGTCTTCTGTTAACTCCTTCCAGACCGTGATGCCAAGTTTCCGTTTCAGCTCGGAGCTTTGTCGCATCTAGAAAATAGCAAGTCATAATTGTCACAAGTGTCTTTTAAATGAAATAATCTTCCTTTTCTTAAATATTTTTCATTATTATTGATCACAGAATTCCATATACAGTGTTCCTAAATTTGTATATTCATTTACTTCCAAAAGCCTTGGTTGTACCTTATCTCTAATAATTTTAATTGTTATTTTTAAATTCAAGCTTAACAGTGTTCTTGCATACAAGAACACGCTCCAAATACCTTTATGTAAGTAAAAAATAAACATAAAAAGTTTTTATTAAATCTTAATTGATATCTTTATCGAGATTGATCTAGATCTCTATCTTTATTGGAAATGTTCGAGACGAGAGAGTTCTGAACTCGTATTACTAAAAACATTTATTATTATACAGAACGCATATATAGAACTATAATAGACTGGAACTACAAAGGGAAATGAATAGATAAACGGGATGTATTCACATATGACTATGGTAATGAGTTCTGTGCGCGACAGTAGGGCAATAAATATAGACTAGACTAGCATAAGTAAAATACTACCTTTATTTATGAAAAAAAAAAAAAAACTATATGAAATGTTGTCAGAAATTCCGATATATATTCTTTATTAGTATGGAAGTAGCAAACAAGCATGCAACACCACTGATGGTAAGTGGCTGCCACCCATGGACATTTGTAATCAACCCTAGGTAAGATCAAAGTCTCACCTAAGATTAGCCACAGATGCGTTGCTACCCCTGAGGACTATGAGGGATTGCCTCGGAACATAACAGCGCATAACACTGCTGGCAGAAATTGGTGTGGCGGTGGTGCTGCCGAAGTCGAACCACAAAGAGTTGTACCACCTTTAATCATTACAGAATAAGTCCGATATACTCGGACTTATTCTGTTACGATGAAATTATGATTAATATGGCAACAAGAGAAACTCTAATTTATTTATTAACTAATAAGGGCTATTTATCCATCCATCCATCAGGGTTTTGAGGTCCACTGCTGAACATAGCCTTCCCTAAACGGCGCCACTCCAGCCGGTCCTGTGTCGGTTCTGAATCCAACGGTTTCCCGCTGTCTTCTTTAGGTCGACGGTCCACGGGGTCGCCATTCAAGGATCTTTCTTCCCCATTGATTATCAGTCCTTCGAGCGATGTGGCCGTGGCCCATTGCCACTTCAGATTGCAAATTTTCAGAGCTATGTCGGTAAGCTTAGTTCGTCTACGGATTTCATTATTCAGATTAGTCATAGCGGCTATTTATACTTTAAACAAAATTAAATTTTTATGTGGCTGAAACGTGTGTTTACGGGCGAAAATTTTGAGTAGTTCATGTGTTTATCTACACGAGAACTTAAAAAGGATTTAATGAAAGTGGCAAATATTGTAATTAATTGAATACCACTTGTATTGAACTCTTTCACGCTAAAACTACTGGTTGGATTTGGATGTCATCTTGCACACGGATAGTTTATGTCGGGATAACACAGGATACTCAATACCGCGGTTATCGTGACCGAAGCGGGCGAAGTCGCGGGAATAAGCTAGTAATACATAAAAACCCGTAACCAATACCTTGCTCTGAAGCACGGTGCGCAACGTGGCGATCTCGTCTTCCACACGCGCCAACTCACGGCTCCACTCAGCGCGCAGCTGCTCCGCTTGCTCCGGCGTAAGCCCCGCCAGCTCATCGGGCGTGTGAGGCTCACCCGCGCCCGCCATTGCCTCCTCCGCTGTGGGCGAGAATTAACAATTATAACACTGTCAAGCAGAATAATTTGGGCTGGCTTCATCTGTTTTGATGGTCTACACATCTATCTACAAACATCAAAATTTTACTCGTTACGACTTAGCAAAATAAGCCGAATTCGGCAAAGTAATGCAATAGGAACCTATGTCGAGACTATAATTTCTGATCATTTTATTAATTTTACAATACAATATGGGATTTTTTTGGAACGGATTCGAACATCGTTGACAGAAAGAAGAACGAGTACTGAGATTTGAAATTCAAAATAATAAAAAATTATAGTTTTTAAAGTTTCTACAATTTGTATTATCGAAAATAGGCCTAGCATCAGCTTTATCGATCATTTATAGAGATACTTTCTTTATATAGATATTTTCTTAGAGTTTTTTCAAAATCTCGTACTATTTGCACATGTTTAATCATACAAGTGTATATAATTTGTCGCAGATGATGCTTGACGCAAAACTAACGTAACAACATAAAGAAGTCGATAACATTGTTACGCTTGAGATGTGCTTGAATAATAATTTTACTAGTCTCTTGACCGCGGTTGTGCCTGATACGATGTCAAGAGTTCCTGCCTAAGGTACCTACAATTTCACAACATATGAACGTAAATATTCAAAATAGGATATCGCAATACGAGCAGCAACACCTTTTTCCTTCTACTTTTACAATCTTATCTTAAAAAAACTACTAATTACAAAAATGTTACAGTTTAATTTATTATTTTTAATTTATGTATTTTATGTAACATCATTTGCAAAATCACTTTTACTTACGTAAAAATATAACAAAAACAAAAAGCTACACAATAGTATGAAAGTTGCGTGAATTTCATTTCCGTGACTAAGTAATGTCCAATGAGAAAAGTAATTTTACTTGAAAATGGCATTCATTTACATATCGCAACATTACCGATTACGACATTGTGCGCAACTGCACGAATACGTAATATGAAATTTCCAGCCTTCTCGGAGACTGTGCAGCAATAATCATTTTACAATACGTTATTAGAGACTAGGTCTCCGGTCGCACTTTGGATTACGTTCAAAGTTTATATTATTTTCCTGTGCCCGTATATCCGTGTGCGAGAAGGCTGGATATTTCATATCACGTATTCGTGCAGTTGCGCACAATCTTTATCTTTTTTTTTTATTTAACACACTTTATTTTCTGATGTGGTTGATGCCGATAATGAATATCTGTTTGTGTAACTGAATCAAAATTTCAAATAATACAGAACTCCTAGCTTAAATCGTCAGAATGTTTGTTAATGATAAAAAACACAATAAATAAAAAAAGATAATATGGTCCTGGATTGGTAACGGGGTCGCCAATCATAGAATGTAATTACAGAGTTCCAAGTTCGTTCGCTTCACATGCCTAAAGTTTTATTATGTTATATTATTTCTTGAACGTGATTATTTCGAACATTGGTAACTAATATTTGAGATAACAAGAAGCTGTCGTATACGTTCGAATAGTGTAGGTATTAAAAATTCATATCCAGATATTTCATAGACGATCTGTTACTTACGACCGAAGATAGTGCATGAACCATCGTTTCTAATCAAAAACTTAGAATAAATTTTATCGGTTCAGTATTTTTTAAAATTTTCTCGTAAGTAAATAACATTTTTATTACTAGTTTCATTAATGTATAAGTGTACAATTATTAATTAGATTGATTGTTTGTCTAACAAGCCGTACTGAAAGCGTATGCATAACCATGACAATGCCTTTCACATCATACGAAAAGTATGTTTTATTTAAATAATTATTATTGAACGCCTTATACCGCGTTTTTACATATGCATTCACTACTGATTTATTCAACACGTCATATATTTTATACGGATAAACCACACGATCTAAATATAGTGCTTTTTAATATATTTTTTATATGATTATCATGATCCAAAAGTATTTTGCTACAATTAATTAATTAATATTTTTTTATTACAATTCAAATAAATACTAAAATTGTCTATTGGTTTAAACGTGCAACGTTATCGTTTTTATTGCTCTATTTTCGTTGTCAGCTCAATGAAAACATATAAATAAATATTGCAGACACGGTAAATTCGGTTTAATAAATAATCTTCTTTCATTTCATGTAAATGTGGGTTAAGAGAGCGAAGATAATGAAGTTAAAATCCTATTATACGTATTGTTCAGTGAATTTAATATTAAGAAAGAGGGTCGTATTATGAATTATTCATTTGTAATCTCACAGTTTTATTGTTTAACGCCGCCCACGTAACTACAACATAGATATGTCAATATGGAACATGTTGGTCAAGTGTAAATAATTTCTACAATAGAACAAATTAAATTTACTTTTGTAACAGTGGAACAATGTCTCTGGGGTTTCGTCCAAGAACTCTTATCACGTTGCGTCAATGTTAGCAATATATAGTTGTATGTACAATAACTCACACATTTATCCACTTTATTGAATGCCATGATTGCCATAAATCTACTATTAATAAAAAAACTTTAGCTTGCAGGTAGTAAAGTACAGAACCAGTTTTCTAAAGAGTTGTTTAAGGTCAGAATGTGATTGAGCATGGTGTTATTTATCGCAGCTTATCGCAAATAAAATGTAACAAATATATAAATATTATGAGTCCTGTTTGTCGTTTTGGACACAACTATACAAATGGACAAACCCGTGCATATTTTTATATACCTCAGTTACTCTATAATTACACTGACCTCCGGGTGTTATACCAAGGAACTTTTTGTAGTTTGTGTGACTGGACACTTTGGCAAGATAAGGCTTGGATAAGTCTTGAAAAGTAACTCGAACTTCTCTCATTTTTTTCCTAAAAATGCGCAAACGACGGCGCCGATTGTCCATATAAAATTCGGTTTCAATGCAAAGAGCAGATTCTGCTATATCAGGCAGCGCACGCCAGTCGGCCTCGGTATCATCTTGAGGCCAGTTTGCAATTTCTTCTAATTCATCTAGCTCGTCAACCGCCACATCGAAGCTAGGGGTTGAATCGTCGTCCGGCGGTACGAAGTAGGGATCTTCCATGTACTCTAAGCTCGCTGGCCCAACGCTCGCCTCCCCATGGTTGGCCATAACCCTAGCTATCTTCCTCGTCTCCTACTACAATCGAACATATTTTCTAACGAGCCGCGCCAGTGAAACGTTCTTCTACCACGAGACGATAAGAAGCACATTGGCGACAATGTTAGGAACACCGATAGAAAATCATAATAAAAATGCAGATCCGGAATATTCGCGTCACATAAACATGGCGTGACTGGCACACACCACGCAAGATATTTTCCGTAGCACTATATATTATAACAATATGTCCGTTTCCGTTTCTTCCGCCACGTCGGGGCTCGCGAGCACGACCGCCCGCGCACGTCTCGCGCCGCTGCCTGAGTGCTCGTATTTGCCACTTTCACCGACAACTACGCGAGCATTAATCTGGACATTTTAAAATAACGATCTTGACCTTCGTTCTAATACTTTAAAATAATAGTATAATATAAGAACTCGATAATAATATATGCAACGTAGTATTACTTATCAATACGGCTGGTGGCCGCGCAGACGGCAAACAAAACAACACCAAAAAGCGAGCTCACCTTGTACGGCTAAAGTTTATTGACAGTGCCCGGGGCGAGAGAGAGGCGCGCGCGCACGCCACTGGACCGTCAACATGGCATAGAAGAATAATTACGTCATCTCTTTGCAATACCACACAAAAAACTGCAGATTGCACAAGATTCTCTGACTCACAAATAATATGAAGCAGTTAAACCGTTCAGAATACTGAATTACCTTGTCGAATGAAACTAAATTTAACAGTAGAATCATGAATTTCTCAAACTTAAGTATTGAATAAAAAAAAATATCATAAATCTATAAACTACCTAATATAGGTAGAAGACATAATTTATAACTAAGTCAACATTATGAATATACATATTTTTTATGTAATAATATACATTTCTATATTATTTTTGAATTTTTGCCTGTCTGCTGGTCGGTGTGTGAAAGTACATTATACCAAAACTAATTTTAATTCATAGAGTTAAAAACATGTTTACAGTCAAGTAATTATTGTTTATAACAATATTTCTTTACTATAGATTTGCAAATTAAAATAACATCACTTGTTTTCTTGTACCTTTTAATGGCCATCTAGAAAACTCAGATTTAATTATTATATTTATCAAGTTTAATATTAAGTTACTGAATTCTTTTGACAATTATCAATAAAAAGATTTAATTCTATACTTATAATTCTTCAGCTAATAATTGACAAAAATTACCAACTGGTAATTTATAAGAACTATTCACATTACTTAAATAATATCAATTACTATGACTTAAGATTTCCCAAAATATGATGAATCATAACAAACATTGTAGTACATAAGCAGATGTGTTTGGAAGTATCATGTTTATTCTACTGCCATTAATAAATAAAATTATTTCCTTTTTTATATGATAATAAAAAGCATGCAAGTTCTAATTTAAACTCAAGAATCAAACGTATATGTTATCTTACTTACTCGTGGACTAAAACGCTACAGATAATGTATCTAAGGACAAATCATATTTCGTGATGTGACTCATATGATTTGATAGCATAATCATAACTAGTGAAATGGTTCAACTAACTCAGAAAATATTTATTGATAGGAAACATTTTACATACTCAGTATGACGTCCCTACTGTGAATCATTCTTTCTAAAGTTTGTTACAATATTTGTCTTATAACAGTTGCTACAAATACCATACAATGCAACTATCTATAAAAATATATACTCAACGCAAAACAACATCATAAAAGGTGTTGATTCACTATTCTATTTATACAATTCCCCAACGCATTTAGCTGTTTTGGATTATTTATTAATCCAAAACAGCTAGATGTACTGGGGAAGAGTGGTTGATGTTGTAAATGTTTTAGTATATTTATAAGACAATAGTTCTATGTCTAACATGCAGCAACACTAAATTACACATCAAAGAATTCACACTTGTAATACCCAGTAGCAACTTCAATCTTAGTGATTTTAATAATAAGGTAGTAATGATACTATGAATAATATCTGATAACTATGAAGTTATATTGAAGTTAAATTAAAAAACAGTTGCCCTAGTTCACCAAATTTTTAACTAAACACTGGCAAGATAGCTTCTCTATTTTTTTAGTTTTGTTAACCTTGTATCACTAATCATCAAAGTATCCTTGAAGACATCCTTACATAACCTAACAATTGGAGTATTGTCTAGCAATTAACAGTGAGGAAATATTTCCTGTAAAATACTTCTCATATGATGTTTTACGTTTTCAATTAGTATCACTGGGGATTATAATGTGAACTAACAATTTCTAATTTGAAATTGTTACATATCTTTGTTTTTGTTAAATATACTAAAGTAAATATTACTTTATTAATACTTACACCAAGCCACTTCTATATCCTCTACAACATGAAAATGATAACAACATTAATACGAAATATTTGCAATTTAAATTATCTTAGAACTTCAGACATATAAATTTAGACAGGTAAACAAGTCATCGGTAAATTATTATTTCGGCAAATAAAAGGAAAACTTACCTGTTTGTACACCGCTCATTTTGATCAGATGATTTGAAACTGCCTCAGTCTTATTAGTAGCTACAACTATAAAACACTGAAGATCTCTTTCTTCGTAAAATAAATCTCAGTACCTAATCAAATTTCATCAAATTGTAATGAAATTTTCTAAATCGAACTGAATTTTATACTGAATTTCTAATGCCGCTTAGTATCGTAGATATTATTCACCACACAGAAAGAAACTATGATTATGAATAAGAAATGTGGCAGATTGTGGCATAAATAACAATACAAAGAAAATATTATCACCTACAATCTACCAAACTCAGCACACGTTCGAGCAAACAAGATTTTTTATACATGACGATTTATGTTCATTGTTCAGTGAGTGCGCCCATACAGTATTATTTGTCTATGATCTTTATTGTTAAGCTGTGGGAGGTGCGTGACAACATATTATTAGTATTTCATATTCTGTGGCTGTGGCAGTCTGTGATATAATTTCTGAAAATTGTAGCATCATTGCATGCAATGCAATAGACTAGAGTTTCAGAGAGAATTGCTGGAGTTTACTGGCGAAACAGTTCTCTGACAAACCAAACTACATTATTGATAATTTTTATCTTCAATTTGAAACAGGTGAGAAATAGAATTCAATTTCAATATTACAAAGCATGTCAGTAGTATATAATTACAATCGTTGTCATTTTAATGCACCAAATCACTAATAAAATTAATTGCTTTTACTTTGTCGTACAGATAACATTTTAGGACCTCAAAATGTCGGCAACCGCTTTATTCGGGAATACTTCTGCTCTCGGTGGCAGTTCTGGGGGGAACAAGCATTTAGTAGAGTTCCGCGCGGGCAGGATGACCTTGAAGGGCCGCATGGTACACCCGGACAAGAGGAAGGGGTTACTTTACGTTTACCAAGGCGAAGACTCGTTGATGCACTTCTGTTGGAAGGACCGTACCACTGGTGAGGTTGAAGATGACCTCCTCATTTTCCCAGATGATTGCGAGTTTGTGAGGGTCAATGAATGCACCACTGGTAGAGTGTATGTCCTGAAGTTCAAGTCGTTTTCCAAGAAGTACTTCTTCTGGATGCAGGTGTGTACTAATTTAATTGAATACTACTTCAGTGGTCACAAAAATCAATAGTGATAATGGTACTTTGAACAAAGAACGTGAACTGCATTTATTTTCTTATGTCGATAATCATTTCTATAATGTAAAGACAATAGTCAGAGTGAGAATTTAAAATAAATTTTATCAACATGTTTGATTACTAACTTAAGATTGGAAATTTGTATACTTGTATGAATATAGCAATGTTTCATAACAGTATATATATAGGAGTATATAAAGATAATAAAGATTGTAACATATTGTTTATTGTGTATATGTTTTCTCTAGGAGCCTAAAACAGACAAAGACGATGATTACTGCAGACGCATTAATGAAGCACTGAACAACCCACCAACGTCAGGTGGTCGTGGTGGTGGAAGTGGTGGCGCCCAGGATGGGGAGTTGCAGAACCTCCTCAATAACATGTCCCAGCAACAACTGATGCAGCTCTTTGGTGGTGTTGGCCAGATTGGAGGCTTGTCTTCCCTGCTCGGAACTATGGGGTGTGTTTTTATTTTATAGATAAAGTAATCTTTAAATAACAATCTTACAAAATGTTTGCTTCTTTCACACATTTCAACATCTCCACAGTAATGGGCAAATAATCTTATTTATCATTTATTATAAGAACAATAAGGAAAGGATTGTTATTTATATGATGAATATGTTCCTTTACACATGACTCAGCTTCCGAGACATGTTGTTTTCTTGTAGTGAGTTTCAAAATAGCAGTCACACAGCATACCATACATCTTCATCCATCCATCTACCCTTTTTGGTACACTTCTGTACAGACTTGGCACCACTCCAACCTGTGCTTTCTGAATACAGTGTTTTCCTGCATTTTCAGGTCATTGGTCCATCAAGTAAGGGAGTGACCTGTGTTTCTTTATCTTAAAAGTTGTTACTCCTTGAGGACATTTCTTTCTGATTACTGGTTCTATCATGATAATAATAAGCCTTTTATTCTGAACAGCTCTCAGATTTTTGTATTTTTTTTTTCTCCATTTTAATTATAATATATATCTTAGCTCAGTGTGTCTTAAGGCAAAGGCGGAGGCCTTCGAAGAGATCGAGCACAATAGGAGTTGTTAGAGGAGTAACAACTTCTATTGTGCTCGATCTCTAACAACCCTTCCCCAATTTATTCTGGTTCTATCATCATTTTAATTAAATTTCAGTAACAACAGCAGTAGTAGTGGGAATTCAAGCACTCGGCCGTCAGCGGGCAGTGGCAACAGCTCCCGCGGTGGCAGCGCACCGCGGACCACGGAGGCGCCTGCGACCACGACTACCACTCGTACTCCTGCGCGCGCTCGTGACGTGCCCGCGCCAACCGCTACGCCGCCCAATACTGCGAATGCTACGCAACCTAGAGGTGGGTTAAGACTTCACTGTTGAATTCTAAGTGACTTTATAAAATACATCAATCGGCCTGAGTCACTAGACAGCTACTAGATTCAATTTATATTTTTAAGATGTGGGATTTACGTTTGGAAAACACTTAAGTGACAGGTATTTTTTTTCATATGAAAAAATTTACTTGTCGAAAGTAGATAATAATTTGCAAATAAATGACTTGCCAATAAAATTAGGCATATGTACTGCATTAGTTTTGTCTTGCTAGTTTATAGCTTAGGCCTTTATGGTTAGGTTTATGGGTTTAGTTTAGGTTTATGGGGCAATGTCCCGGGGCCCCCTAACTCAGGCCCGGGGCCCCTTGGACTCTGACTTGCAAACTATAAATTGAACTTGTGAAAATTTCTCCCAAATTAGGAATATAAATAAACGAGATAGTTTATTTGGCCTTTTGTTACCCAGCTATGCCACTGCTTAGGCCTTTAACCTTGGTTACCAAAAAAATGTTCAAAATTCTTATTTATGTAGTAGGTTAGACAAAGATTTCATGTAATACTTTAAAAGATGTCTTATTTAAAATGTATTTGGAATTTATTAGAGATGTTCAAAGGTGGCAGTTTTTAACTTTTTATTTTATTTAATATGATAGATTGATCCTCTCTTATTCAGTTATAGTTTGATCAAAATGGGCATTCAGTTTGCAAAAACATCAATAGAACATATCAGTACTATGTAGTTTTTGATGTACTCCTATGAGCATTTTTTTGCTATTCCATATAGTTCCAGATCTGGCCATACATATCAAAAATCACCATCAAGCTATAATTAATATGACGTGAACTTTTAATTTGGATATAACTTATACTCAATCATAATGTAAACATTATTCTAACTTTTCACATATTTTTCCTTCCTTCCTTCCTTTTGTAAAGGTGGTCAGATATTCCTATCGGACTTGCAACGCTACTTCTCCGGTTTGGGCAATGCTCCGCCGGAGAGCGAGGGCGGCGCCGCGAGCGTTAACGTCGGCGGCAACGCGCGCGTGGACCTAGCGGCCGCGCTCGCCTCGCCCGAGGTGGTGAGCACCGCGTGCGAGCCCGCCAACGCCCAGCAGCTCACCCCCCACCTGCCCGCCGACCCCGCCTGCTCCCAGGACGATGTAAGGACCACACTGCTCTCACCGCAGTTCGCTCAGGTGAACCAATAAGTATTGCCCGCGGCGCTCGGCCCCCGGCGGCGCTTGCTTGCTACCACACTGCAAGGTGTGCGACACACTCGGATGGTGCTTCTGTGCATGTCTATTTGTGGGACTACTTAATTCATTGTAATTTTATTTGATGCATAACGCGTAAAATCATATTATTGAGGCAATTCAAACGGACATTGAAATATGGGATTTGTTATGAAGTGGTTAAAGATTTTAAGATGTTATAAATTGAGATAGAATATGTATGAGTAATTTTTAAAAATAAAACGATCTTATTAAAATGTAAATTAATATGCATGGTAAAATTATTCTTTATGAATTGAGTTGTACATAAAAAATACTAACCAAATTAACATGCTGTACTATATAAACAAAACAAGTAACCGATCTACTAACTCCACTTAACTAATTTAAGAATATTACCGGATTAGGAACTATTGTATGTGTATTATTCAATTTAAACTGTTGACTATAATTTTCTTTAAAATATAAAATGCTAAATTTCTGAACATTGAAAAAAAAAATTTTTTCTATTTAATATTAAACTTAAAATTAAATGAATATGTGGCCAGTTTTGCTGTTATTGCTATCAATCTGTCACCAATTAGTGTATACAATTTCAAGAGGATTTCTAAACCTAAGTACCTGCTATGCTTTATGTACCTTACAAGTATGATTCAGAACAAATGTAATTGAATTCCTTTTAAATTATTCTCTACCATAGTCACTTATATTATATTCACAATAAACAATTAGAAGACTTATTAATAAAATTATTGCAAACAAGACAGGTGCTTCTTAAGATATATTTTGAATATTTTAAGTAGCTTCTTGTGACATATTAACGTTTATGTACTTGCTGGGGCCATTGGACTAATCATGGGCTAAATGGCACGTGCAATAGTAGCATTACACATTTTACACAAAGCTTTTGTCTGATTTCCTTATTTAACTCAAATTAGGACAGAAATTTGTATTTATGTATAGACCTGACTATAATAAAACTGTAATGCAAGTTTTTTTTCAGGCCGCCAACCAGTTTTCTACGGCCCTCACTTCAGGGCAAATGGGACCAGTCATGTCTCAATTTGGCCTACCCTCGGAGGTGGCGTCGGCTGCAAATTCAGGGGACATGAAAGCATTTTTCAAGGCTTTAGAGGACACCAGTTCTTCAGAGGGCAGCAAGACTCAAGACGACGAGAAAAAGAAAGAAGAAAAGCCGAAGGATATCAAGAAAGATGATGACGACGGAATGCCTCTTGATTAAAATTTAAGTTGTTTTTATTACTGTTTTGAATGTTAGTAATAGAAAACAAAAAAGTGTTCAATGGTAACAGATAATATAGTTAAAAAAATCATTATTACATATACTATCTTCATTTAATCTGTCCTTATTTAAAGGACTATTTTATTATTTTATTAATCATACCAATTTGAGTTTTTATTTGAGCATCGACAAGTCTTATGTTGGGGCTACAAGGGTGTTGTATGTTGTATTCTTTGTTGTGCAATGAATAAATAATTACATTACATGTCGTGTTTTTTGTTCTTAGTTTTTTATCATTAATAATGAAAAGTAAAAGTCAAGGTAACTTCATTTGTCGACATAAAGTGTTTAATTTTTAAGAAAAGTAACTAAAATAATTTTATATTTTATGCTATTATGAACCTAATTTATTTATGTAAAAGTTCAATTTATAAAATATACGTTCTCGTTAAGTTTACTCAAAGAATATACGATTAAATCATATGTCCTAGGTACGTAGATGGTATTCATAGAGAGTTAATGGCTCCTAGAACAGCTCTTCCGTACGTTTCATAGGTTCTCGGGAAATACATGCTTAAAGTTCCAGATGACATCATTGGTCAAACCTAACGTATATAATTAGCAATGAGAAGTAACGCTCAGTTTAACGCTACATGACAACAATTTGATATTTTAGTTTCAACGTTCGCATTAATATAATTATTTACAAATAATGTGAAACAGCGTAGTAGGTGAACCTAGCTACAAAGTTATTTCAAAATATAATTAAATTCGCTATAGGTAATGTAGTCTTGTGTAAGTAAGTAACAAGGCTAAGAAAGCTCTTATTTATTGGTTCGAATCAAAGCTTGTAGAAGAATGTCAGCATGAATCATGACAGTCACATTTACAAATTTATTAGTCTAGTTTCAAAAATGCAGTCTTAAAAACAAGTATCAGTAAATTAAGTATTCTCGGCGGATCAGGCTCAGTTGCGCGTGACCTCGAGAAAAGACGCGGGGTAGGAGGGGCGCTGGGGAATCCTTCTGGCGCCAGACCGGCATCGGCGTCTGCCCGTGCCCCGCTCCCCGCGCCGCGCGGACCCACTCGAAATAGACGCACGGTGATTTACGCCTCGGGCGTAAGTAAATATGTTGCTTGCCTGCCTGCCTTGGCACGTCCGCCCGCCCCCGCTCACCGCCGACCGTTTGCCGAATGCCGATCCGCCGAGAACAGCGCTAACCGCGCGGCGCACGGCACACACCTAGCGCGTTCGATGAACGTCCCGCGCTCGCATTGCCGTACGATCATAATCGCAACCACGTCTCGAAACATTGCACGCGTGCTATGCGATCGATGACGTAGCGCTTTATATGCAAGATCGCAAAGGTAAACGGTGATCGGTCGCCGTCAAGGTGAATATTATCTTTCTGGTCATATTATACCTATTCTACAGAAACCTACGAAACAATTATTTACGTTACTGACACATTGTTAAGGTGTTAATTGACTCGATAGGATTACAATGATATGTAAATTGTTTGTGGAAAGTTACCGGAGTGTATCGAGGACTTCATGTACGAAAATTAAACCTGCCTTTCTAATTTCAAACAGGTACCACCTAAAATACTGAGATACATACATTTTTTTTCACATACAGGAACATAAATTAAAAATTGTTTGTATAAGAATTGGCAAATATACATCGACGTTCCTTAGTCCGAATCTGTAAATACGTGGATGTCTACTTCAAGAGATCAATATTTTTGTTTAATTTATGCCGTTTTTATGAGTAAAATCTCGTACATCCGTTTTTCAACCACTTTCCGACGCCCAAATGAGGTGAAATTTCACCTAGAACCATCTGTATCTTCACTGACATTTTTATGACTAGGAACAAAAATCAAATGGGCATACCACGCTGTATCAAAGACACTTAGTCTGAATAGAACTAGTTTTCTACATATTTGTTTAAGTTTAAAGTTTAAGTTCCGTCACATGTGCTACCTTATTAAATGAATTTGAAAGTGTCGTAGGCCTTCTCTTTATCATAATACGCACTTGTTATATTGGCGGCATACAGCAGCATATACAGGTGTCGCAGTCAAATCCGGAAAGTATAACCTACTCATATCTATATTCCCGCCAGGCCACCCATAAGGCAGACGCATAACTCGCATTGGTAATGGACTGGATTACGAATGCATTCAAAAATAATTGTAACCGTTCCGATTTATATTCAGTGAAGATCGGTCATTAACGAGCGGGTAGTCGGCGACGGCGTCAGGGAACAAAAAGTGCCGCCGACCGGTCCCACAGGTTCTTGCCTGATACAAGTGATACAACTCTCCATTCATCACATTATTCGCGGACTTGGCTATCTTAAAAACTTTACTGAAGTTCAAAGAAGAGTTCATTGAGTTTCATTTCTGTATACATATATGAATCGTACCTATTATAATATCAAAGTAACTGGTCTGGAAAATAACGGAATATACTCGTATATAGCACTGATAACTGATAAGACACTTGCTCTTTAACACAAAATAACTTAGCCTCTTGCATCTAAAGTATTCCGTACGGCTAATAATAATGTTCAAATGATAAAAATGCAAAAATTAATTATTGCGATCGTAAAACGGTAATAATACTACTACTAGTAATTTCACTACAATAAACCGAATTATTGTAGTGAAATTACATACTAGGCTTATAACTTCGAAATGATGATCTGCAAATTTGCATTTAGTTAACACACATAGGTATTTATTTATACAGCAGATACTACTTAGTTCGACCAGAATCAATTTTAGCTCTGTGTATAATTTAATTATACTTGCAAAAAATATACATGACGAATAGATAACGTTTTCTTTATTAATTATTCGTTAAAAATTAATAAAAAGAACTGCCGAGTAGATATATCCCAAATTGAAGAGAAAAAAGAATTTCAGTTTGCGTAAACACAACAAATATTGGGTGCGGTACGTAAGCACCACTTATCCTGTTTCTTTTTTAGGGTTCCATAGCCAAATGGCAAAAATCGGAACCCTTATAGATTTGTCATAGACTATAGTGTTGAAACTTGGTAGATAAGTGTATTCTGTAAACTGCTTTCCGAATTATGTACAAAAATAAAAAATATATTAAATTTAGGGGAGGGGGGGCTCCCCATACATGAAACTGAAACTAAAAAAAAATTTCATCTTACCTACACACTTCAAAAATGACATTAACGTTGAGGTTTCTTAAACCATTTTTTCTCAAAGTCGCTCGTTTGAGAGATGAGCCCTTTCAAAGCGGTAAAATGTGTCCCTCCCTCTTTAACTTTTAAACTAAGAAAGTGAAAAATCTGGATAAAACATATGTTGTAGATGTCAAGGAAAACTTTCAACGAAAATTGGTTTGAACAAAATACGGTGGAATTTTTGAGATATAGCACTTTTTCAAAACCCGAATAACATAACTTTGTAATTCATACAAACAATATGAAAAACAAACTTATGTGGGTAGTTAGAAAACTGTTCAATTTTATTTATTATATTTTCTGTTCAAGATTTTATAGGTGGTTTATTTTTAAGATAATGCTACGGAACTCGTCACCTGTGAGTCCGACTCTCGCTTGGCTGCATTTTTATGTATTTAATTAACCATTTACACGGACAAAACCAGGTTAAAATTACCCAGTTAACATAATGAATTTTTTAAACACTAAGCTACGCTATCATGAGGGATGACATAAAAAATCCAAAAATGCTATTAAAAAAAAAATGTACTGCAATTAATTACTTAGTCGGAGTCGGCAGGTGCAATTGCGGCCGGAGCTGGTTTTGAGGCTTCTGCCAAAGTCAATGTGCCGTTTGGTTGAATTTTATTTTTTCCATACATAAAAGTACCTACTGCATGTGCATACATAAAATAACATGTTTGTATTATTCAAATAAATATCTTGGCTACAAATCAATCGCTTGGCTTGGCTGTGAGTCTATTCATGTTCAGATACAATTTATTAGAAAGTATATGTGACTATAATACGCGTGCGCGTTAACTTGAGACCTGAGCGTGATGACGCCATAGCGGAATGTTTGTAAAGTATAAAAGAAAAAAATGCTATCAGCAAGTCTCTATAATATTTTCAACCGAGCGTCAGTTTGGTTTTTACATTGATACTAAATATTAAATTGTCGGAAATTTTAGCCAAACGGATTTTACACATTCTAAGATGACAGAGGGAAAAATAATAGGGTTCCATGTTTCAGTAACGTTTAAATAAGCATAGTACGGTCTTATGGATATTACCATATAATACTAGCTGTGTCCCGCAGTTTCATTCGGTACTACATAAAAAGAAAACAAACAACGTGATGTTGTATAGCCTATACCTTCCTCAATAAATGGACTATTTATCACAAATATATTTTTTAATTCGAACCAGTACCTACTTCAGGAAGTAAAAATGGCAAATCTCAGGAGATTTGCGCGTTCAATCAAACAAAACAATCTCTTCAGCTTTATTATATTATAATATATAATAAAATAATAGATATTATATATGAAAGGTAAAGAAATGAAAAAAATATTGTTGTACAATTAATTCATCACGTAAGTGCACACGTAGCCCCGCGTGATACACTTACGCATAACTTAAGTATTAATTTTATTTAAGTGTGGCACAGGTCATCATTAATACAATGCTGAGTGACCTTATTAAATATTCCACGTTAGGTGGTCTTTTGCTCTAATTAAGCTTTGGCAATACGTCGATTTGGTCCTAGACCAGAATCTGCAAGTTAATCTAGATTATTGGCTAGTCTATATTCATTAATTATTAATATTTACTTTGTTACCTGCTAATAAGATATATGAATATTTATCAATCGATGAAAATATGATCTTGCTCTACTTAGATTTTGACACGTTTAATAATATTGCAATTAATATTATTAAAAAATTAAAATAAAAAGGGATTTATTAAATTGCGATAAATCATTGCACACACTGAAATTGAAACGGAATTTTAATTAGTTTAATTAATATTGTTTACAGAGAGTCTCTTTTGACGTCATTATTATACAACATCTATGTACGCAGTGTTGTACATCTTCCCATTCTGAACGAAGTTAATTATGTGCTTGACGCAATGTTGACTGTCATTATGACGATTTAAAGTGAATTTATTAACTGTTGCTTCAGTATAATTTTTTCATCTTCTTAAATGCTTTATTAAATAATTTTTAGCTTCATTTAGATCCGTACAAATTTCCGGTACGTACCTATCGAATATCCAGTATTCAAATAAAATATGATTACTATACTTATATATTTTATTTGAATACTGGATTGATTCTCCATATCAAGGCTACCTACATATTTGCCAAAAGTGAAGATCGGTTGATTCGTTGTGTTGTGAAAGCGGAACAAACAAACTGACTTTCGCACATATACAAGTAGTAGGCACCTACTAGGTAGGCACCTACTAGGTAGGCACCTACTAGTATCAGCTAGGATTACCATTATTGTGCGTTAGCAAAACCTCGTATTATTTAAAACTATTTTATTCAAAAATAATATATTAATTAACCTCTGACACAAAAAGAGGAGTGTTATAAGTTTGTCTACCTGTGTGTCTGTCTGTGGAAACGTAGCTCCTAAACGGGTGAACAGATTTGGATGCGTTTTTTTTGTTAAACAGCAAGTTTCTAGGTGCTGGTTCTTAAACATGTTTTATCAAAATCGGTTCAGTCCTATAGATGGTGAAAGTGGTGATGAAAAATCAAATATTTTTACATATTCACAAGTGGAGTATTAAATAAATTATCAAACATTAATAACAAATAACTAACACATAGATATGTTATATCAAGATCGGCTTAGCCTTAATATTTACTAGATATTGGGGGATGAAGGGAGGACGAAAAATTTAATGCTGTCAAATATACCTAAAAGAAAGAAAATTAAAAAAAATATATAATTATTTGAAAGATAATGACGTCTATATTACAATTAAATGTGTTTTATCAAAATTGGTTCAGCCAGCAACTTAATATGGTAATTCAAAGTGGGGAGAGGGAATATCCATTATTCCCTCTCCCCACTAATATTGTCAAACTCATGTGCCGTATCAAAGGGCATGACAAGTAGGTATTCTAAATTTAAAGATGTTTCATCAAAGTTCGTTGAGCCATTTAGAAGGTATGAGGGTGAGAATGGGGATGAATAATCGAATATTGTCAAACATACCCAAGTGGGTATCAAAGGAAAGAGAATGGCGTGTACATAACAGAAACTGCCCATGCCATCGAATTGGTCAAAATGATAAAAACTATGGTAGGTTGAATGTTAAATATTGAACGCATACCAAATGTATCATCTCATCATAAACATCACATTTAATCGTATCGATGTGATGTATACTCTGAAAAACACTTACAAATGTAGCAAATATCTAAACATACAATACCAAATTTAGTTTAAATTTTTTAAAATGTAATTAAATTTAAAATTTAAAAAAAACCCCAACGCTATAAAGATAAGTGGGCAACCATTTAATAAGTCAAAAATAATATTAAAAGATGTGCCATCAAATTAGAGCGAGTAACACCTATATTTTAATTATAGAAATATAACATCTGCTCGTTAAAATTGTACTACAATGTCGCGGCGAGGTACCGCTAAGTTTGGAGACTAGATACCTACCTAAAATAAAGAAGAAAGACTGGATAATCGGCACGTTCAGTGGCTTTTAAAATGAAATTTAAAAAAACCCAACGTTATAAAAACATTTAAAAAGTCAAAAATTATATTTATAGATACCGCTATGTTTAGAGACTAGATACCTACCTACCTACCTAGCTAAAATAAAATAGGGAGACTTGATAATCGTCAAGTTCACAGGCTTAACAATTTAAATCTAGTAAATAAATAGATAGTCAATCGAATAAAGGATCTGACTAAGTTAAGCGCCGCTTCCGCCACGATGTTGTAGTACAATTTTAACGAGCAAATGTTATATTTTTATAATTAAAATATAGGTGTGTAACTCGATCGAATTTTATGGTTGATCTATAAATATTATTTTTGACTTTTTAAATGATTGCCCACTTATCTTAATAGCGTTGTGGATTTTTTAAATTTTAAATTTAATTTTATATTGTTTGGATGAAACACCAATATAATTTGTTAAGGCCTTTTTGTGGATGCGTTAGATAACGAAGTATTTATCATAAGCAAGTATCCAAACATCAATTGAGATTTTTCTATATCAAGCATATAACATATTGAATCGCATGTAAGTAATTAGTTTTCCCTATTAGAAATAAATGATCTATAAATTCTTGCATTATGAGGGTTGTCATAGCAACGCTAGTAGGGTCGTAGGCGCCACGACACAGCCGAAGCGTTACAAATTAGTCTGCACTCTCTGATTTGGCAATTCTTGGAGTATTCATGTACCTACCTATAGCTGTATACCTAAAAAGTAAAGACTGTCTATACTAATATATAATGATGAGATGGTGTGTGTCTGTGTGTTACTTAATCACGTAAGCACCACTGGTCCGATTTACATAAAATTTTAGTCTATTGACTTCGAAATTTTTTTGCTATTTAAAAATGGCGACGAGTACTAGTACGTTATAATTTCAAATTAATGTATAATGAAGTAAGTCATAGATAAAGCTCATATA
>MOOZ01001012.1:999867-1022808 GCA_002930495.1 Cecropterus lyciades
GAAACACACATCCACCATTCCACCTGCCAGTGAATCTTGCGTTGTAGAGCCTTCTATCTACACCTGCAATGTATTTAAAACTAGAGATGTGCCGGATCGTTAAAATAATAGATCCGCGGATACTGATACGAATACGGATCATTGGTGTCTAGATCCGCGGATATGGATACGGATCCCAACTTTCTTATAAAATTACTTACGCGTGTCCTTGAAGCCACAGTTGCTTTATTTACATGTCTCAGCCTGTGCTCTTAGTACGAGTTTATTACTTTTCCTCACAATCACATAAATGTTTACGTTTTTCCCTATCATTGCAAAAAACTGTCATTATATGTGCTAACATATGTTGAGATATTGATTTTTGCAAAATTAGTTAAATATGTGAATAATGAAACAATATAGAATTTAATACTATTTCATTGCTACCTAATCGCCTGTGTACATTTAGAAGTTCGTATGTTTAATGAATTTATAAATAATATGAGTTTAATAATAGGTATAAAAGATCCGTTTAAGATCCGCCCAAAAAGTAGGATACGGATACGGATACAGATCTTTCTCATGCCTCGGATATCCGCGGATACGGATACGGATCTCCGGCACATCACTATTTAAAACTAAGTAAGTTCAGACCCTATGTCCACATTGTTCTTTAAGTTACGAATCTTATTTGGGTTAATATATGAAAAACCTTTTCTTTTAAAACTTGCACACTTTCATATGTAACTAAACAGTAGTTAGCTACCTAAGTCTTATCAAATAAGGGGTGATAATCCTAATTTGACAATACTTGGGGGTGAGGTTTCTGATTACCGGGTAACAACTTAGGTACAGTCCTTCGACCGTATATTTTTTTTTTAAAGAATTAAAGTCGTATTCATAGTCTCCTCGTCAGCTGAAGGTAAAGTTGAGTTAATTGAAGGACATGAGTTTTGTATAACGTTCGTGCATGGACGCGTTTCGTCCAAGCGCGCTTCGGGCACTAACTCAAATGGCACACTTATTCGAAGACCAAATGCCAGCGCGTCAGTATTTTCATTTGTACTGTTGTAGTTTGTGTCAATTTTGTTTGTCGTGCATTGTTGGTTAAGCTACATGCAATCTCCTTAAATCGATAAAAATATGTTAATGCGTTATTAACAGTATCCTTAAAAATGTTTTGAAAGCTTTTCTAGGATCGGCAATTTAAGAGATGGCAGCCCTCAGGTGAGTTATAGACACGTAACTAAGTAACAACTATTAAAAGCATTATTGTCGACTGCGAAATGCGATCGACTTAGATCTTGTGTAATGGAAATATTAGTTGACTGACGCGTACAATTAGGTATACTTATTATTTAACACTATTCTCATTAACAGGACATTACGTCTTTATACTTATTTCATTAATATAATTAATTATGAACGTCTTCGTTTAATAACAACTTTATGACCATGATCACACAACTAGAATGTACTCGTACTGTACAAAACACATGCGTTATATACTCTATGTAACGCTAATACAATTCAAAGTTGCCCATACAGCGTGATTGCGACTATTATTAATAGCTGACTGTAACCTTTGGCCTGAAGTGACGTACATACATGCACGTTTTACTTGTAGATTTGTAGCTGTCACTACGTACCTACTTACCTTTCATTTAAATATATTCAAAAGGTGTGTAGTGAATAGGCACAGGCTCATAAATTCGAATTTCGTGGTAACAGGAAACGACGCAAATTCTTGGAAATATCGGAGTCGTAAATGTGAAAAAAATCGTAACATGACGCGGAGGACGGCGGCGCGGGGCTGCGGCCGAGTCACGGCGCGTGCTTGGGGGTATTCCGAGAATCGCAACAACTCAACTCAAAATAATGCTATTTACATTTTACAGTTTCTCTCGTGCTTCCAATTTGTATAATAAATTGTTATCCTAATAAATAAAATTGAAGTGTATATAGTGTATAAGTTTGCACAATAAATCATGAGAATCATAGATATAATTATCTAATTTACTATCTAATCTTGGAAAAACCACCTTAACTAAAGAACTCATTTCATAACTAATCATGAAATCGAATTTTTTTGAATAAAAATAAATAATGAATAAAGCTACGAATATGGACGCGGGAGCAGCGTGGGTTACTTATCCATTCTTATACTACATGTACATACCAATATAAATAAATCAATGCTAATCTTATCTTCTTCTGGTGCTCTATAAATAAAAACATCAGAATTTTCTGAGAACTAATGATAAAGATGACCGTATGCTAACATATTATGTGATTGTATCCCTGATGGTTAAAACGTAATTAAGTAGCGGTTGGAAGATTTTGCGAAATATTTTGTACCATAATTGTTTTTGTTTAAAAAGCTTAAAAACTCCAATGTCCAGTTGTATGTCACAGCATTCGTTTTAGGTAGTCAAAAATATTACAATTTACGGTTTTACCTGATTTAAAAAAGATCGTCGAGTTGGCTGGCAGGTGCTTTTGTTCTTATTGTAAAGAATAATATAAGTTGGGAACAGCCGACGTAAAAAGATAAGGAGATACTTTCAGCCAGGAGTAATGAATGGTACTATTATACGCTTAACTTTGTTATTTTGCTATTTATGAAAAATCAAACACAATCTTAGTTATAACTTGTGTAGATAAGTATTTTTATTATCTTACTTGTTACTACCAAAAATGCAAAATTATTTAAAACTAGCTACTTAAATATTATCTGTTAATTACATGATTATATTATTTCTATGACTCAGTGATTACTAATGAGTTTATTAAAATTAAAGTTTGTGATAATATATTTTATTATTGCATGTAGTGCATATGTACCTAAGATAACATATGATCCAGTATTTATATCGAATGGTTAAATATATATATATTTAAATTTCCAGACTTTCAGAGAACTTGTCCGGGTTTACTCATAAGTATTATCATATTGTTGGTGTTCTGAATGCAAAATTCAGAATAATATTATCACATTGTTCTATGTTATCTTTTAACATATTGTTATCAGTGTGACACGAGTTAAGCCAAACATTTTATTTCACGAGACTAGTGTAGCTACATGTATCTTTATAGGTACATAACGTACAATCTGTCATTATGTTTTATTGATTATTAAGAGTTAACATTTCATCCACAATGTAAAACTTAATGACGACCCATGTGGTGGAGCGGTTACCATACCGACCTGACATGCAATGGGTCCCGAGTTCGATCGTCGGCCAGACAGAGATCTGAATGATGAGTTTACATTTCTGTTCTGGGTCTGAGTGTTTGTGTATTCGTCTTTGTGTGTCCTTAGCACCCACGACACAGAAAAAAATCCTACTGTGGGGCTATGAGTATAGAAAGCGTTTATTTTATGTTTTATGTAATCATCAAACAAACAAAAAAGCTACCACCCTGTATTTAACTTTCGTGCAATATGAATAATTCATAACTTATCTTGGACTAGTAATTGTACAAACTATAATATAAGATTATTTAAGTATATAATTAAATTATATATGTAGTTTAACTATACGGATTTAACGCTATTTCAATTTTATCTAGATAATCTTAAAGAATATTGGATAGGATTTCATTTATATGTACCATTGGTACGTAAGCCGCCAAAACCTTATCTAACATATAGAGTGGATTTGTTGGATTGATTACGTCAATTGACTGATTATATACTTAATACAGTAATAAATAACTTAACGTGAGTAACAAAAACAATAATCCTTTCATGATACCTTACTAGATACCACTATAGATGGGCTATTGTATAAAACACAATGAATAAAGCGAATGTAGCAGAACGACTCCAAAACAAAAATAAAAAATTAGATCATCTGTGTAGGTGCAAAGAATGCATCTCGGAAGCAGGAACATCTCTCTCCAAGCTCGACGGTGCTGGCAAATGGCCAAAAGCAGATCTCAACTGGTTTCTGTCACTCCATCGGTCTCTCGAGAGCTTATGTGATGTAAGGGACACGCGCCAAATCTATTTTGGTTTTAACATTTCAAATCGAAAAATTTTAAAAGGCTATAACAAAATCGATAGCTTCGTCGATTATATATTATTATGATATTACTAGATTGTACAATAGTAATAATAGATAGTAAATAAATAACGTAACGATTTGCAATTATCTGTTTATCATTAAAATTTTCACGTAGATCTCAAGATTTGAAAATAGTAGGTAGGTACATTGTTAATACTACATTTTACTTACATGAAATATAAATTTTTCAATGCTTAAGCTTTACTATAAAAAGGCTGACAGCAATGAATATGGTTTTTTATTTGGTCAAGTGGAGTTCAGCTTCTTTTCGGCTGACTCATGAATATTATTGTCGTGTTCATTACGAACATATGGAAGTTTTAGTTGTTGATATGTGAACGGATGAATTCGCAGAGAATGACGCCATTCTCTTGATACAGGTGTAGTTGTTATATCCAAGATTATTTTGAAATAATATGTAAACGATAATTCTTTTATTATTCTTTAATTAATGTCAGTGGTGTTTTACTTTGAGATTTAAATCATAGACACGGATTTCAATAGATAAATCAGTGAGAGAATTGAACAGTAAAGAGAAAGTGCCATCGCGATCAGCAGGTAGAAAAGAAATAAAAACACCATCATATTTAATGAAGATGTTTTTCTTATATTTGATAAAAATAATAATTATAAGGGATTTATGTCAGTACAGCGTTTGTGAAGATGAGTTATTATTATAGGTGACGTAGAATCGGATCCGAGGTTGTTTTTTAAATGGTGACGTCATCGATGCTGGCACATTGAAAGCAACATAAGTTAATTACAAGTAACTTATTTAACAGTTAGTTCGGCGCGTACAAGAATGTTTCGAGAGGTTTTTTTTCGAAATGTTTGATTACTGTTGCCCACTGACCGTTTCAGCTTTACCGGTATTTGGTGGCAAGCCTGAAGTAAAGCCGAGTCAAAGACTATGGGACGGAAGAGCGGTAGGGTTTTGGTCATCGTTGCCGGTTTATTACACCTTCTTCCTTCGCTAGAGAAGGAACGGATGCTTGCAAACTTAGTTACTGCCGGCTTCCTGTCTAAATAGGCCTCTGATTAAATAGGGATTGCGATTTCTCCAAGGGCACCTTCTGTGAAGTACGGATCTCGGCTCATGTCAGTTATGATGACACCAAGCTGATTTGGATGGTCTAAAACTGTATCGCTTTTGGCAATCTTTTTCATGTATTCAACGATGGTGGGCAGCTCAAAATTTTTATGGATGTTTTTCATCAGTCAATCACGGCGCTAGTTATGCTAAGCCTAATGCAAGCTTTTAATGCATTACTTTATGTCGAAGTGCCATAGATTTAACAGATGAGAAAAACAGGATTTGGATATATACATAATATTCAGTAGGGAATAACGTTCACATGATGCAAATATCATCTCGTACGGCGATTTGGTTTAGTAAGCCCTAAGTTTTGTGGGTAAATTCTTCTATTCTTCGAAATTAATGACCTGCATGAAACAGTGGAAAGGTTTTTCTCACTTATCTTAATATTTACGGAACACACAGGTAGTTGCCTCTGGGCAGGCATTGTGGCTAGGGGACTTAATGACCGAGGGCGTGCGAAGCAATTTCAGCCGAAGGACCATTTTATTAGCAGCTATGGCATTGCGATGGTGGTACCTACACGCGTGGGAGCTACAATAGCGATGCCTGATAGAAGGCTCACTATTTAGGTCACGAGCTCCGTAAAGTGAAATTTATAGCAAAAGCAAAGCAAAGTGCTGAAATTGTAGCCCAAACAAATATAGAAGTAACATTTTAGATATTTTCTTAAAATAATTGTGTAACAGAAAATGATTAATTATTTCAGCATTTCAAGATTTGAACCATCAATTGTCACTATTTTTAACGTTGATAACGCCTTCGCGCTGACATATATTGTTACTGTAAATATTATTTGTTACATTCCTACTTATTAACAAATTTTATATGTATATGTTTAAAGATGATTTTTTTAGTTTAGGAAGTATACTTTACTTTAAATCATCTTTTAATCCTTCATGCGCAATGAATCCTTTTAAAAGGGATTAGGTATGTATGAACTGAGAAAGAAGACAGGACAATTCTTTGTACTCGTATTGTCTCGTCTCGTCTCGTTTCAATATTCGGAGGTATTTTATTTAACATTTTTAAAGTACTTACATTCCCATGTGGCATAAATATATTAGTATAAGTAGGTATGACGGTTATATTTACGACGAAATATTTTTGGCAGTAATCGTGTGTGCTCACGTCGGGAATCGCCTGTTTTGCATGCCATCCCGTTCTTGGAGTTTATTTTTGGCTGAATATACACGTAATTTTGGGTAAGTTGGGATTCCAAGGTCAAAATGAAGTCAAGAATGAATTGTTATTTATTTTTAATCTCTTAACATTCGATTTTAATTATTTTCAAGAAAATTTTACCAATTTGTTACGGATTTTCACTTGCTACACTTTATTTTACAACTATATTCCTTGCAAGTATAGTCCTTATCAATATAACACGTGTATTTTGTTAACGAAAATATTGTGTTAATGAAAATATTTACCTACTCTTATTGTATTGGCGAATATTTTGACATTAATTTTGGACAAAAATGATGCGAAAAGGGCTTTATATCTACATAAAATGATAATGGGATCGATAAAATCCTAGTTGTTAGTTTTATTAATAATCAACAAAATCTATTTATATAATATTAATTTAGCATAACAGTAATACCTACATATTTTGGAGTTACTAAAGAACTGTTGTTATTATCTCTTTTAGAATCATAATACTGGCACAATAGAAAAGTTTTGCAATTCTAATTATGCGCGCCATCCATTGCTATCGATTACCCACTTGATTTTACCTACGTAGGCGTTACGTAGCTCGTGTCAGAACACCTAACAAGGAGAATGGTAGCCGGGCGCGCCCTATCAGAGTAACGCATAGACGTCGAAGTATGATAGCGGTCAGGCCGGCCACTCCGGCCAGCCGATGACCTGGATCTGAGGGAAGCCCGACCGAAGTGGGGAGACTCCGGTCGACCGGACCGTTTTCCGACTTCAATTGATTAACTTCACTCTTTCATAAACATACCGTTGACGCGTCTTTTAATTTTAATCATAATTGTTTGTTTTATAACTTATTTTTATTTCATATAAAATGTATCTATGTCAGAAACGCGAATAAAACATATGATAAGACACGCTATAATCTCTGAACACATAGAAAGTATACTATGGTAGTGTATGTGCAATATTTTGTTCGGTTTCAACGTTCGCCATCGCCACTTAAAGACGGGTTTCCCGCCCACGCGACTTTATGGCGCCTGACCAGATCTGTTGTATCTGTACCCACATTTACACATAGCTATGTTACGGACTCACGGAGTGGAGTAATACTTGCTTAGAAACTGATGTACACTTACTTATTAAGTAGATAACTCAAGCAAGATTTAAAATTACAAAGTACCTACTGAAAAATCTTACTTTATTTGTGTTTATGTAATTAATTTAGGTGGGTATTATTTCGAGTATCCGTCTATAAAAAAATATATTTTTGTTATCCCATATATATATGATTTATTTACTCGGTTTTCAGATATAGTTATTTTTTAGGTATTGTACCGTAGTCATTAAGGGTATTTGTAGGCTGTTATTATTTTGTTCACAGGTAATCAGAAAGTTGGTAGAGACAGCAGGCATTTTAATAGTGGCTTGCGGCTCAAGGTCGTGATATGACGTCGTACCTCAGCAACAGGCGAGAACGCCAACTAAACAACGCAACAAGTGCCCGCGCCCGGCCCGGCGCCCCCGCGCTTGCCGTGCCATTAGCGAAATAGCAATGCTGCGCCCTATTATTGATACATTTGAAAGTATCATTATCATTTACAAATTTTGCATATCTACCTTTTTTATCATGTGGAGCTTTTACATTATCTAAGACACGCACAATAAAAATACCTACCTACTCAGTAACATATTTTTTAATATTTTGGTTAGGTACACTAAAATATGCCAGCTACAGACGATAGATTAAAAAATTGAAGTAATTAACGTACTAATTTTATATACATTCAAAACAACACGTAATTGGCGTGTATTATCTACTTCTCGTATGTTTCGCGATATTAAGTAGGTATCTGTGTTTGTGTCGGTGCTTCTCGTATCATTCGTTTCCCGGCCAAGAATCGAGTGATTATGTGCTATCGGCAAAGCGCGTGCGTCATCGCCTCCACACAAACTGATAAGCCGCCTACAGTTATCATTGCAAATAATATGTTTATACATTCATCTGACTAGAGTATGAAGTTTTGATCTGAAAGTTATCATTACATAGCTTAGCAATTAAAAACCGACTTAGTATCCACAGTGACGCCATATTTGTCTATAAGGGAAATAATTACAAACTTATTATAAAGTACCAACTCATTTAGGCACTGAATTTTGATAAGGAGGTCTTAATGATAGCGAGTTCAAGCGATAAGTTCAATATAGGAAAATGTCAACTATCTAACCGCCCGTGAGCTTAATATGCTAATGAATGAGTAATAAACAAAAAATTTAAAAGTTTTATCGGTGGTTAAAATTATTATAAAATAAGAATTATGCACGGCTCTAGACCAAGAGAATGTACAGAGAACGAAGGTATAACTACAAAGCCAATACCCGTTCTAGTCGAGCGCAACCGTTACGAAATCAGTGCTGCATGAAAATTACGCTGCGTCGCTATTGCTACTGCTACTAATACACAAAAACACAAAATTACTAATTCCTTAATCAATAATAATAGGTAGTTTGTTTGCATATTATGTACGTACATCATTAGGTAAACTAGGTTTCCATCAATAAAATAAACAATAAGTGAGGGACTTGTTGTATTGTTTCGCATTTGCTAATCCGTTTTGCAGATTTCATTGCATTTCACATTCAAGAATTTTATTATTATTTAGTAATTAAAATTATAAGCACGGTGTTAAAGTCCCTGCATAGATACGTATAAATAGATTACGAAGAGCGACCGATCCGGTTGCGGTGAAGGAAGGAGATAGATACAACGCGACATGAATCACTTCTCAGCGGGCGTATAGGGAGGCGCACGGTGCGGGCGCGGGCGGCGCGGGGAGTTCAGCGTATAGCCGAACGGAACGAAACGAACCAACCAACGACAAAGTACAACTAAAAACAGTTGAACAGTCATCCGCGGAGTGGCAGCGTGCGTCGCTTGTTTTCTGGAATTTACGTTCATCCAAAATATTACAACGGATAGATAATATAAATAATTACATACACGTCGGTAATTGTTATACGCGAAAAAGAAAGTGGCGTTGTTGTAAGGCAGTGCGAGTGAGACGTGAGTGACGATATTGAAGGTGTGTGTGTGTGGTGGCGTGGATCGTCGCGCAATTATTAACGATGATTCACTTGCGCGCGGGTGAAATGCAGCCTATCGGACTTGTTGACATATGTTTAGAAGGGGTAAACAAATGATATCTAAACAACTCCTTGGATAATGGTGGACTGATTCATTACACCGCGGCAGGTAAGACATCTTATTAAATCAATGGAAAACAATAACAGTGTAGTGAATGCTTACGGAATTAAGGAAATGGGCAGCTATTTGGACTAGCCGATCATGTATTTTCAATCGTTTACGTTCGATCGATGGGTCAAGGACTATAACATTTTGAGTATCAATAGAGAAAATGTCATTTGATTGCGTTATCAATATGACTAGTTCCTCAAAAATGATAGCTAAGAAATTAAGTTTTATTACTATATTTTCTTTCAATTCAAAAAACTTTTTATGTTAATATTCGTTGGTTATTGTCGATTTATTTTTTTAGAATATTTCTGATATTATGATTTTTTATGTAGTGACCATTTTTTATATCATATTTTAAACCCCAGGTAGCGAATAAGTATATAAACTTGTAATAGTTTGACATCATATGATTCACTATTATTTACTTGGTACCTATATAAAAATGTGTACAAGTATGTCTATGTATAATAATGTATGTATGTTCAAATATATTTTGTTAAAATTTGCATCACCATAATATTATTGCACATATTTAAACATTTATAGTTAATATTGTTATCTGATATTATTTATTTAAAACAAAATGACTGAAACAAAACCCAATCATATAAGTCTACAATATGAACATTTAAATAAGCTCTTAGGCCGGTGCAAGTCCGGTGCGGCAACGTAAGGTGCTAGTGATAGGTGGAGGCAAAACAAGCTGGCGGCGTGCAGGCGGGCGACACAGGCGTCGCCAGGGCCGCCTGGCCTGGCGCCAGGCCGGCGGGCGGCGGCCGACCGCCGGGATTCCTTTGTCTCGTTACAACACTGATCGCCGCACTGCCGCACCGTCCTTCATTATATATCTACCTGCTGCATCTCATTACCTCTCGTTATATGGGAAACCCCCTAACGCAATAGATAGTGATCTTTTTTCACCTGTGATTATACCCTAGAATGTGACTAGAACTTGACATGGGAAATAATCGCGCCAAACACAATCCCTCAAAACATACTGCTTATACAATCAGTAGGTACATATATTTCGCTATTTGCAACTGGTTAATAAAAAAAGCACACCAGTGGTGAGCTACAGAATCCGATATTAGTAGATCCGCCCGATCGCCGATGGAGCGAGCGAGTCAAGCTTGTGTGCGTAGTGCGTACTGCGCTTATTTTCTGGCTCGTTATAAACGAGTAGAGCGGCTTGCCTGTCTTCGATTCTGAGAAATTGTAACGCCTTCTTGGAACGCAGCAACGCAGTCGTCCACGAATGCCTCAGAGTGAGCGCAAAGCGAGGTCGCCATCCGTACTGTACCACTACATGTATACCTGTGTTTAAATAAACACCCACACTCGCGAAACACTGTTCTCACATCTCACTCGCACTTTACGCTTGAATACAATATTTTTATTAACCTGTAGTGCAATGTGTACTAAGCGACAGTTTGATTAAAATAAGTACTTCACCATTGTTATTGTTAAATTATTGTAATTAATATTAAGAATCTTATTAAAATTTGCTTATGAGGCTACGAGAGAAATGTTAAAATCAGCTATTTAATATTAATAATAAAAAACCTGTATACAATATTAAGTAAAAAATCATTACATTGATGTTTGAAACAGATGAACATGAAACGATTTATAAATTGTACACCGCGCGTAAAATCGGGGATACCCTTGTTCATTAGGCCGTTAGCGCGTGTTGGTAGCTACGTCACGGTGATGTCACGCCGCACACTCATAGACATAACATAACGCGGCACATGCGCCGTGGGTGAACTCATCCCCGCGCCACCTCGCTGCGTTCACTAGCATTCACTACTTGTTGACGGTACGATTCAAGCTAACACTTCTAAAACATAAACCGTGATATAAACGTTAACAGTGTTAAGCAAAATAACGCACCATTGTTTATTTTTATTTATACAGCGTTGAAATATAGCAACAGAATACAAGCAACTGAAATACTTACCTTATTTTTAAAGTAATAGTAGCAGATAATTGTAATATGTAAGTAGGTATTATTTAAAAGTAAAAAAAAACATAAAGAGCTATGAAAGAAGGGTTATAACAGCTATTACTCTATTAAATACCAATCGTATTACAATTGAATAAGGTGAAATATGTCCAGAAAAAATCAAGGCATACGAAATTACTTTATGCCCATTTTACAGTTAGTGCACAGTTCAAAGGTTTTTTTTCAGTCATGCGGAGCCACGGTGCAAGATTAATTACAAAGCGCGTTACATAATTTTTGAGGTAACAGTATATAAAAGAGAATATAATATCAGATTATGTGGTAAATTAGTGTACACAATTAACCAAAAATCGGTGATAGTTTTTAATAATGTGGTTATAACAGAATTACCTTCGTTAAAAGCAAAGTCTTAAAACTAAGTTTATTTAATGTTCATAGGTATATACATACAAATATTTAGTAGAGCCAGGAGTATCCGTTTATGGAGTGGAAGAAAAAAAGATTCGAAAGAGAAGAAGAAAGAGCGTGGCAGTGTCGAATTTCTGCTTATAATAATTTTAATAGTAAATATTATAGTTGGCATGTACAATGGGGTTCTTTCTTCAATTAGGTCAATATTTTACAATCGGCAATTGATTAAAATTAACCTCATCAGGTTTTAAGTAAGGGCGTCTAAAAGATAGAGAAAATAAAATGTACTTTTGAAGCACTTTTAATCTACTTTATTATATGCTACTCCATAGTACACACCTATTATTTAATAAATAAGCAGTCTACAAATTTTCTACCATTTCTCATAGCTGTGTTTTTATAAGGAAATAAGATATACCTATTTGAAATAATGCCTAACAACATGTTTATCCTTTTTTCAGACACAAAAGTCGCGGGTACGATGCCGCTGACACAAGAAAAACGTTTGGACAGTAATTTCTCCAATAACAATGATCACAGCTATCTACACAAGAAGTTTAAGAAAATGGCATCTACTGTGTCAGTTTTCCCTTCGAATACATCAAAGAGTGAGGAAAACAGACATAGGGAATCAAATGCTACTTGCAATTCTTCAATCTCAAATGGAAGCATTGCAGCAGCTCATCCAGAAATAGAAAAAATTAAGGAACAGTATGATAAGCAAATTGCAAATTCAGAAAGAAATGTACAAATTAATTTTAGTGACGAAAACATTAGGTTAAGTGATGTAAATAATATTGTTCAAATATCTGGTAAGACCAGTTTTCCTGAAGAATTTCCAAATAAGACTGAAAATCTTGAAAATGATTTTATCAAGGATACTTACAGTGGTGGAACGGGCCGTTATATATGCCCTTATTGTAAGTTATCATGTGCCAAGCCTTCGGTTCTCCAAAAACATATCAGAGCTCATACCAACGAAAGACCTTATCCTTGTATACCTTGTGGATTTGCTTTTAAAACAAAATCCAACCTATATAAGCATCGAAGATCAAGAACTCACGCTTTAAGATTGCAAGGACCTGATTCGTCTACTACAATTAATGACGAAGATCTATCTGGTGGGTCAGAAAGTGACACATCTATACCGCCCACCTCACTGTCTGACACCGGGTCAGATGCTTCGATTATTCGCATTGAAAATACAAGATCTCATGAATTTTCTTCTCCTGAACTAATAAATGATAGTAGCGCGCCATCTATAAGTCCAAATATTCCTTTGAATGATAACAACAAATCAAAAACAATTTATAAACCCAAGTTCAGAGCAGCGTTTTATCAAGGCGTTGACGAAAAAGATAAGACAAAGAAAACGATTTCCCCAAATGCCGACTTTCTTACGGAACATATCTCTAAAATTATATCAGATAATGAGGCCATTGTTGACGTTATTGAAACACCTTTGCAAAAAAAATATGGTAAAATTAAACAAATCGCTGAGAGCAAACAATTTATGCTTGACAATGAAATAAGATCAGATGTAATACCTTTAAACTTAACGAAACACAGCAACGAAGCTGATGGCACATTCAGAAAACGATCTCACTCGGAAAGTTTCTCCAATTTTGAAGATCAAAAACATCATTTAAACCCTGAAGGATCAATTATAAAAGATCTCTTGCTAAAAAATAAAACAAATGGTTTATCAAATGTTACAAGTGAATTATTAGATGGACTAGGACCCCTTTATGTTTGTCCATTGTGTCAAATTATATTTAGAAGTGCTGACAATTTTGAAATACATAGGATGTATTACTGTAAAGGAAGCATTGCAAACAGTCCAACATCTGTTAATATAATACAAAAAGATACTAAGAATACAAGACCAGAAAATATATTCATGAGAAGTAATTCCATCAATGTTCGATTGCCAGAAACTCAAGTTAGTACAGCTACTAAACTAAATGTTTGTACAAAATTGCAGTCCTTAAAAATTAAACCAGATAATCTAGTTATCACTAAATCTGAATATAATGATGTAATTGCACCTTTACCATCTCCAGGCCCTTTACTTGGCAATACTCGACTGGTGGATACGAGAGGGTCGTCTGATATTAATAGAAAATCTGATAATTTAAGACAAAGAACGAAAGATTCCAGCCCAAAACGAAAACCTGATAGTACGTCAGAAGCTTACAGCCCCAGTATATCAGAGATCTCAGCTCCACGTTCTGCAGATTTATATTTACAACCTAAGATAAGGTGTATGGACACAAATCAAATAACTTTGCGATCTATTGAGGAAATTTCGCAACATATGAGACACAGTTCTACTTCTCTGCAAATGTTTGGAGGCGAAGTTAAGATAGTTGACCATTCAGGAAGTACTACCACACTACGCATTGAGCCTAGCAAAAACCAACTTTCTCCAATTATGGTACAACAAAATCTTTCCCCTTCGAAATTTGCAAATGATTCTGAAGCAAGCAGCGTGGTTGTTAGATCAGGATTACATTCCGGTGGAACAATCGTTCATAATCCTCCAACACCAAAGGAAATAATAAGTACGCCTCAACCTCAGACTCCCAGAATCACCATGTCAAATTCAACGGCTCAAAACTTGCTCAATATTCATGATATTACTCATTTTCAATTTCCACCTCTTAGTGCGATTACAGCCTATAATCCACTTACTTTACCTCCTCTTAGCCCAT
Source organism: Cecropterus lyciades (assembly GCA_002930495.1). Lineage (NCBI taxonomy): Eukaryota > Metazoa > Arthropoda > Insecta > Lepidoptera > Hesperiidae > Cecropterus > Cecropterus lyciades. The sequence goes on from MOOZ01001012.1 coordinate 1,014,518, forward strand.
CTTCATCGCCCAATGGCGCTACTACAATCTTACATGGCGGAAAGCTAATTCCCCATGTGCCAGGGATACCAGGGCCAAATACACCAGGTGTTTTCGTTGGGAATTCTAACATATCGTCGAAGTCGTTGAATGGCGATGTACATAAATTTTCTTTACAGACACAGACCGATCATAATCAAGATTCTTTGCGGGTAAAAAGTCCCGCAGGAAAGACTTCCATCGTTTCTAGCCTCGAAAGATCTCAAAGTGTAGGAAGTCCTAAATTAAAACTTTCTCATCTAGAGCCGGATAATTTTAACCAAAACAGAGATAGTACTCATCCAGATATTCCACATATGTCTGCGCTACCTATAATAAAAATTAAGAATGTCGATGATGCAGTTACGTATACATGCAATGCAGTACGTACATCGACAGGAAGACAAGATGGAGGTCTAAAAAGAAGCTTAGATGGACTCCCTCGATCTCCAGTTTTAAAAGAAAATACAAATTATATTATTGCCAAAAAGAATAAAGAATATAACCATCAAATTCCATCAAAAAATATTGATATAAAATCAGAGGCCAACGAAATACGTAATTTCAATTTTGAAAACTTAATAACTAAAGCTGAAATATATAATAATCAGATTCAAAGTTCATCCGAAGTTCAGAAAAATACGAATGCGCTTGAAACGGATCCTAGTTCAATTCCAAATGAAAGATCTGAAACATCATATTTTCAGAAAAATGTAGTGGCAAATTCTAATACAGAGGAGAGAAAACCTAAATTTTTGCGACCATCGACTTTACCCCTCAAGCCTGGCACGTTTACACCGAAAAGACACCATGGCATAACACCGAATGCAAATACAATGCCATTGGTATCTCCAGAAACACCTCGTCCCGCTAAGGCTTACGGCCAACTATATTTAAATGGAAATGCTTATACTTATTTAGGTCTCAAATGCTCCACTAAAGTCTTCTATTGCACAATTAATCGTCCACAGCCAACATACGTACCAAATCAACATTTTCTGTCCATGTACAGTAATTGGCAGGTAAATAAAACAAAATTAACAAATAAATAATAATAATACAATGCTGAATCGATGATTGTGACATGAATGCATGAATATGTTTACAGTTATTATCAGAGCTGACGCCAGACCCGCTGGGATTGTCAGCTTCGTCTGCTATGTCTCTATATGACTCACGTCATCGACCGCAGAACGTGGCCGTCTCTGTAATCAAACAGGATCTTATATTGACTCATTCATCGCAATGGAATAAAAATGTAATTATCGATAAAAAGGTAACAATTTGTAACTTTTATCATACATAATCATTTTGTTTTTACTTTCAAATAACATAAAGTAAGATTCTGGTAATAATTTAAAATTAAAATGTAGTTTTTTCTTCTTTTAATTTAGACTAGTCACTAGCACGTCATTAAAACAAAATTGAAGTAACCGATAGTAAGTAAATATTTATGTTACATAAACTAAAAATAGACTTTTAATTGTTTTCAGATTATTTCGTCAGTAGATGCTAAAAAAGTCGAAGACGCTAAAAATAACCCCTTTGACAGTACTACAACTCCAAAAAAAGAATTAACAGGGGGTTTTGAGAGCAATGAAGAATATACGTACGTTCGAGGTCGAGGCAGAGGGCGTTACGTATGTTCAGAATGTGGAATCCGATGCAAAAAACCTTCAATGTTAAAAAAGCATATAAGAACACACACAGATGTGCGACCATATACATGTGTACATTGTGCTTTTAGGTAATTTGCATTATTTAATACTTTTTCATTCATAATACAATTACTTAAGATGCAAACATGATGTCTGTAAGCCGTATCCTATATAATATGTTATATTTAACAAGGCATTTATTTAATTTTCCAGTTTTAAAACCAAAGGAAATTTAACAAAACACATGAAAAGTAAAGCTCATTACAAGAAGTGTTGCGAATTAGGCATTAATCCTAACGAAGGCAATGATGGGGAAGGCGTTGAGACGACTCAATGTTCGGGCGAAACAGATGACGAAACTGAATCGGACGGCGATGAAGGGAACGAAGGCGAAACAGAATCGAGCGGTAAGTTTATATCGCCACTATATTATATTTGTACTCGTAGCGTTGTACATTAATGTAATGACGTGTTTGCCTTAAGAAATATCATTGATACTTAGTACATACTAGGTATGTAGTATCTATGGTAGCCTCAATTTACATCACTAAACGACTCGACTTCTTAGAAACTTAAAGGAAACTCAGGCATTTGATCATCCTTTATCAATCGTCTTTACATGTGGTAAAATATGTATCATGTATTTATTATGGATTACGACAGCTTATATTGACCATTCTTACTATAATCTATAGCTATAACCTCTAAATGTGTTTACTTGGTAGATCGTTAGCTGATCATTGGTTACCGATATTGTAATTGTAGCTAGCTAATATAAAATGATCTAAATAATGTATATCTCAATACAACGTTGCAGTTCAACTACGATAGTATTTAATAATACCCTGTCACTTTTAATCACATGAGACTTTTGTTCTATTCCAGATACAGAAATTTATAAATCGCGTTTGCCAGAACACGAAGCAGCTCACTGTTTGTTGTCCTTAGGGGGCAATAGACCTGCAACATCAGCTACACCGGGTCTAATTACCAGTGCTAGACCTTCAACATACCCTTATACTCCAATTATAATGGATAGCGCTACTATGGATTTTATTCCGGAATTGTCACAAACTACCAGAAATGTTGATACGGGAATGGATATTGAAAACGAACCGATGGATTTAAGCAAAACGGACTTAAAAGTTTCTAGTAATATAACAGAAATACCAACGGCTAGGGAATCGAGTGTACTTGCGTCACTCGCATCAAATACAGCTAAATTGCCCCAACATCCAAGCCAATGGTCTAATGGCGAACCTATGTTGCATACGTATTTGACAGAAAGAGCACTTTTAGATTCAAAAATTAAACAGAGTCAAGTTACGTGTAACTTAAGCAAAATACGTAAAATTGAAATTCAAAACCCCATATTTAAAGAAAATGATGTCGAAAATGTGTCTGTTACTAAAACGAACACCATAACGTCGCATGGAAATGATAATACCTTAAAAAAGGTAACTACTACAAAAGAGGATACAACAAAATCCTGTGAGGATTCTCAATTGCCAAAAGCTACCCCAACTGAAATTAAAAGAGCGCGTACACCCAGTTCTGGTTCTGAAAATGCAAAACATGTAGTCTCAGAATATTTAAAACATGCAAGAATAAATCTAATTAAAACACGTGACGAAACATTACAAAACCAAGTAGATAATTCTAGTGATGATAGCAATGGTGCAAAAACTACAGAAGAAAAAGCCAAGTTAGAAGATCTCAATGTTTCAGAGGATGATTCAATGAAGTTTCCACCATTGGATCACGACCCTGTTGCGCGTAAAGTTGTCATAGGTGTTGGAGGTGTGGCGTTTAAAGTAACCAAAGGAAAAGAGTTCGAAAGTGGTCAATCTTATTCGCCGGGAAGACTAATGGAAGACGGACGAAGAGTTTGTGATTTTTGTAACAAAACGTTTACCAAGCCATCCCAATTGAGGTTGCACCTCAATATACATTATATGGAGAGACCATTTAGATGTAGCGTTTGCGCTGTCAGCTTTAGAACAAGAGGACATCTCCAGAAACACGAACGCTCTGGTTCACATCATAATAAAGTTTCAATGACGTCCACATTTGGAGCAGCAACTTCGTTCAATCCACGGCCTTTCCGTTGCTCAGATTGTAATATAGCGTTTAGGATACACGGACATTTAGCCAAACATTTAAGAAGTAAAATGCATGTCATGCGGCTTGAATGTTTGTTTAAACTACCTTTTGGTACGTTTACGGAAATAGAGCGTGCGGGTGTGAGTTTAACAGACATCGATACGACTGATTGCGCCAGCTCTTTGGATAGCTTGCAAACGCTTGCGCGTAAACTGCATGAGAAAGATCCTACCAAACTGGAATACCGCGAGCCTAACGGTACGATGGCAGCGATTCCTTCTGCAGGCAGAGACTCATCGGAAGATGAAGATATCGCAATGCCTTCGGAAAAGACATTTGAAAGTGAAAAAGATAGTGAGATAAAAATAATTGAACCTAGTGATGTTCAAGATCCAGAAACACGAGTTAATTATAGTGCCACAGATAATTAGTGCCAAAATTATATTAAGTAGAATGTTTACGTGCAATTTTGTTTTTTTATTTTTAATTTAAGATATAATTATTCTTACTGGGGTTTGACTTGAAAAGTGTGAAAACAAAATGATGCGCTTTAATTATATACATATTTTATTTCAATGTAATTGTGAAGTGTCTTGTAAATATGTATCTCAAAATTAATTAACGTTGTTATATTTGCTTCCATTATAAGGCTTACGTATCGTTACATAAATAGGTGTAAGTAGAAATAATGGAAATTGTTAAATGTTCGTAAAGAAAAGTCATAAAAGATATTAAGTCAAATTTGTCTAAAATATTCGTACAGAAACGTTTGAGGTCCATTTATAGGTAAAAATGCTTCAAATATCAATGAAACATATTTCAAAATCTTTTACCATTACTCTTTTGTATGTATTTTTATAAAATATATACTACAACGTATTTACACTGAGTAACATCTACTTCCAAAAATCTTTTATCTTAAAAATAATTGGCATATCAACTTCCGTAAACGAAATTTAGATAAACATAAGATCCTTGAAGAGTCTTCCATATCGAAAATAGTACTTGTGCTAGATACATGTTTTATACTAGTTACTCTTCGATTGGGTAAATATTTGACTGGCGTGATTGAGTATAACTCTACACATGAGGGTGACGTACACTATGCGTCACATGATTTAAGAAATAATAAAAGCGCTTTTTCATAAAAGCAAACTACCTACTTTTATTGTGATTTCCTCATAATATAACTTTTTACGATTTAATTCCTTGTAACGTCATGATATGAATGTGTATGTATACGTGTCTACAGCATAATTGGTGAATAAGATATTATTAAGTAATACAAGGTTTGTGTATCAACTTCATACGTATGCACTATGTTATATGACTGTAAAAATAATATCATGACCCAACTATTTTTAAAATACTTGTATCGAAACTTAAATCAAGGCCAAATTAAGAGTATATTAATAAGCTTGAAAACATATCTTACTTATTAATGCAATTTTATGTGTTACAATAAAAATTTGAATCATTGTACTCACTTTGTACTACTTGTAATGAGGAATAATAAATCCTATGCGGGACCCGGTATGTATGTGACCGGTTTTTTTTTTACATATACTAGTGATTGCAATGTATAATACGTGAAAATACATGTACCAACAAAATATTTAAATTCTTATCATATGTACTATATTATTACATTACATAATTTTATGAAACCTATTACTTGAAAGTATATATAAAAATTTAATTATAGGTTTCAAATTTTTTATAAAAATTATAATGCTCTATAACTCCGATAAATTAAAAAGAGCATTTCATTTTCGTGTGAGTCTGTACATATTTATTACACTTTTATTAGGTACCTAAATAGAATTTAAAATTACATCTGTTTACAATATTTTAAATTTTTGAATCTTGTTGCAAATTTAAATCAATAATCGCGTAACGTCTTAAATATTCACTTAAGATTACTGCTACTTGATTAAAATTTAACGAATGATGTGCATATCTAAATAAAGCTGAGACTTATCAGAGGCGTAGCGAGCCGAGAGGGGCGGTGAGACTTTTTGAAGGGCAGAAAATTCTGATAAATTATAGCCTTTTTGTATTATATATTTATTTACTAATACTATTTAAAGACGGAAGAAGAAATATTAAATGGAAGACTATTTAACGTATAAATTAGAGTTTAAATTTTGAACTCTACTTGCGCCCATGGGCGGCAAATAAATTCGCCAATTTTAAAATCCGCCCCAGGAACTGCCAATATATATGCTACGCCTCTAGATTACGTCTCTTCAGTTTATTGAAACGTAGATGATAGAACTTGTTCAGCAGGATATCTCGCAGCTTGAACTAAATTCGGACTAAAATATACAATCTTTTTCATTTCCAAAATATATTTTGAGTTGTATGCTTACTATGAAGGGTTACAAACACTAAGTGGGTTTGTAACCCATTAGCATCATCAACTACATGGATGATTCCATCAATTTGGAACTTGTATCTATGCTATTTTCACGAATTATTTTTCACAAATTGTGTATAATATACCACATATGGCGAAGGAAAATGTTATAACTGTGCATAAATTGTTATTATACTATCCATTGTTATACATTGTAAGATGTTTATATGATTTTGTATGTCTTAGTTTTGATGTAAAAATAAAATGTCAGATTCGGTCTTCCAAACATGAACGCTTTTACACTGAATTAAGTGCTTTCGGTACTTTAGACATATACAGTCTAACCGCTACAGATATTTAAATTTATCAGTTACATGTGTATTTAGATGTAGATCAAATCTATAACCCTTTGTCATGGCAGGACGACATCGTCACCATTGTGCCATTTACTATATTATGTTTTTGAATCTTACCTTCACTGGCGTTTTTAGGCAATCCATCCTTTTAATAGTAGAACTTAGATTTCTCCTAAAAAAAAATAAGAGACCCAAATAAAATAAGCAGAAATACGAAATACTGTCAAGCAAATTATAAATTTTATTTAAGGTGGCATACAAAATTGTGGTTTAGTGATTAAATCTGGGTTCAATATTATACAAATCTGGAATAAAGACATTTATTCCCAGTTACAGTCACAATTAAATTGCTTGCATACTTACTTATAAATAAATATGGGATATATTTTAAATATGTAGAACCCTTTTAATGAACTTAGAAAAAGCAGAACTTAGAAAAGGAAATCATCTGCTAAGTGTACTACTTACAATCAATTGGCAGCTTATATATTCACAAACTTGGCCAATATTATTTCATTGGTAAGTAACGTTTCAAATTGAAATAGAGTTAAAATATTGGAAAAAATATTAATAAATGTATATATTTTTATTAAAAATATAGTGTTACGTCATTGTAAATATTATACATAAAATATGTGGTGAAGTTATGAAAATAAGTGATTAGAGTTTTACTTATATATACAGTTATTATACATACATATTTATAAGGTAAATAAAATACAGGCTTGTCAAATATTTACCCATTTATTGTTTACTATACAAACATTGTATTGATGAATATTTTACGATAAGATTAAAGTGAATGTAAAAGGTATATAGTGTTTATTTATCTCCTTAACTGCAGGTTACCGAGCATCAAACACAACCACTGAAAACTTGGTTAAAGAAATTATTATGTTATTCATGGCACAGTAATATGGCAATAAAAAAGACCTTTAACTTAATTTGAAACCAACAGTATACATAAATAGGTAAAGACAGAACATAATATATCAGGGGTATAGAATCAAAATGTTGGACAACAATTTTACAGTATACAAAGAACTCTCATTTTTTGTTAGTAATGTTTTAGCGGCACTTACTATATTTTAATTAATAGAAAATAATAATGTTATATCAGTAACAACACAATTATCATGCTTACCATATAAGAAATAAGAAAAATAAATAACAGTTGGGCTTAACTGTTTTCATTTCCAATCAATGGATGTATCCATGATTGATGCCAAGTAAACGTAAACGCTTTCTACACTCACAGCCCCACAGGATTTTCTCCTGTGTCGTGGGTGCCATGGACACACAAAGACGAATACACAAACACCCAGACCCAGAACAGAAATCTAAACTCATCATTCAGATGACTGTCTGGCCGGGGATCGAACCCGGAACCCACTGCGTGTTAGTTCGGTATGGAGACCGCTTCGCCACGCGGGTCGTCGAATAGTGAATAGGACTTTGGATGATAGTTAGGATGACTGACATAGGATGCCATGTTTGATTGAACCAACATGTCACTCAGGGTCGAAGTCAGGAGCTACGATTTTTATTACAGCCGTTGAAGACAGGCTAACAGAAACATTAGTAGCGTAGTTTGGCTGGTACCGGAGTCAAATTTGGGTAAATCTACGTTTTATTCCCAGCGCACACCTCTAAGTTAGGCGCTTATTATCAATTGCATTGAGGTGAACGAAAACATTGAGAGCTAAATCGTAATCGACGTAAGCGCGAGTCTCTTGACTCTTTCGTGATCAGGTATACAATGAATATAAATTTCAAGAAACGCGCATGAAATTTGCC
>MOOZ01001012.1:1023438-1035976 GCA_002930495.1 Cecropterus lyciades
CCATGGGCGCTTCAAAACTTAGGTTGCTACTACTATTTTCATACCTAAATATCAGTAGTAAAAAAGCAGGCTCGTAGTTCGAACCTGGAATATTGAAACTCATCTCAGTATTTTGGCCTGATTTGCTTTCCATTTTTTAGGCTGTTGTGTTAGTTTACTTGCATTGTTTTTATCCACAAGGCATGGATTACTCTCTATTCTGCTACTATATATAAATACTAGCTATAATATATATAAATCACACTAGTTTGTACACAAATTTCTATTAAATATTATTAAAATAGTACTGAAATAAGGAGCGCAGCAACAGTTTACGCAAGTACTGCCATTACTGTTTTAATTCAGAATTTAAAATATGACACGCTCTTATTGGTCGACGTGAACGTTGCCGATTTTGACACTGAATTTCGAGGGATAACTAAGTTTGATTGTTAGCCAGTTTTTGACTTAAAATATCTAGTAACTGAGCCATGTTTGCTACCAAACGTATTTTTGTGGTAAAATGTAGTAAAAAAAAAATCAAAATGGTGTCAGTAAAAAAATCGTTGTTAAAGTTTTGTGGAATTGGTTTTGATTCTATACCCCTGATATGTTGCTTTCTCCTCTTTGCTTGTCAGCAGATTTTCTTTTCCCAGTGTTGGAAAACTTCGTTTGGTAGTCATTGACGAGACAACCACAGGGGTTAAATACTAATGAATTAAAGCACTCATCTAGTCACACATAAACAACTATTGGTAATTGATGTGCTATAAAATTATAATAATATATTTTCCTTTCCCCAAATAGCATATTACGATATTTGATAATTTTCTAGCGACATTATTAATGTTAGATAAAACAAATGAAAGATAGTATAAATAAAAAAAGGATACATCTTTTCGTTCTTTTCTTGTACATTATTCTGTAACCACATTCTCTGCATCTGATTGGGTCTCTCGGTTTTATTTCATTCTCTTTATGACATTCTGAAAATATTAAACAACATATCAACAGTGACAATACTTTAAATATGAGGAAATAGTAAATAAAAGTGGCTTAAACCACTTCAATGTGAATAGAAAGGTAAATAAGCGATGAAACAATTATAGTTAAGTTCATCATAGAAAACAATGGTCGAAAGTAGCTACAAATCACTATTCAAACCATGTTTGTCTTGTCAGGGGCCCTATTCCCTATGAATTAGGTATATAATTTGCATACTTGTGTTATTATAAAGCTTAAGAATCCACATACCGGATATTTAGTATTTAGTACTTGAAATATATTTCATGAGTCTACATTTATATATATAGCAATGCTCAATATGATATACTAATATATATAGGTGGACATATTTTTATATGTTACAAAAGAAGAAAACTAATATGTATGTAGTATCTAGCCACCTAATAGAATAAAGCAAGTGCTGCCAATGGATGTGTGTGATATAACCAATTATTTTTTTGCAAAATAATTAAGATTCCCTGACCTGACTATACCTGAGAACCTGCGGACTGATTTTGGAATTACATCTCTTATTATTATTAATATTTTCTATCAGATTGAAATAGGAAACGAGCATGGAGTTCACCAGATGGTAAGTGTTTACTGTTGCCAATGGACATCTATGAGCAAATTCACATAGAACAGGAGTTCTATCTGAATTCAAACACAGGTACGTTTTTTACTTCAGAGGACTGAGATGGTTGCCTCAAATATAAGTGAGCCGGTAACCACACCCTTGAACCAAAATGCAAGAAGTGCTTGTGTACCTCGTTGGTTGAATTACACTGGTTCTACCACCTGGTAAATTATATAAGTGCAATTATATAAGTGCCTTTACTGCAGCTTTCAAAGCAGAACACAGAATCCTTTAACAGTCTTGTTACTAGTGAAATTCTAATACAAGTAAATACGAGTATGAACTCAATACTTTTGTTTCAATAACAAGTACTTTTAACATCAGTATAAATCTTGCGATACTAACTACTATCAAAACGAAAGTAGTTGGTATTGAATCGAATCAAACTGTACAAATGCTATTTAACAATTTTTGATTTCTGAACACACCTTTCTTCGTGAACAAGTCAGACTATGAATGAGATGTAATGATTTTAATTGCTTTCCTGCTTGTAAAAGTTTGCCCTAAAACTTTTATTTGTTGTTCCAACATCAGTTCCAAGTTGAGTATTTCTTTTTCAAAGCAAGTGCAATAATGCCACAAACGAGGAACATACCTTTACTCGTATAAATAAATCTGAAGCTATTATTTTGGAATTTGTTTAACATCTATCACTGTCAAGATTTTTTTCTCATTTTTTAAATATTATTGCCATTAACATAAAATAAAATGTATCGGTATGAATAAGTATCAATACTTTAAGGGTACTCATATGAGTAAGTATCAATACTTTATGGGTATTGGAAGGTTTCTACTTGTTATATTGTTGTAAACAAATAACAAGTGCAGTGGTGGTGCCAGTTAGTTCACAATGGGTTTAACTTTTATAATTTTAATAAGAATTAAAACTAACGATTTAAATTAATGGAAAACTTAGTTTGTTACATTTAACAAATTTAATCTTTTTAGGTCAAATTGAAACTTTGTAAAGTTAATTATAATAATTCCATTAATTACTTAAAGAAGGTTATAACTAAGTTTTAGTATTCAACACATACTACATAACCTAAAGTAATATAAACATAATGGATCATATTCACGTTATTCTTGGTCCAAAAAAGAAAGTTTTCTCTGTATACTGGAGAAATAAAAGTTACCTCCGCAAACGTAGATCATAGGCACTTTGGTAACGGAATCTTTGTTCCCTGTGTCTGCCATATTACTGTGTTCACAATATGCACTGTATTAACCTGCAAAAGCAAGAAAACGACAGAATGTCACATTAAGTATTAGCACAGAGTTGACAAAGTTTTAAGAAGGTAAGTTGGTAAGGTAATTTGTCATTAGAGTTGAAATCGAACAGTATATTAATCAACAATACATACAAAGGTGTTCCTTGTTCACTGCTCAATCGTGTGCCAATTTTGCTATGCTATGTTATTATTTATTTTTTTATTTTTATTTTATTGTATTATTGTATTAATTGTGCAATTTTGGCAACAATAACAAATGGTAGCGGTTATCTCTATGACATGACATGTGCTTCGACCTTCACGATTTTTTTACGGTTTAACTTCACTTACTTCACAGACAGTACAGATTACCATTACCATGGTACAATCTGTACAGAAAAAATAATTATCTGTGCGTGTGAAATTTTCGGAAAGAAAACAATTTAAATAATCATGTTCTATTGTCTAAATCTATATTGGTTTTATTCATTATAAGCCGTGAATATAATTTTAGACAATTTTTATAATATAGCAATAAAATTAAGAAAGAATTAAATTAGCTACGGTACGTAATAAACATCTAACTACCATTAGCCTAAGAGCTAGTGAACCATCCGAGTAACCCACTTCCCACAAAGCTAGTTTTTTTTTAATATTGATTTACTGCTGGTTCATCATCCCTTAAATTAAAAAAAATGTAAAAACATTTTCACCTACTCTCAAGGCTAAAATTTTAATGTGTTGTAATTTACTTACGTTTAAGTCTACAAAAAAATCAACGGATCATTTTGATGGTTGCAAGTATGTGAGAGACGATAGCAAAGTTGGCATCTGGATGATAATTCATAACCTGCTTCCGCAAAGCTTAAATTTTAAGGGCATATTCTTTCAATAATTTTAAGGCTATATGTTAACAGCCAGCCTATTCTGACGGTTGCAATTGTCTGCCAGACGAGTTAAAAACGTCAGGACGCTCGACGGGACTGCGAGCACGACGGACTTGTATGAGCTCGAATGTCAACCACAAAGGATTACTTAAATTAAAGATAGACAAAGTCATAAGTAAAATATGAATGTTAATTTATTTCCATAAATATATACTATTGAATTTTGTTAGTCTTTATGTCTTCATTTCAACTTTTGATTAAAAAATTGTAACTATCTCGTTTCATCGTTTTCTGGAATTGTTTTTTTTTTTAATTAAAGTAATGGAGGAAAAGATGTTCTTAGTATAAAATCGCCATTTGCGCAGATAAAAAACCGAACCGTTAAATTATACCTGATACAATGTAATTAGACTTAACGTAACGTACCAGAGCATCATATTTTTTTTATAATAATATGAAAGTAGCAAACGAGCATGCAGTTCAACTAATGGTAAGTGGCCATTGCTGCCCATGGACACCAATCATCATGGTAATCAATGATTTTAGAATAATATTATCGCGGAATTGATACATTTTAATATGTTACGGGTACTCACGATATGCGGTTTTGAATTTATTTTTGCCGATAATTCGACCCAGTTACATGGATCGTGGTCACGGCGAAACTGTGGTGGCGGGGAGAAACCGTTGACAAGCACTAGTGATAGATTAATCTTAAAGGGCGAATTTCTTAAAGGGCGTAAATATACATTTTATATTATACCTCCCGTCTAAGATTCTTCCTATCTTATCTGTTACACCTTTCAAATACGGAAAATAGGCGCAATGTCGTTCAACTCTACTGGTAGTGACATGTTTTCCTTCCTTTTTTTAAATCCTAGGTGTGTGGCCATTACGGCGTAGAACCTCACTTATGTGTTTCAATTCCTGTCACAGATGTTCATCATCACTGATGCTAGGTGTCGAGAACGATGGTGTGAAATGCCGTGTAGGTATCTATCCGTGTGAGTCGGTTTCCGGTGAACTGCATGACTAAATGTACCGTAAAGACTCGCCCAGACGGTATATACTACAGACGCAATACGTGCATTTAAAGTACAAGTAAAGTGTGTTCTAGCTTTGTGGGAAGTGGGTTACTCGGATGGTTCACTAGCTCTTCTACTAAAAAGTGTGTTGGTCCTTGATATGAAAAGTTAGGTTAAAAGACAAGAAGTCAAGGCTTTAAAAACAATATTACAAAAAATATTACTTTGTTTTTTGCAGCTTACATCTCCACAATTTCACCGTATATATAATATTACTCTGTAAGTCTGTACTGTTAAAATAAAAGTCAATTTGACTTTACATTCTGACAAATCATAGCATAATAATTGCATAAATAACAATGCATTTCTTAGACAATTTTGATCCTGAAACTTCAGCGCGAGAAAGGAGAAAGTTAAATCGTAAAAGTTACTTTATGAAGTAAGTTCCTACATAATGTCATTAAAGATTTTTTAAAGGATTTTATCTATGCTAAATATTTTTGCCAGTATAAGAGTGTATATTTTATCGTAACATTACAGTCGCAAATGTAAGAGAATATATAATGAGCGTGGACAAATAGCAGCAACAGGGAAAGATCTGTGCGATTGTTTGAACGAAACCTGCCCTGGGTGTCATTTTGCCTGTCCAAAATGTAATTCTCATAAGTGTGGGCATGAGTGCAGGTAATTTTTAACTGTAAGCAACAATATTTTTGATGTATTAAGTTAATACTTTATTGAGTGTATTACATTCCATCCATCCATCAATCAGCCGTTTGAGGTCCACTGCTGGACATAGGCCTCCCCTAAACGACGTCACTCCAACCAGTCCTTACATTATATAGTAATCTCGCAAAATTCATGTTTATTTACTTATGTGTATGTTATTTGTTTGATTTCTTGCTGAGTGGCTTATAAAACTAGTATACATAGTAGAACAGTAACATATTGTACATTTTTATTTATTTATTTCAGGGTGAACAGAAACTGGATGTTTGACAAAATTGAAGTTGAAGGAAATGATTTTATAATAAAGAATGTGTACAAGAACAAATAATGCACTACATGTATCATGACAATCATAGTTGTTCATTTGCAAGTAGTTTAAAGAAGTATTCAACTTCCAATTCTCCATCTTCTGGAAGATCAGTGCAGTGGACAGCATTATGGATGATATTTTTTCCATAATGTGCTCTTATGGAATCTGGATATAATTGTCGGCAAAGGTCCTGTAGAATAATGGACAGTGAATATTCTTTTATGGTGTCTAAGTTAAAATTTAAAATATATTTTAAAGATAATATTTAATGTTGCTGCTAATCTTACTGGATGTTGATTCAACTTTTTTTAAATAAAGATATATGACGATATCAAATTTGTATTATTTAAAGCATAGGGTAATATTAGGTCATTATCATTTGTACTTTAATAATGGCACTCCATTGTGCCAGTGATGTAGCTCCAATGACTTACTGGGTCTCTTGGTCCACATAATTTTCTGAATTCGCAGACTGCATTCAAACTATCATCATTGCATTTAACTTCTAATGCAATGCACTTTCCTTCTGCAAGTTGAATGCACATAGCCTGAAATTATTTAAAACTGTATCAATTATCCCATTTTCTAAAACGCTGCATTTATCGGAAAAAAGTAGGGAACATTTATAAACCTGTTATAAAATCTTAGATAAGCAGAGGACATACCTCAAATTCTGGCACAACCCCTTTATATATTTCATAAAATTCTTCAGCATTCGCCAGATTCACAGAGAACATTGCGATAGCTGAAATGTAGAAATTATCTGAGGTTGCTATCTGTTCAAGAATTGCTCCAACATTGCCGTCGATAATCGCGTGGGGTTTGATCACGCAACATGTGCAGTTTTTGAGGGTCGCCCGATATAGGATCCTTGGTAAACCGTTTTCGTATCCAAAGAAAAGTTCCAGCATCTTGAATATTAAATTTCTATAAGTAGATAACACTTATAGGTAGCTCAATTTCTATTTGTATATATGAGTATGCCTAGTTGGTGCGCGTTACCCCAGCAAGAAAGTAGCACCTAGAGTGATATGAGTGGGACATATAATTAGTGCTCAATCTACTGTAAATGTGCGCCAAATAAAAAAAATGGGCATGTTGTCGTCTTGGAAATAAACGGAAAAAATGAGTCCTGCTGGGATAACGTTGTTCCAGCAGGAAAATTCTAAACGAATTATCGGAGAGTTAAAAAATGAGCAGAGAGCTTATATTTGTGAAAATTTGTGCGCTAAAAATGTAATTGTGTAACGCACACGCGTAATTGCTAGGCGGTTTCTAGGACAGAAACCGCCTTTACTACTAACAATTAGGTACTATGGAAAATAAGTCATATCGAACTAACAATTTGATTTCTGTGTACTGCTTACAATGCAGTGTAGGACATGGTTCATGGGGATAGCTTTGGTTTTGTTAAGGTGAGAGTTCAACAGCGCAGTTTGCAATTTTTTTCTCACCCTACGGAAAAATTAGACTGAAAGTTGTTATAAGAATTTGTTTTTAATCGAATCTGGGATTGATGAATGGTGTTCATGGGCGGCAGTGGCCACTAACTAGGTTTCATCAAATGGACTGCATATTCGTTTGCTATTTCTATAATAAAGAAAAAATTGCCATCCCTGTAAGAGCTGTCGCCTGAAAAGTACCGATAGTATTTATCACATTATGACCTGAGTAGCGTCTTCCAATGTGTTACAGCCGTGTGCGACGTTCCTCAACTTGTTTTCGCCGTAGAGCTGGCGTAAAGTGCCAGGTGCCGCGTCCGCGGGATCGGTAGCACCCAAACAGTGACGCCATTTCGAAACTGCGTTGGGAGCTACCAATTCTAAACCGATAACTTCGCCGGTTGTTACGTAATCTATTATAATTCTGTAAAGATTTATGTTCGTCAATAAACGACGTAGTATTTAAAAACAGTGAACGTCTGCAGAAAAAGCAATGAAGAGTCCACAAAAGATTCAAATGAAATGAATTTTATCAGTTAAAATATTATTATTTCCTAATGTATTACAAAACTGAAGCGCCTTCATGCAAGCTATGTTATCAATTGTATTACCTACTCATACATGGGTAACAATTTAAGCCATCTTTAGCTCTCAACCAACTTAATTTTGTCTTTTTTATATATTATGGAAGCAGTAAACGAGCATGCAGTCCAGCAAATGGTAAGTGGCTATTACCTCCCATGAACATCTGTAATCACCTCACATAAGATCAGCGATTTGAGGTTGGTCACAGATGCGTTGCTACGTTGCTAGTGCTATTCCTGAGGACTAAGTTGGAACGCCTTGCCTCGAGAGGTATGTCTCCCTTCAGACCATAACACAGTAGCGTTTTACACTGCAGTTATTAGGTAGAAATAGGTGTGGCGATGATGCTTCTGAAGTTGAATCACAAAGGGTTCTACCACCTTCAAAAAATGTCTATAATTTGTTCTTGCTAAACTTACTTTAGCTATGTCTTATGACAAAAAGAAACCTCGTTAAGTCGTCTTAATATAAGTCTATACATACGAGACAAACTACATACGGGAGCATATTATTTCCAGCAATACTTCTATATAGTTCCATAGCGAAATCCTTGCTGATTTTTCCATTTTTCATTCGCACGATATGAAAACCGTTTTTCATAATGAATGTTATAATTTTGCCATGAAGGCTGGGTGGAACAGGTTTAATTATTGCAAATGTGCTGCAAAACATATTTGTTATTATAGACATCATATCGATCCGCAATTTTAATTTATACATATTATTGAAATGTATTAGAAGAAATTATCTGATTCCTATTAAATTATTTATTGACTAAGTCCGAGTCGAACTCGCAGACAGTCGGTCATGCTTTCATTTTTAGTATTTATTATCATAACAGAAATAGAAACACATGCGTTGTCAATATTTAACATGCGTTCCGTAGTAGGAAAGTTTAGTCGATAAACCAATAAAGACCTCGGAGAAAAAGTACAGTATGTGCGAAGTTTTGTTATACCGAGAATTGAATTGAAGGAACATATTTAAGTTATTTAGATTCATCGTATCATTGTTATTTTGTTACGACTTATGCTTCAGTTGGGCTCTAATATTCATGAATTAAAAAGGAATATAGCTTATATACCTTTGAACGTTATCAAACAGCGTCCTTCGGGTGATCGGCGCACAATCTTTAATATGTAGTAATTTAGAAAATATATTGACAATATTTCCTATTTGGAGCATTTCCACTTTTAAAGGTGGCAACTGCACACGCCTTAGCAAGTTTTTTCCTTTTTTGGTGTCAATTACTTGAACTGAATTATCAAAAGGGAAAAAGTTAAGGACCAATTCTTTGATTTCATCTGCATCTTCATCGTACATTTCACATAAAAATGTATACTTATCGAAGTAGTCGAAAACCTAAAAAAAAAATTGTTACAATTTTTTTGTGCTCATGAGTGTCATGACGCGAATAAAGAACATAAGGATCGGAGATCGAATCTTGTTATCTTTGAATATGGCTAGTTTATTAAAAAGCAATATTCATTTTCTTCGTGAACGTACACCGTATTAGGTAATAACTAATTTTATTGCTTTCTACACTCGTAGTCACAAATTTTAAACACATAAAGACGTCCTGTGTGGTGAATGCCATAGAGATATGTATAAT
The DNA here is from genome assembly GCA_002930495.1 of Cecropterus lyciades. NCBI lineage: Eukaryota > Metazoa > Arthropoda > Insecta > Lepidoptera > Hesperiidae > Cecropterus > Cecropterus lyciades. The sequence continues at coordinate 1,032,861 of MOOZ01001012.1, forward strand.
TGTACAAATACAGTTAAGCAAGTAAGTCAGAAGTTTATATATGCTATTTAAATGAATTCAGATGTATCTCTGATGATATACTCTGTACAATAGTATATAGTGTCCGGCCGAAGTTTCGGCGAGGTTTCTAGCGAACGTCAAAAATGTAACGAATTGTAACGACTCTGCGATGAAGATGGCACAGGGGTAGGTGCACACTGCTTTGTGGGTTTGGGTCGCCAGCTGTGTTTGAAATACATATTATTCAAAAGTTATCATCTTTAACAAGTAACAAAGCAATTGTTTAGGGTAGGTTTAGGGTTTTGAAGCTTTGGCTTCGGCTTTGGCTTCAGGCGAAGCTTGTGACGGTAGCTAATAATCGGCTTCGGGAGAAAAACGACCTTCGGTATACTTATAGATACAATTTTGCCAGGACGAAGCGGTGGTTATATAGATCCCAATAATTCCAAATGATAAGTTATGACATTGAGTCGGTTCTGGTTGTATTGAAAGGTGGTATGCTTTTCACTCTTCAACTGTATTGCAAAACTGTTTCACGTTAGAAATAGGTGGCGGTGATATCTTTCCAGATGAACAAGTATAGTACCTGTTCTAATACCGTTTAAAAATAAATGATAATGTTTTCACAAAACATACCATTATTCCAATTAAAGTTAATTCAATATATGATATTAAAACAAATCTCAGAAATTCAAAAGTAGTGTGCTTTACCGTTGACAACCGGAAACGCATAGGCACTATAGAGTCCACAGACTTGTAAGATACCTTTTATGAAGAAAAAAATGCCTAAGGTTACTTTTAGGCCCTGCATCTTTTGTTATCTATTGAAGAAGTTAATTTGAGACATTACTGGTATGGATAGATTTCATAGACACAAGCGTCAAGGGGATTAATTTAAGGGAACCTGTTTTAAACTCACAAAATCATAGTTTCTAAACGCAGCTTAATATTTTGTCATGTCAAATGTGAAGTCTTTGATAAATGTCATTATTTGTTGTCACTGTTTTGTTTTTGAATTTTAGGTCGTTTACGAAAAAACTTGTATAGATATTCTACGTTTTCTTTTATATGTTTTCACAAGAATAGTTACAAAAATAATGCCTGAAAGTTAATCAATTTCGGTCAATATAATATTTAAAATGGTACGGAATATATATTGTATTTTTAATTAAATTGAAAGTTCTGTTCCATCCGTATCTAATAAATTAAAATTTTCAGGAGGGTGCTTATAAAGATAAATATTCCTTTGTTGGTGAATGGTACGACAATCAAGCCAGCCTTGTTCGTCGTTTTAATGTTTTTTATTATCCCACCGACGACACCATCGAAATGTTTGACCTGAAAAATCGAAAAACATTCGTCCGAAGAGTAAAAGTGAATGGAGTCACTTTGGATAATTTTTATATTGGCTGCACGATTAGCATTCTAGGGCGACTAGTAAAAATTGTAGACTTTGCTTGTGAAGATACAAGAAAAAAGTTACATATGGACATGCAAGTGTAAGTACCACACACAAGCAGGATTATTTTACAAGCGTTTTTATAAATATAGATTTTATTTATGAACGATCAATAGTACGCGCGGATGACTGTTCGCGTTCCTGACAAGATTTTGATGTAAAAATTGCTTTTTACGCCCTGAGCTAAGCTTAACCTTAGTAGTTACTGCCATTTCGAAGTTTAACCAAGGGTATACTGTTTATAATATATACATACACCACTTTGTGTACAGACAAGGATAAACCCCTCAATTTTATTATTCCTAGAGCAACTATGTGACAATATATTAAAGGCAATCTCAAGTATACATTTGTCATTAAAATGATTTATTATTTTAAAAATTTTCAGAACCTTTGCTCTCATCAAACCACTGCCAACCAAAATAGCTGGTAAAATTCTAACACACTTCTATGAGCATGGGTTGTGCATAACAAAGATGAAGAAGACTCGGCTCAATGCTGATGATGTCAACATGATTTATAGGCACCTACAAACTGATGCTACATTTCCGTAAATATTATATTCAAATGCATAACTTTATTTCTAAAATTAAATCTAAAATTGCCAAGATATTTCATGAATCACATAGTCTTAAATTAAATAAAAATCATATTGAACAAGTGTACAATTTTATAAAGCAACTTGTTGCTATGTGCTTGCAGTTGCTACATAAAGTTGCCATTGGCAACTTATGTATCTTGTTAAATGTGTTTGAAAGTATGTCGGCAGGAAATAGGTATTATTTTTGAGGTATTAAATCTTTCATTAATAAAGATACAGCTAGTGACAGATCAAAGACCTCAACTGTAAAGTATTCACTATAAAAATAAAATGTTATAAAAATTTTGCTCTTTAGTCTATGTAGTGAAATAGATTATTGTAAATTTTTATTTTCTAATACACATTATTCATTTATTTTTCTAGGTTTCTTTTGGAATACTTGTCAGGTCAGCTAGTTTATGGTTTGGAGTTGGTTGGAAAAGATGCTGTGCAAGTATGTTTGAAAACGATAGGTAATTCCGATCCGGCTAAAGCAGAACCGGGTACCATTAGAGCACTGTATGGTTCCGATGCAGTGAGAAATTGTGTACATGCATCCAGTAATGCTGAAACTGCAGTTAAAGTATGTATTTTAAAATTTATTGTTATGTAGCTGTGCCCTGTGGTTTCCTACATTTGAAAGTATGTAATATGTTTTTAAATTATTATAACTTTTTATTAGAAGAAATTCATGAAATAAAAACTAGATGTTATCTCATGATACATCAGCAAATTTTTTTATTCTTTAATGTCCAGTAGTTTTGATTTCATGCAATTTTAAACATACATAAATAGACATACAAAAGTTTTAAGAAGTAAAGGAATGTTTACTCACATTCAGTCTTCTAAATTACCTTGCAAATATAAGTGATGTACAGACATGCAAAACTTTTATTTTAATTTGTGTACTGCAATCTATGCACATAGTAACTCACATTGTAGAGATTTTTTTTGATATAAATTTGATATAAAGTAATTAATTGGTGGCGGCTTATAACGTACTTTATATTTTGAAAAACTTTAAAATTTAGGAAGGCAAGGTGTACATGGATATTATTGGAATTATGTGATTTTTAA
>MOOZ01001012.1:1048072-1072947 GCA_002930495.1 Cecropterus lyciades
TCTAAAGAAAAAATATCCATATACTGATGAAATGTTGTTTTTAAATTTAAATTCAAAGTACAAACTGTCTGTTCATTTACCAAGCTGTTACCTGATCATAACCAATAAGTATCTAATAAATTTACCTAACTTACCTCTAGATGGTTAATAAAATACGTCAGCAAAACGTTTCACATATACGTAAGCATCACACATCACATCTAATCTCTGACCTATTGCAGCGCTGTTCGTGCTGTACCCATACCTCACGATCCACATGCGTGAGTTGGGCATCAACGTGGAGGAGACGGCCATCATGTCGGCGGTGACGCCCGTCATCTCGATCGTGATGCCGCCACTCGCCGGGATGCTGGCCGACAAAATTGGCAACTTCAGGGTCAGTGCACTCAGTTATGCTTCTTCGTTGTTATTGATTTATTGTTTATATCCTTTGAGTCACATTATGTTGTGTTATGGCAAATTTATTTGTAAATAAGTCATTCATTAGCGTGTGCTTTGATAGTTATGCCATCATCTCCGATTAATTATCCCAGATTCAGGTATATGTCTCTTGGAGACTTTTAAAATTTGGAGTAGTAATCAAGCGTGCAGTTTGTCTTTGTCTGTGCTGGAGACATCCGCGAGAAATCAAAATTACGAAACGAGGCATGCATGAATCGGCCACAGATGTTTGCTACCCCTTTTTATTTTGGTAACTAAGGGGAAACCTTCAAAAGGTACCCGACGCGGTGGGAGCAACGTTGCGTTATGTGGGACTTTCAACGCACTAAAATCCCCCCGGTGGCCGTCCTGAGCGCTGCGTGGATGACTCCGGGATCTTCAACGGAATACAACCGGAGCCCTCCGACCGCGATGCCCCTTACGGGCTCTTTTCTGTGAGCATTGGCGCTCACCGTGCCTTCAGATGTACGACGGCATGCGACCACACATGTCCTTCCCGAGGTTACTTGGCTGGACGGCTCGCGCTCCCTCTCTTGCCGCCCGCATCCCTGGAAACCCTCTTTTAGTCGACTTTTAGGACAGGCAGGGGATACCGTAGCTCTTTATTCTGGTCCCGGAACTTCAGGGACAAGATGTTTGCTACCCAAGAACTAAGTTCAACGCCTCGATTTAGTATTTTTAGTGCTTTTACGACATCCTTTATAAGAAGACAACATTGTTTAACACGATTGTTTCGGAACAGAATTACGTGAGGTGACGATGACGCCGCCGTCGAATTGAATCAAATCAACATACTTGAACTCTACAGAATTATCTTGAACATCCAAAAACTACCACCACTTAGTCAGGTGTTTCGTTATGCACGAAGGGTTACGACGTTTTTATTACAGTATTTTTGTATATAAGGAGTTTTTAAACCAGTAAGGAAGATGAATTTGATTTTGCTCATAAACATTGGTACCAAAAAACCATTTACACTGACCGTGTTACTGTCGCGGTTATTGTAAACTAATATATTTTCAAAAAACAACATGTAAAATCTGTATAACGATACTAGGCGGAGATACGATTCCCACGTAAATTTATATTTAAAATTTGATGGGAGTTTTAGTGCATAACGAATGTATCGTATTGTACCTAGCATTGCGAATTTTGTTCAATTCTGGATACAATAACCTTTACCTTGTATTGTTGTCTGTGTATCGAGTATTGATAGCATTATAGAGTCGCACTCGCGTGGCCGCGGCGTGCGTCACAGGGCCGTCCGAGCCGGAAGCGTTCAGCATTTATTAGTTGCCCACATTGGATAAGGATCATTGCTTTTGTGAATCGTAGATGATATCCTGACAGTGTACTGCTCATAAGTAAAACTACTCATTGGTACTTTAACAATATTCGCAATATTCTACGTCTCTATTAATTTGCCAACGTTTAAAATCGTTTAAAACACATTAAAATCGTTTCATTTGATTTTAATGCCAGTAATTCTCGTAATAAAGTCCGCGAAAAACATGTAATTATTGTAATGGTTAGTTTTTTGATGTTTTTTTTCTAATGGTGATAATTTTACTATTTTGGTACGAAATTCGGTTGGTGATGTAACTTTAATTGTATCGTAAGGTCATTAGCTGTTGCGCCATCATCTTAAATACCGCATCCTGTTTTTCTTTCAGCAATTTACCCATTCAGATGATGTTTCATTTTCCGAATGAGTGCCTTCAAAGTGCGCACTGTAATGCCACATGGACTGATGACTTTTTGTTGATGTGTTTATTTTTATACTGGTATATTCTGACTCTATAGTATTTTTATAGCTCAATTAAATTGGCAGAACCAAGTTCATTCTGAAAGGTAGGAGAATGGTCGTATGGCTCGAGCGGGAAGGTACCACCTCCACACCTATTTTTAGCGTGAAGCAGTTCTTGCATTTTAGTGGAATGAAGTTGATGCTGACTTATATATGAGGTGAGCTAACTATCTTAGTCCTCAAGTGTGGCATTGCACCTTTACAAGTGTGGCAATGCTTAACAAATCTTTACTATCACAAAAACAATTTACAATCAGATGAGCACATGAATACACGATACATGAATACATGCATTAGTAAATGTACCAAGTAATAAATGCCAGTACATTTACTACTTGGTACATTACTTTATTTTATTAAATTATTTATTTTCTCGACTAAAACAATAGTAAGCTTCTAGCTGTAAGTGAATATCAGCAACCATACACTTAGACATTTTATTGAAGTTTCTTGTTTTCATGCTTGCTGCCTTGACTGAAATTAATAACAGTAATGTATTCCCGGAGCTATGACATGGGGCAAAAAGAGTTCTCCTTCAAATCCGGCGATGCGTTGACGACTCCTCTGGTAGTGCAAATTTCCATAGGCTAAGGTGGCTATTTACCACCAGGTGGCCTGTTTGCTTCATCGTTATGTACAGCTACAAAAATATGAATAATTCGAATAATCTATGTATGTAACTACGTCTAACTTTTAACACTTTATAGCCAGCTCTAAAAAATATTTTTTATTTATGTACATAATAAATATAATATGTTTAGTGTAAATAAAGTGTTTAGTGTACCTAAGCGTTAGTGTAAATAAATATTACTACGTTTACTAGATATTCTCAACTTTTTAATCTTTAACTACTATATGCTATGTACATATACACTATATACTATGTACTATATTATGTACATAAAGCATTCAAAGAGTTTCTTAGGCGTACTAACCTCTCCTTCAAAATGGATTATCTTAGAACTTATTAACCAAAGCAAGGTATCTTCATACGTATATTTATTAGTGGGAAGTATCAATCCCTGAGATAGATACAATCAGACAGTTGTATGCTATTGACAACGTTATTCGCACAATGCATGCGACCAACCCGAACACAATAACAAACCACGCATACATTCCAGCTCCAAATACGAAGTCGTTTAATTGCAGTATTGTGCTTGATTTTACGATTTTTTTTATAATATAGAAGAAGCAGTTTGGGACATGATAATCAGTGGCCACTGCGGCCCATGAAGATCCGTAATCAAGCCGCGATATGATAAGAGTCTTACCTGAGGTTTACTACGGTTTGCTTCCGCAGTTGAATCACGAAGGGTTCGACCACCTCCCGTCGAACTACAAAGGATTCTAACACCGTCCCAGTGAATTTATTCTGATAGATCCATTTACTTGACGAATGTATCAAGTAGACCTCGAGGTCTTTACAAAACGGGAAGTTTTATCCCTGAAGGTGATAGAATTTCACGTTTTGAAAAGAACCACTTCAAGGATAAAACTTTTTGATACTACAGAAAGTGCGATGATCAGTAGTCATTTGCATGTCGTGGGTTCAATCAATGTACCAGTTATGAGTAAACAAAAATTTATTGCTACAGGTGTAAGACATAATATGTTACCGTCGTATTTGTTTTCTTTTGTTCAGATTCAAAACGCTTGATTATTTGTATGATATCATTAATTAAAATTCAATATAAGATCAAATATTGTTCGTGGATTTCCCTTTGTAGGAAAATATTTGATTTGTGGAGACAGCAGACAGAAATACGAACTTTAGTACATTTATAATGTCAGAGGTTCAATAGTCAGAGTGCTACCTCTGAGGATTAGCTTGAAATACCTTACTAAACCCTACATTTTTAAACACAGCAGCACTTTAATTTTTTTTTTTAAAACAAATTTGTGTTCTAGTCACGGTCAAGAGGTCAACCAAGGTTTAAACACAGGTATACACAGGTATAAACATGAAAATTATATAATACAATTTAATACGTTACAATATAATACAATACGACACAATACAATACAATAAAATACAATACATCTTTATTGTACACCAAAACACAGATTACAAAAAAAAGATACATACTTTAAGGTACAATACACATTATATGCAAGAGATCACTAGTTTAGTTACTAGCGATCTCTTGCGGACAACCTTAGATACATTGAAGGCACATATTTTAGATACAAGAGAGGGTAGGGGTATATAAAAGTGTAAAATACTGACTTGATGTTTATATAAGCACATTAGCAGCTAATATAGATGTTTAAAACAGGTAAAGGATACAGTGTCAGGTAGAATTCCTTCACTTGCTTTTAAAAAGAATCTAATGATTTTGTTATATACAAATAACAAGTATAAAAAATGAGTTTGTCAAAAAATATTTGCACTTTACGATTATTCGCTTTTGAGTGTATCAAAGAGAGAGCGCAATGATTTAACTCGACGCGGCTATACGGCACGTGCATTTGCTTATCATAGGTACTTATATCCTTTCACTATTTCTATACAGAATAACACCACCTCACTCAAGGCATGAACTGCGGTTATATCGAATATAGGGCAAGTACATACACTCATCAGGTGAACATTCTAATTGTACTTAACTATTAAAATACATTTATAAGCTTCATTAAGGGTGATGAATGTTTGCATTTAGATAATAATTATTATCGTCTCAGGATTTGTAATAATCTGTTTACGAGGTTTACGGTTTTTCTTTTCTAGCGTAAAACTTGATTGAGTCATACAAATTAATGAATTTGTTAGAATAATTACCTGACAGTTTTCCCAACTCGTAGTCAGGCAATTATCGTACGACAGCCGTAAAATTATTGTATTTTGGATCATTTGGACCAGAATTATCGTACAACAACGCACTATGTCGGTCCAATTAAAACGTGATCTCAGAATATTTCTCGACCAAAAAAATGTCTTCTAAAAATATTGAACGACCAACAAAAAAGACGTCATTTCAGAATATTTCATGACCCAAAACAAACGTCCGTTATATCTGAAATTTCTTCGTAATGAAAATTTTCGTTCGATTATAGTGTACTATCGTACATCGTATATACTATCGTTACCATGAAATTATCGTACAGTCGGGAATACTGATTCCTGAACGTATCCATTATGTGTTCATTCACATATACCACAGTCAAGCAAGGAATGATTAGATCTGCAGCCTTTTGTAGTTAGATCTTGGTAACCAAAAAACTCTTGGTGCTACTATATCTAGCTATATATCTAGCTACGATATATTCATTATTGTCCACAGTGCTTTGGTCGGTAAAATGTAGTCCATGTAAATAAAAAGAAAATTTATATACCTTGCGCAGTCACGCAGTTATTGTTGTGGTGCAGTTAGAGTTTTATTATTATATATTATAGAAGTATCAAACGAGCTTGCAGTACACCTGATGGTAAGAAACCGCTCAAAAACACTTGCGAACAACCTCAGATAAGATCAGAATTCCACCTCAGGTCGACCGCAGATGCGTTAGATAGCCTTGAATAAGTATGTTTCTCTTACCAAGCCCTTCAAACTAGAACACAACAGTACTTAACATTGATGTTATTAGGCCGAGTAAGTTGTGGTTCCTACGAATTCTAACCACAAACGGTTTTATCTCGTTTCAAAGGGTTCTGACAACTTTAACTACATTTAAATGGGTTTAAGTTTCTTGCGGCGTGAGTTTAATACGTGTGAATATGGACAATGTCTTACAATAGCAATATGCGTAGTTACTGCTGGCTCTCTCGTCGGCGCTGGGTGGCGGCGCCGCGTTGCTGCTGTTGACGGTACCAGTTGGTCGTATCACCGTCACCTTCCCTCCGGCCGTGGAGCTCTTGGCCACTTGTGACGGCTCCCTACGTTTGCACCAAGTTCGAGACTACCCTTGCAAACCGCTGCACCCTTATGCGTACAACATTAATCTTACGTGAGTTGCAAGTGAAATTGTAATGCTACTCTCTATAACGTCCTCTTTGTTTCAGCGAAAGTCTTGTCAAAATCGGTTTAGTGATTTTCAAGACAACATTTGTCCGCAAATTGTTTTTCGGCAAATAAATTCAAGTATGAGCTTAAGATGAAGATACATATAAAACAATAAAAATACAAAATATCTTATCACTTGGTATTCATTTCAATTTGAACCATGCTATTTTTTTGTATTGTACTCTTTATTACGAATTCGTCAAGCAAACTGTAGCCACACTTAAATGGACCATTGTTCGCAGTCATAGATACGGAGTTATGGCCCTCTGCCTGACATTATGGTACCAACGTACATAAACTTTTACAGGCAAGTGATTAGAATATATATTGAGATGATTCTTTCGCAGAGTATTAACATGCGGGTTCGTGTGTGAAGTGCCGAAAGCGGTGTCTTCAGAAGAAACGAGCGTAATGATGCGCGCTCAGTCCTACGGCGTCCATCTCCAGTCGAGTGCGACCTCGCAGCGTCTAGTGTACCGGCACACGTTGTCCCAATTTTCCAAAAGGACACATGCAAAAGACCACAGTACATCCCGCATAATGTCTAACGACCCCCACTTCAACACATCCATATCTAGAATATCAGATCATCGAATATTTTTCCCAACTCCTCAGCTTTTCAAAATCAATTGTTTGTCTGATGACAATGGAACAACGTGTTCGTTGGGTCGAAAAGAATTTGTAGGTGATTTAGACGAGACGATAAGAGATACGAGTTACCATATTACTATTACAAACGATAATCAAGACGATCCAGCAAGAGTGAAAAATTATTGGGTCAACGCTATAACGGACGACAATGTAACCACATACGACGAGAACTACACCGATATCAATAATATGACATGTGAGGATAATTTCAAGACGGTAAGCCACATAATCATATACCTACGATATAAGTAGAGACACTTTGAACTATTTGTACTACAAAGTCATTACCGGCGGTGGTCTTGTATTTTTTGACCTTTTTGAATCTGGCTACATTAGTTACTATTAAATGGTATCTTTCTTCATTAGCTTCAAAACAGGCTAATTTTGGACAATTACACCTGATTGTACAGCCGTCGACAGTGCCGGATTTAGGATGTAAGTTCAGAGGGAGGAAAATTTAAGCTTTTGCTAAAATTTGCAAACTGTATGTTAAAAATAAATTGAAAGGGGCGGAAGCGGCATTTTTTAGTTATTGCCCCCTTAAAAAATTGATCCAGGGCTGCGTCGAGATACGCTTAGTATGAGTTTATAATGTTTCTCCAAAAACAATCAATATTAACGTTTTCGTACATTACAATGTATATTGCACATTTAATTTTTTGTTTTCGCCCATACCATATGGGCGAAAAATTAAATGTAAATAAAACTTTACTAAACTTACTTTGCAATGATGGACAAAAACGTAAATTATGATTGTTTAAAGGAAACCTAATAAACCCGTACTGATCGCAAAAAGCAGAACGTTTAGTAATATTAGCCACAAACTTAATATAGTTCGGTAATATGGAAGTTATACCGCAATTAATGTCACGTGCACATATACATTGCAATTAGAAGTATCGTCGAGCTCTCACCAAGATATCCACAAGACGATATTTCATAGGCCACTTATGAGCCTTATTACAAGTATATTAAATATAGAATTAGCTATACAGTATATTAAAGCTATGCATCAAAATTTTTGATTGTAGACGCAAGAGAGCGAAGCTGTGTGGGTGCAGGTGGGTTCAAGGCGGGTGTCGCAATGTGCCGCGGCGTGTGCAGCACTCGCGCCGAGAAAGAGTCTCTGCGAGAATCACCAACAACAAATAGAACTTGACCCTGCGTTCACGTTCTGGACATATCTTGCTGTGAGTTGCACGTTGAATGTATACTTCTAAGGCTAAAATGTAAGCGTGGTATGGGTTATGTTAACAGACGCACGGACACCATTAAATTTGCAATTATATTTGTAATAATAGTAGATATTTCTGGCGTATTTAGGAAAACAGATCCGAGAGCTTATTAGCAATATTTTCAGCTTGGGACGTTGAAGTTGCGCGCATCGATATAACAATTAAATTATTTTGTAAATTACGCCTAAAAAGTATCAATAACTTCTTAAGTTATTACTTATATATACAATCATCTTATTGTTTATGCTTACATCATAAATACATAGAAATGTCTCTTGTACGAACGAGTTCATTGAATTATTTTGTACTTAATGTTATGACATTCCCTACTTATGTTATAGAAGTGGGGAACTTTTAATGTACATATATATTTACACACATTAATTTAAGCAAAATAAGTGTAGATTAAAGCAAAGTTAAGTAAGAATCAGTATTTATCTGCTTATTTGGAATTATATCGTCTAATAATTTAATCTTAAAAAACCATAAACGTAACTCATTAAATAAAGTTAACGTAATAAAAATGTATGAAGAAAGCAAGTGGCTAGGAAGTCAGTATATAGGTATGCAGATTGAGAGGCAGAGCCGTTGATGAATAAATTGTCGCTTAATCGCCTCTAACTCGGTAATGGCGAACTTGATACTGAGCGCGACCGGCCGACCCATTACCTCCGTTCCAATTCCACGCTGTTCGTCACAGGCCGTTTTCGAGACTAAATTATTGTCTTTTATCGTATGAAAATGCTTGCTAATTATAAGACTGGTAAGTAGCAAACGTGCATGTAGTCCACCTGAAGGTAAGTGGCCATTGCCGCACATTGAAGTCTCTAAGCATCTTCATACAGAACAGAGGTTCTATGTAAAAGCACACAGATGCGTTGCTACTCCCGAGGACTAAGGTCGCCTCATATGAAAGTCATATGGAGGTCAAAAAGTATTGTTATTGTGTTGTTTGGATTATAGACTGATTAATAAAACCCTCAATTCTCACATATCACTTGAATGGTAAAATCTAGTCAGATTTCATCACAATATATCCATATTAATCGCAGATTTGACTAAGCAAAGGTTCTGCTCCTTCCTGCTTATCCTCTGGACAGGAATGATTAAATTAATTAATGGATTATCATCTTAATACTCCATACGGGAAAAACCGCTTTCATCTTCCGGATTTGATAACACCTACATATCTATGAGCGTAGTGTAATTGCTTTAAGGTTGATTTTCTATCAGTAAAAAAACGGGTTCTATTACCGCTGCTACGGTATACAAATAACCTGATTGATCTTGTTTTTATCCACGTTTTCCATGTGTTACTGTGTGGGAAAAATAGAACTTTCACTGAGTAGGAATTGGCGTTTAATACCAATGATATCGTTATTATAATAATATTCATGATACAAACTTCTTATGGCTTGAATGAACGTATAAAAAAATATTTATTTGAGTATATTATGTACATGAGTATTATTATCTTTTCTCTTCGATGAAAATGAAAAAAAAAGAAACGTAATACAGCAGAAATAAATAAAAAACTTAATAGTGATTTGTCATTATCTTATTTGATATTTTAGAGTGTGTTAAAAAATACCTTAAATGTAACTTAATAGACCCACCCTGAGTCATTTATGCCTATCATAAAGGTAGTCTTTAAGTCATTCAGTTGTATTACGCAACTCACTGTATCAAAATACATTGTATTTTACAACTATAATTGAAGCTATGAAAACACCAAAAGTTCACTGACACAGTACTTACCAGTACCTACGTAAGATCACGGTTGAACTTTGTTAAGATTAACGCTCGCAGCTTTCTACAAGTTAGTATAATTTTGCATTGCTATAGAAGCTCGTATTATATAAAGGACTGTTTCGTAAGCACACATGCATAGCCGAGACCTCATTTGTCCTCGTGCCCGATGTTAGCTCCGAGGTAGTAACGGTTGTAAGCAATCGTTGGATTAGAATGCAATTGTTCTACGAACTTACCGATGTAACTCTGATTTATCAATCTGATGAATCAACCTTCAACTGTGGTATTTAATTTATGCGTGAGGATTGAGATGTTTTATTTTATTATCCGTCTGCAAAGATCTATACTAATAATTTAATGAAATTATAAACGTTTTATATTGAAACTTTAAGGGATATAAATTTTATCCTTTGGGACAAGTAATAATAATAAAAAATGCTTTTTACATTTATAGCTCTAGCGACATACACAGATGAATACACAAACATCCAGACAAAAATAGATATTTAATTTAATCATTTAGATATCTGCCTGGCCAGGGCTCGAACCTAGAACCCTCCACGCATCAGACTGATATGATAATCGCTCCGCCACGCTATTTGCTCAAGTCTTTTAAAATGTGGATTGCATTCCAGTATATCGTATAAAATAAAGGCCTTAAAGAATATATATTCAGAATAGATTAGACAGAGAACCTCCTCTTTTGGGAAGTCGGTTATTAAGGATTATTGGAGGATAATCCTTCCACACTTGCCAGGTTCGCGTGTTCATCGGGATCATCGGAGGCACAGCGTTCGCGATGTTCGAGGGCGCTGTGATAGCCATCGTGCGGGAGCAGCGCGCCGACTACGGTCTGCAGCGCGTGTATGGTAGTATCGGGGGCATGATCTCCTCGCCGCTCTCTGGCCTGCTCATCGACTATGCGAGCCGAGGAAAAGGATACACTGACTTTAGGTTATTATGAAAATATAACTTTGAATCATTCTCCATTAATTATGTGAGGAGATTTTGGCGATTATTCGACGCCCCATGCCCCTTTGATGAGATTGTCCGAGGTTAGGAGAGAAACGTGGTTTACTTAATTTAATCCAATTTTACACGGGTTCAGAAGAAAACAATACGTTTAATAATAAGCCGATATCCCTTCCTTATGTAAGACTAAATGAAATTCGACCCCACCACCCCTCCTAAATATCTCACATAATTAATGAATGACCCTTAATCTAATATTCCAATATTTTTCCAATTAGGTACTACAGCCTTTTAACAGCACTTCTTCGTCATAGGTCTACCCCTTAATCGGGGATATAGTCTCAGACACTGGTCTTTCCTGTGATAAATATAACATGTATGTCTTATGCCAAAGAAACATTTCAATTAATAATAGTAATGTTTTGGCATAAGACATACATTTACATGAGTAGTTAAGTATTAGTTTTCATTCTGAACATGAGACCACGTTTTACAATCTACCTAGGCGCTAAAGTCCCTACCTATATCTGTGCAAAACAAAAGAAGTTACAAACGTAATTGCTCAGTAAATTGCTTATTAAATAACTTGTAATTAAGAGCATGTCAACGTGACCGTTATTAGATTTTTCTGAGATAATATAAATTGCAGGCAGTTATAGCACTTGCAAGTTCAAGGAAATCTTTCCGCAACTTCTCAGGTTTCCTTGCTAGGGTTTATCTATAATTCTAAACCGTCAGGTGATTGTTTTTTTATGATAATAACGGTTAGATGATTAAAGCTCAATATAAATTATTCTAGCTACAAATGAATAAACATCACTAATAATTTATTATCACCTATTATTTCTAAAAACAGCAGAGTTATGCACTGTTGTGTTCTGGTCTGAAGGGTGTGGTAAGGGAGACATACTTTTTCGAGGCATTCCATCTTAGTCCTCAGGGGTAGCAACGCATCTGTTAACTTTATGTGAGATTTTGATTTTACCTAGGGTTGATTACAAATGTCCATGGGCGGCAGTAGCCACTTACCATCAGGTGGGCTGCAGGCTCGCTTGCTACTTCCATACTATGAAAAAAAAATCATCACCCGTCTAATTAATAATTAGAAAGGTTAAGTCTAAGACAAGTTCAGGTTGTTAGTAAGCAAACAGTTTGTTATCAAAGCCTAATACAAAAAAATGAATCAAAACTAATAAACATCAACTATCATATACACGTCTAATTAATAATTAGAAAGGTTAAGTCTTAGCCAAGTTCTGGTTACTAGTCGGCAAATAGTTCGAACATCATTATCGAAAATATTTTTACGCATAGAGTTTCTTTGGATAGTTTTCCATCACTGTTGAAGCAGGTTATGATAATAGACCTCATAGGCCATGACCTCAAAAATGTGAGATTTCCATCACCCATGGAGTGACATGAACTTGAATTTGCATTATTCATGTGTATGTTTAACTTAAAAATATATATCTTTGCTTATCATTCGCACTTGACAGCTTCAAGCAAGATTTTATCGTTTTAATTAGAAAATTCTACGTTTGCTAGTCACAAGGCTGCATTCATGTGTTGTTTATCTGATGCATTTCGTACATTCTTACTAACTATTTATATATTGTGTATCATTTATGTAAGTCGGTTTGAAATAGATATCACGAAGTAATATAATGCTCGAGGCGTATCGAGTGGTGCGGCGGATAATATAACTATTATATTACGTAATTGTATATTGTTTTCAGGCCTGCCTTTTACTTGTATGCGGTTTTGAAAGTATTATCTGGCGCGTTGATGCTGAGTATCGACCTCGAGTTCAAGCAACCTGCGCAAAATCTTCTGGAAGATGTCATTTCAGTGTTTAGGAACACGGAGATCGTGGCTCTTTTTATAGCCTGCTTTATTATGGGTAAGTATTTTTAAAGGAAATATAAATAATTGTTGCATACATTACTTGATAGATCGATCTTAAATAAATTCATTATTGTGCCGCTATAGGTCACGGCCATATTTCACCATATCTTAGTGTAAGTTGGTACACATCTTCAAGAATGTCATGGAGGTGTATTTTGTTGTACATCACACAGCTAAAGCCAAATTTTAGAAATACACATAGATAAATAATGTGATTGGAAAAAGCGCATACATGACATTAAAAAAAAACTTAATCGATTTGTATGTCGACGTAAAACAGCCGAAACGCTGTAACCTACATATTTTTTTTTGTAGATTAGGAATCAGAAAAAAAGCAGCGTCTGTTGGCTCGACGATCAATTGAAAATTTTGTAGAGTTAAATTAACCCAATTTTTTAAGGAATTCCTTAATCGTCTCAAATGCCGATTTTTTTTTCAGCTCTATTGGACATTTATCGTTTTGTGATTTACAGTATTTACGCTTTTACTACGCGTCCGTACTACGTGTTTTATTATGTGTATCCTTCTTATTCAACCATTGTTTCATTTACAGGTACAGCATGGGGCTACATCGAAAGCTTTTTGTTCTGGTTGCTGCAAGACCTGGGGGCGTCTAGATCGTTAATGGGTATCACTATCACGGTGGGTGGTATCGCCGGATTACCACTCTTAGTACTTTCGGGCCCAATCATTAACAGGTTGGGCCACGCAAACGTACTTTTCATTGGATTCGTGTTTTATGCGATAAGGCTTCTAGGTAAGTACAGTTTTTTTTATATTTTACTTATGGGATTTTCAAATTAATTTCTACTCTGACCATGGTAAGTTTAACGAAGCGAATTAGCTAAGAAGTTTCGAATATACTCTACACTTTGCTGATAAATGTAAAAAAATGATTTTTTTAGGGATAGAAACGTAACTAAGAAAACGTAACAACGAACTACACAAGAGGGTACAATTGATCAATTAATCAATGATCGTAACAGCTGGCCCTATTTAATCGTTGACTTTGACAAGATACATCACCTTAATGCAATGTTTCCATAACTTTTCTATGCCGTAACTCGGTTATTTTCATGTCTCCTATTGTGATTTAGTAATCTTTCATGTAATAACAGTGTTACCTGCCTGCTTGAAATAAAATAAAAACATGTTCATCCCCCAGGCTACTCCCTGATCTACAACCCATGGCTGTGCCTGGTGTTCGAGGCGCTGGAGTCGGTGACGTCATCGCTGTCGTTCACGGCGGCCGTCACGTACGCGGCGCGCCTCTCCTCCACCACCACCGACACCTCCGTGCAGGGGCTACTCGGCGGGCTTTATTATGGAGTTGGTGAGTTATCATTAAAACGATTTGATGTGGAACATCTATAGGCACACGTAAACATGATTGTTCGCGTGGCGACTGCCGCGCCGTATTTATTTTAGCGCTATCTGTTATACATTGTCGGAACTATTATGTATCAAACATAACTAAGTGGATGGCATTTTAAGTTCAACTTAGTTCGGGGTACTGTTCGTAGGTGGCGTTATTTTCATTATGCTATATATTTAGATCCTGTCGCACCTTGTCTTTTATGCATATTTCTTGTACGAACACGCTGTTTCACATCTGCCAGGCGTCTCGTGACGGCATTTTTTTATAAAGTTATGTAGTAGACGAGCTTGAAATTCACTTGATGGTAAGTGGTCATTGCCGCCAACAGAAATCCTTAACCAACTCCACATAGAACAGCGGTTCCACCTGAATACATTTACAAATGGTCGGATCTCGTAAACGTCGCAAACTCAACGCATGAACTGCTTCACGTTAGAAATCAGTTTGACGCTGCTACCTTCCAGATCGAACTATACTGGTTGTACCACTTAATAAAATTGAAAAAGTATCTTAACAGCTACGCTTAAAATTATACTCAATTTAAGATTGACTGAACTTCGTGTTGAACTTGAACTGGCGAAAAAGGTAGTTCCTTACAATGTTATTGATTTTATTTTCGTACCGAATATGTGTTTATATACTAAGAAGACACATCAGTGTTAATATTAATGTTAATGGAATGGGATGGGAATTATACTAATTCAAAAAAGATTTCACCGGATTGTATTAATAAATAAATATTATTAGCTTCCTAGCCAATAAAATTAAATAAGGTTTACAGTATCCGTATATTATGAGAAAGTTGTGTAAAACATATTAACAAATAAAATTCCATGTTATTTTATTTACAGGAAAAGGATCAGGAAGCCTGATAGGTGGATATTTAATGAAATTCTTCGGGACCAGACCGACGTACCAAATATTTTCTGGCGCTACATTTATTACTGGATGTTTCTACTATCTTCTCAATAGGTTTTACTTACGTAAGCGAGCTGCCGGCGACGAAAATGACATCTGTAAGAAGAAGCCGGCAGCGCTAGATATAGAATGTAGAGACACAAATAGTAAAGAAGCTGAAAAAGTAAACGCGCCGACAGATGTCGCTAACAAGAACGATATCAGTAAAATAAGAAACTCGGCTTCGGGAGGTCCTAACGTAGAAACAAGCCAGCAAAGTAAGTCCGGTGCGGATAACACAGATGGCGGTAGTGACTCCGGTGTAGACAATCCAGCGTATAACGACAGCGAGATCTCCACACAACATGACATAGGAAAGGATGACAAAAATAAAAAATAGTACGTAGCTGTTTTAAGTAAAACAAATTAGAATTAGATATATGTATAAATGTGTTTTAATAAGATAATAAGTGTAAATTATTATAGATCAGTATTAAAATGTTTGTTAAATTTATTTGTATTTTTTATTTATTGTACAGGTAATAAAATCCCTTTATATATATATATTTAAATAATCTAGGCAACCACTTATTGACTGTATTTTTTTATCCGAAGTCTACAGTTAAAGTGTTTGTAGGTATCTACTGTACGTGTAGTTATTAGGCTGGATATGTACTAGCGCTTTTACATTTATTTATTACAATTTTGGATATTAAAGGAGGTAACAGTTGCTTCGAGGGTAAGCAGTTGTTTATAGATTCTAATAATATAATTTAATTTAATAGTGAAATAGCCGAAAAGGAAGATTATTACAAACCTATTTAAAATATGTTTAGTTGTCATAGGTCAGTTTTAGACATTGTATGTAATTTAAATGTAATTTAACTTGTCCCCATTGGGATTCCATTCTGCTTATGTTGACAGTTATATTTATTTATCCTTGAAGATTTTGGGGCGTGACATTCCTGTGAAGGTTATGAAAATTTCGAGTCAGATAAGTTGCTTAGTGATTCTGCCAAATACCTACTCAGAATTTCATGTTTACACGTAGCTTGATTATAACATCTTAGGGGCGTTAAATTGACGCTTTGTAACTATTGTATCAATTTATGGTAACATATCACACATTTATGTCGGATTGGTACAAAGTAGGTACAATTAATTTCATGAATAATATAACATTATACTTTTTATTAAACTTTAAATTTATTCCATTAGGTAATATAGTAAATTTGATCTCAATTTTCTGCAATGAAATATATTCAAAATTGTAGAGCAACAAATATCTTGAACAAATATGTAACACTTTCTATTAGGCTTTACTCGCTGGTGACATTCTTTATCCCGCTAATAGTGTAAATTATACCGCAGGCGCGGGTCATCTCGATCGTGCTTCAGGCGTTCTACAAACTAAAGTACCGCTAAAAATTATCACAATTTATATCTTCACTTGTTAGTTTTGAACTATTGCATATTGGAGCACATTTTCGTATACTACATTTACGAATCGAACTCCAAGAGGTGCACTCGTTAGTACGGTAGTCAAATGTATATATGAATAAAATGAAAAGTATTCTATTATTAGTTTCGGTGCTAGTAGTGTCTCTGCCAGTAAATAATGTTATTGCGTTAAACTTACCTGGACCACGTGTGTATGTAGTTACACCCTCGCCTCGACCGTTGCAAATCAATAAAGGAAGATCGGTACCATTCTATTATCACAACTGGATGAGAAGGATGGACAACGACGTCGCCGAACAGAACACTACTACAACAACAGCGGCGCCGAAAGAGAGGACACCTGATTTGATATTTGCGGAATTTGAATCAGATACTAACGATAGCATGAAGAAATCAATCAGAAAATTATTGGAAAAAGAAAAAATTGCTACACCGGCGACGACAACAACATTCAGGCCAATTTATGTATCTGATGAGGATTTGGATAAAGGTAATCGCGCTGTTAATTATGGATTGCCAATTAACGCGAAAGAGAAAGAAAAAATAGAAACAAGGACGAATGGTCCTGTAGATTATTTTTCACTATATAATAAGCTATATGAAGATAAGCCTTCACCTGTCTTCATGCCTTTTACAACACAATCGACAACGACTACCACAACCACAACGACGACCCCACCGACCACACCAGAAACAAATAAAGTAGAAAACGTATGGCATATCATTGATAGTGAAAAAATAAACAAATATTCAGGTCATTGGGAGGAAGTTCCTATTGATACTCACGAAGAGACTCAAATTGGAGGCACATTATTGGATCAAGACAAAACAACTGAAAAAAATAGTGGTGATGATGAAATAAATGAAAACTTTGCTTTACCAGGGTAAGAAGATAGATTATTTAAATTTAATCCGTAGCTTGCAGTTGAACCTAAAAAAATATATATTAATATGTTTTTACTTGTATGTACAAGGTTATATATAACAGCAGCAATTAAGTTAAGTGGTAATTGCAGTCCATGGGCATGGTAAGGACATTAGTACATGACCTGATTTGAAGTCTCGTATTATCTTTATGTTTTTATGCCCTTGAAGATATTACTTTAGTTTAATCAACTATGTTCAATAATTAAATTCTATTACTTTGATTACAGATTTGGCAGTAATCCTGGAAATGGAGCTGAAAATGAATCACGAGCAATTCGCACCGAGCCGAATATACGTTTTCCATATGTAAACTTAAAGCCATTCCAATTAAAGCCTTCGAAAGGGCCCTTTGCTAACTTTTCACCGGATAACAAAAAAACGAATAATCAAATGACAAGCCTAAACAACTTTTATGAATTAAAGAATCCAGTTAGAGGAGAAGTTCAAGATGTGGTTCCCATGCGCGAAATTATTGATCGCTATAATCCAGCACAACCTTACTTACCTCCTTCAGATTATGGCAGTAAATTCTCAAAACAAAATTCAGTTCCAACATCAACAATGCCAAAAGCAACTGCCAATTTAGTACCTCCCCCGCCTCCCCCGGTGCCAAAGCTGACTAATAATGACTTTCCAGATCCTCCAAGTTACGAATCCTTCCCTCCTTACGCTGCACCTTCATTTGATTCAGCTCCACCTCCTCCACCACCACCAAAACCCTCTTTATCAATGTTGTCTCCACCTTCGATTGATACATCCGATGATACTGATGATAACACAGACAGTTTGTCGAATAATCAGCCACCGATGGATATTGGATACCGATACAAACCTCCTTCTCCTCCTGCTACGAAATTTATTCCCACACTCCCGCCGCCTATAAGCAAGCCATTTAATGGATATTCTTATGACAAACCCCCAATGGTAGCTGATTCTCCAATGATGCCTTCTATGGACGATAAGCCTGAATTTCACGGATACCATTATAATAAACCTGAGTCAGCTCCGACACCAAGTGATCACGACGCTCCGCCGTCACCTTCTAGCTATGGACATCATAACTCTCCGCCGTCGTATGGTCACGATTCTGATTATCCTGAGTTAATATTTAATAAACACCATGGTGATATGGATGATTCTAAGGGAGATGATGATATGAACGGAATGGTACCACCACCTCCCGTTGACATGAAGCCAGCAGACCACGGGCCACCGATGGATGACCATGGATTTCCGAGTGACTTTCCAGGCGATTTCAAATACTACCATGACATAGAAGACCATGACTTTTACCACCACCATCACCACCATCCAACGACGACCACTACCACCACTGAAATGCCTCGTGTGAATAGATACAGTTATTATTATTTAGGAAAAAAACTTTATTACTTGCCGTTGTATTTCAGTGTTTATTTCATAGTGTATGTCGGGGCGTTGATTATAAAGGCTGTGCTACGTCATAAGATAGTATACCCTAACAGTTGGCGGCCAAACGATACTACAGCCTCTTTCTTTTCAAAGAGATCCGTGGATTCTTATTTATCTAACGACAATCTACATGAAATGACTGGAAGAGTAACGCACGCTTTAGCCAACGCGGCTGAAAAATATTTAAGCCAAAAATCGAAAAATAAATAAAATAATAGTTAGATTAGATATATCAGTCTGTAATTTAGTTTTAAATGTACATATATAAAACCTTTAGGTATTTGAGGATCTATGCGTTGTAAACTGGACATATTTAAACTCAATTGCCTTGTTTAGATATTCGTTCATTATACAACGTTATTTTTAATAAAAATATTATAAAAATAATTGCACTAACGATGTTTTATTTTACCTTGAACCTCAGTAATCACTTTTGAAGTAAGGCGTTAAAACTACTAACGAAGACATTTGCAGTATAATGAAATATATAATTATCTGTTTCTTAATTACGTCAATAACATAATAACGAAAATGAAATTTTTCGAACAGAATTACAGTAACATTCTATATGATTATCTATATTTGTAGAAGATGAATTTGAAAACACCACCATTATTAGTTATTATATATTTTGATTTGTACTATTAAGGAAATAAAATGATTAAAATAGAGATATAATTGTATTTACTTACTTTACAAAGAAAGTTATGATAATTTAAATCATAATCAGATTCAAATGTAATCTAAAAAAGAAATTAAAAGGACGTAACATAATACGATGCAAGGAAATTACATACCACACTAATTATTATATAATTGTTTATTCAACCCGCGCAATCATTCAGTGGCAAGAACGTCTAAATATATAACTGACAATCATTTATTTTACATGCTGATTATCACGTGAAAGGTATACAATATCATTTAATTTTACTATAATTTATAATGCAAGTAAGCTATGTAATTTGCTAACTTACTAACGATATTTGGGATAAAATTTCGCCTACTACTTAACTCTTGTCCTCGCCTTGTTATTATAAACACGTTAGCGATGTTTTTGAAGAATTTTTAGTCTTTAAATAATACTGTTTCATCTCTTCATAGCGTTGACGCAGCCTTAGTGGACAACTCCTTTGAGACAATAAAATGGAGTCATTTTTTGAGTTTCGTAAACAGTAACAACGGGACCCTATTACTAAGACTCCGCTGTCCGTCTGTTTGTTTGTCAGTCACCAGGCTGTATCCCATAACCCATTATAGCTAGACCGCTGAAATATTTACAGATGATGTATTTGTGCCGTTATATTGTTATAGCGGCACAAATACATCATCTTAGTATTTGTTGTCAAATACTAAACACACAATAAAATAAATATAAAAGGGGAGCTCTTCTACAATAAACCTGTTTTTTTTTATAGATAATGTTACGGAACCCTTCGTGCGCGACTCCAACTCACATTTCGCCGGTTTTTTTTTACTTAACTGGTAAAATATAAACCAATAACTCACCCTAAATGGTTAGATAAACATGAGCTCGAAAGTTATTATAATGAGATGATTTTCACCTAGGTGCTAATATTATTTTAATAGATCTTGGTATGGCAGGTATCTTGGTATGTAATCTAGGTTGTGAAAATTAGTTTGAAACGTACAATTAGTTAAGGCCTTCAGAAAACACGTGTTGGAGATTATTTAAAAATAGCTACGTGATGAAAAAAATAATACATCTTGCATGCTATATATGCATGTATGACTACTTTTAAATGTATATACTATGTATATTTTTAAATTGTGCAAATACTCCTATGATATATTTATTCAATAAAACTAAAATAAAAATATTTATTAAAAAAAAATTATAAAGCCACGCTTTTATTACGCACTAAATATTGTCAAATAATTTAATTGAGTTGTTTTATTTACGATATAATTTATATTATATTTATTACAGTTTTTTGTTTTTATTGCTGAGAAAACGCAAACCTAATTAAATTCTTTAAGAAATATGTGGTGGACAAAATATACCCCAGTTGCTACCTCTAAGCTTGTCTCTTCTGTTATATCCAACGAAAAATTTATAAGGTATAGAGCGCTATGTATTGTTTTAATTTAGAGCACACATACTCAAAAAACCTTGATCTGACCGTTGAGTTTGAACTCGTTGGGTTTTTACTAATAGGTACATCATCAGATTACATACCTCCAAGATACCAAATTATTAGTGTCATCTGAACATTGAATATTTGCTGTAACGTAATTTAATTTTACTTATTTAATGTTAGGTATATATTAACACTCTTTTAAGGTATGAGATCTCATGCTTTTAAGGTTCCGTACTCGAAGGGTAAAAATGGGACCCGCTGTCTGTCTGGCCGTCTGCCACCAGGCTATATCTCATAGCCTAGCAATAGTTAGACAGTTGAATTTTGTACAGATGAAGTATTTTTATTGCCGCCATAACAACAAATATTTTTTTAACCAAAAATAGAAACCGACTTACGTACCACAAAAAAAGGACAAAAATAATTTAAATATTTGTTGGTTTCTTGCATACACAGTACATAGTACATAGTCCCGAAGTCGGCAGTCAACATTTTTTTTAGATTACAACGACGAATCTATGTCCTACAAGTATATGAGCGCCGACGACAAAACTTTTATAAATTATATAGAGGTGAATAAAGTATAGGTCTGTATTTATATGAACTGAGTGCAACCGCTCGCAGGGCGCTACCGTGCCGTGCTGGCTTAGTCTTATATTTTCTATTATGTTTCAACCTAACCTAATCCATCCAGTATAAATCACTACAGTTCAACCTAATCCTAAGCTATAAATTATACTTGAAGTACCCTGTATCATCAGGTTTGAGGAGGTGAAGATCAAAATTTTCATCTTATATATCTGCATAGTAAACTTACTGCATATACGTATGCACTCAATGGCCAGCTTCTATGGTCTAGGTTTGAAGTACCCCTGCATCATCAGGGTTGAGGAGCTGAAGGTCCAATTTGACGTCTCATGTCTCTGCTTAGCAATCTTATTATATATTCGTCAGCACCAAATGGCCAATGTTTATGGTTTAGGCCTACAGTAACCCTGCATTATCAGGATTAAGAAGTTGAAGGCCAATTTTTTCATCGTAGTCTCTGCTTATCAATCTCATTATATATCCGAAAGCATCAAATGGCTAACTCTTATCACTTAGGCTTGCAGTATTCTGCATTATAAGGTTTGAGGATGGTACGGAACTATTTGTGTGCGAGTTCGACTCGCACTCGAAGCTGCCGGTTTTATTTTTGTAACGCGAAGATATCCCCTTTCACCCGGGGGTACGGAAGGGCTATGCCGGATTCCTACCGACTAAAACACTGTGGGGTTCCTCTGGACGTTCGATGTCGCGTCACGAGAAAGCGTTAGCATTACAATAGCAGTTCGGCAATACGACCGACATTGCCGAGCTTGCCGTCGCTGATTAACGAGCCCTAATAACAAGAGTTGGATTCCTCCGAATTTGCCTCTGTGCGCTCATGTGGGACTGGGCAAGAGAGGCTTTCAGTGAAAGCAGCTCTCCAGCGTCCCGTGCGTATCTTCAGCGTATGCTGGGCCCTCTTGTAGAAGCAATGGTCGCAGTGATTTCACCTGGCTGTTGCTATCGCCCAATACGACGTAAATAAATGAGATCTTATGTAGCCTAAGTATACTTTTCACGATTCTTTAACACTATCGCTAATAATGACTTTGATGGATCCGATTTAAATAATAAATTTTATTCTTCTACATAGGAAAGAGTTATTCCCATTTTATTCATTCGAAGGAGTTCTGGAATCATTTTTTTATGATATAATCAATACTATAGTAATACTTATAAATACAATTATATGGTTGTAATTTATCATATTTAATCCTGTCGTCAAAAATCTTTGTATACATTTTTAAATTTAAATTTGATTACTTATTAATACCTGTTACAAAAAATCCACAGACCCAAATTTTATTTACTATTAGAGGGCAAATGATAATATTTGGTCAGATAACGGTTATTCTTGGTGAAATTAATTAATTTGTTTTTTTTTTTTTTTAATTTTGTGTAAGAATGACTGCTTTTTAAACAGAGACCTATTTCTGTCTGACTACAAAATAGACAGAGATAAAAATAGTACATAATTATGTCTATATCACTTATAACAATGTCAAAAAATGAACAACTATGGCTTTAACAAAATTAAATTATGTACGAAATAAAAGTAACCATTTACTTTATATTCTTTATACTGTATATCAGTGAAAGTAAAACCACGTCTTAGGTTCGAGTTAAACTTGGGACGTTGTAAATCAAATTAACACTCTTGAACATTGTGGCACGGTATGTTTGCAGACTGTTTATCTGTGCTCCCTTTGCGCTGTTAACTGGGGCGCATTATTTCAAATCTGTCAGTCTTACTGATACCGACCAGCAGTGCACAACGGTCAAAATCAGAAATATATTTCCAACTGCTTGATGTGGATATAAAGTTCAATAAACGCTTAAACAAGTAAAGTTATCGTGAAATAAGTATGTCGAAAGGTATAATCGGGTTTTCTTTGCACGGGTTAGTGTGGGCGGGCGCTGTAGCCTTCGCGCTATGGGCGGTGGGCGCCAACGCGGGCGCCGCGCGCTACGACACCGCGACACCGCATTCGCCGCCCTATTCTAAGTACAAATACATACCTTTGACGTAAGTAATATTCCCTTTTATTTAATATTCATACGTGTTATTTTTGTGTACTTATGTTCGTTATTCGTTTCATATTAACTCAAGTTTCAATATGTAATAAAATAAACGAAAGTACATTGATATTAACAGTGGAGTTAGCATTATGAAAAATGCAATTATTTTGATTTATTCTAAAAATAATAATATTTACATGCGTTAGATATAAAGCATTCATATAGTCACAAGTACCTACTACTAAACCTAAGTACCAGTTAACGAATTTTGAATTCCAGTCCAAATCAAA
Organism: Cecropterus lyciades; assembly: GCA_002930495.1. NCBI lineage: Eukaryota > Metazoa > Arthropoda > Insecta > Lepidoptera > Hesperiidae > Cecropterus > Cecropterus lyciades. The sequence goes on from MOOZ01001012.1 coordinate 1,071,933, forward strand.
GCAATGTGGCAGCATCATCACCGACGTCTACAGATGAACCAGACTCTGGTGGTATCAATATGCCAGCTTCCGAGTTGATATTAACTGTTCTTAGGACAGCTTTGGACGTTGTCAGAAATATGAATAAGAATAGGGCTAAGACCTTAACCATACCACATAGGAATGCTACGGCAATACAAGTAAGTTATATCATATTTCTTTTCTTTTTCTCTAAATGGCCGTTACATTTTCCAGGGTTACTGCGCTTCTCGGTATATATTTTATTGTTTGATTGCTATGATTATATAATCTCATTGGCTATAAGTTGTATGAAGGGGCATACATTCTTATAGAAAAGCAACTGTAAGTGATATAGAAATGAATATTCTTATTAGCGATTGGTAAAATACATCTATAAATTTCAGGATACGATTAACTTCAGATGAACTGTATACGAGTTTACTGATTCTATTACATTCAAATATATATTCGCCGAGGTATATATGAAAGCTCCTATAGTAGTAAATTTACGACAAAAATACTCCTCCACAATCTTTTTACACTCTTAATTATGATTGTTATTAAATTAATCAATAACTTGAATTGTTTTTAAAAATGCACTTAAAATATATTCATACTGAGTGATTACATTTTTTTTTTCAATTCAATGAAAACTCATTTATGTATTAAAAATCACATTGAGAACTGAAAGTTGTCCAAAGAAGATTAGAGGTAGAAAGCTGTAGGTTTGAGAATCATTTATCACTGCAGTTACAAATTCATTCATGAACAGTGCGGGTTGTGGTTGACAATTGTCACATGAAACAAGGGCATAACGGTTCTGGTTGAACTGGGTTACCGGGCATCCGTGGGTGCTAATTGCTTGTCACGGTACCCTAGTTCAAGTATATAGTTTGGACAAATAGTTGAGAAGTACAAATTCACGACAACGCGCAAATCGTGTAGAGCAGATGCACATAAGCTGCCATTAGCATAGCTATATAAAGAAGACGTGATATCGGTTTTTATGTGAAAA